>OZ022576.1:28673937-29202134 GCA_963669155.1 Arbacia lixula | reverse complement strand
GCGTACTGCTAAACGGATTTGGGTGGGACGGACAGATGGCCAACCTGAAAAAATAATGCCTTGGGGTCACTTCGTTACGAAGGCATAAAAATTTCTACCACCTTTTTGGGAAAGCATTGGTCAGTTTTAAAGTGCATTGAGCTGTTTTTCTTCACTTTCTACATGTACCTTTGGATTCATTCCTTTAAAGTAAATAACTTTTTGTTCATGTACATTGAATCAATTGGTTGAATTCCTAATTACAAAAGGCCTACCCGATGACTTGATGTTGAAAGTTGAAACCAACCTATAGTGTAACTAAACAAAATTGCCTAAATCGACCTTCCACAAGAAATCCTAATTTGTACTTCCAGGTAATGTAATTCTAATCTAATTTTTTGACAGTCGTGTCAGTTGTGTCTATGGCATTTTGACTTCTCTGACGTCACTGGAGGCGTGCGTTCTTTTCAAATTTCCGTCAAAATGAGACTTTATTGCAGCAAACAAATGTGAAATTCATTTTTAGTGGATAATTTTACAGAGATTAGTAAGAACTTATTTTTCTAATTTAGTAACCCTTTAATACATTTTCACAGTATGAATTGTAGACCATATTTAGCTCCCAGTCTCACAAAGGAAGTGACACTTATGATTTTCACCCTGGGAAAACATCATGTTCCTGTTTCTAAAAGCATTTGCATGGATACTCACTCTATATGACGTATAAACATGGGAATTGGATATTAACTCTCGATGTGCCATTGATGCTTGCTGGCACAATGAATAAATAAATATTCAATTAAACAGCAGTTTGCCTACAAACAGTTGAAATTCATTTCAATAGTTCCTCCTCATATGATCACGATGTATTGGCACATTCAGGCATTATAGGAAATATCACATGTATTTCCAAGGTTTTATAGCGCATGACTTTGACACATTTTAATGTTATTTGTACAAGCAATAATCTTTAATTGATCCACAAACATATATTGGCTAATCAAATAAAGCAAAATCAAAATTTAAGCGGCCAATTCCAAAAGGCCTTGAGTCAGTATTTAATTTAAAATAATAGGGATTTGTAATCAGTTTGTTCGAAGAACATTTTATTTGAAATTCCTTTGTATGAAGAATATACTGTCTAGTGGTGACCATTAAAAATGACTATTTATTTAAGAAATATGTATACTTCCATATTTATTCATTTTTTTGCTTGATGCAGAACAAGTGAGTATTTATTGTCAGAGAAGGACATTCTATCAACATTCATTTCCAGCTATCTTCTTACGCTGATCCTTCAACACTTACTGGAGTATTAGCATTAAGGCAAACACATGACCGACCCGGACTTTCCCCGAACCGGGAATGTGTCAAAAATATTTCTGGTTCCCGGATCGATCGGAAACCAGGAAAAAAAAAGAAAAACAAAGAAAATTATGTGCTCCTTTTCTCCATGTGTGGCGTGATGTGTGACTTCAAAAGTTATTCCCAAATGTGTCCGTCATGAGGAACAATGTGCGTAGGAGGAGTACCGGTGCCTGCTGTTAATCATATCAAACAAGCTGAATGAGATTCAATTCTCGAGGCCGAAAGTAAACCTGACAGTTCCACTCATTAGGCATTGGAATATTGCATGTACAGTGTGTTTCATGCACCCTGATACATGTAGTCTACCTCGCGAGCGAGCTGTGGGCCGACTGATATTTCGCCAACCATGTGGTGATGTGCATGCAAATAATTTGCAGGCAACACATGCACAAGAGAGGAAGAGAGGGAGAGAGAGAGAGAGACTGCAACATGTGATGTGCGTGCGCTAAGCTGAGAGAGAGAGTTTATTCATCCAATCAGCACTTGGCAAGCTGAACTGCGTGGCAGCTCATAGTCTACGTTCTAGCAATTCTCCGTATCGCATATAGCTCTCCGAATCTGGACGCATGTGGCGCTCTAATTTTTTACCTTTAATTCTTGGGATACAAACTTCCGGTTAACAAACATTCTATAGCCATTGTCTTGCTTTGTGTCTTTTCATCTTTCATTAGTCCATCCACAATCAATGTTGGGGGTAGGCAAAAACATCGCTGTGAGTGATTGGTGGTATTTTTTTCAAGTCCTTCGTCCATGTAACAACCCTTCCATTTTATTATTACAAGGTTTACGAGGGTCGAAATTACAGATTCTGTGCGTTATTGCGTGAATTGAATACGTACCAAACTCTTACCGGAAATATACGTCCCATGAGCAATCGATCATATCAGTAAAGCGAGGTGATATTGCTTGATAACGGCTATATGCGATAGGGAGAATTGCATGATCCTCAAGAATACTGTACTGTTCATGTAATTGTTCAATTCGTTACACTGCCTTTTGTTGCACGCTGTGTGGAAGAATTCAGGCTGATAAAATGCGGCTAGAACCTAGACTAGGCAGCTCGCCAATGAAGATCGGATAGCGTGCATTGGTGAGCGAGTTGATTGGGTTTGCGTACTATGGGTTGCGTATATGCAAACTTTCATAAGAGTAAGAAATGTGCTATTCGCTATGCACATGCTCACATGAGCTGCAGCAGTACTGCATGAATGGTCATATGCATTCCCTCCTATATTTATGTTGTTAATGCGCTTACTATGTTACATTGCTCAAACAGCTCTAGTGTTCCAAAACCCGGCATCTTACATGTTATCGTAATTAAAATCAATGGGCATATCGTCAAAGAAATAGTCTCATTTAACACCAATGTTTTCCCATATTAAAGAAAAACAAACAAATAGCTATCCTGTCCAGTTTATTTTCCAGTTCTTACTTCAAACTCGGAACTGGACTGGATACTGGACCAGAGCCAAAACCGGAAGGTTTCCGGTCACTTACCCGGACTGACTCCCAGGCTTACACATAGGCAATTAGACATCTGGGATTCTTATCTTCTATTGACAGATACTCCAAGAAATTTCATTCAGAGCTGACAGTGTTATCAGTGAACTTTCATTTCTAATCCGATTTTCGACAAAGCAGTACAAGTTTTATCCTTACGATGAAAAACACACCAGTACCTGAATACCTGGCTGACCTCATCACAATGTAGAAATGCCTACACTCCAGCTCAAAGGAATTGGCATAGGGAAAGGGAAAGGGAAGAAAGGGAAGGATCTGCAGTTTTAAACCGCGGTATATTTTTTCCAGTTCAGCATGAAACAAGATGCTTTAGCCTAAAAAGCATTACATTCATGCTGAATTGGACAAAATATACCATGGTTTTAAACTGCGGCTCCTTCCCTTTCCCCTTTCCCTATGCCAATTCCTTTGAGCTGTAGTGTACACACTGTATCTCACCTAATTTTGTTGTAGCCAGTTCTTTCACTCGACATCGGAGCACTTCCACGGCAGCGATGGCTTGAAGATGTTCAGCATTGTCTGTACTATCACCCTCACCCCTGCCTCGCAGCCTCTCTTCAACCTCAGTCTGTGACCGCGCCCCCTGAGCAGTACCAGTAGCACCCCCTTCACGCAGGGGCGGCATTGTCTGCGCCAGCGATGCGACCGACTTCACCACGCACATGGGTTTCACTTCCTCTGAGGCGTCGCTCTCTGTGGTATCCGAGGAACTCCCTGACACGGACCTGCCTGAGCTACTATCCTGCTGGCGAATGGGACCGCAACGCACTAAAGATGGCATGTTTGAATCATGGGTGTCCTGCCTGCTCATATCAACGCATACAACGTCTTTGGTGTCTCTGTGGGCTGCACTGAGCGCCTTTGATACGACTTGCACATTCCCCGTCCAGCCCTCGCTGTTTGAGTACCGCTGGCTTCGTCTTTTCTGTTGCTGCAGAGGCTCCTCCAGCCACTTGCTCAGACAGACTTGAACCTCTGCAAAAACAATTTTAAATGTCTTATGTCATGGACTTTCCACTTGAGGCCATACTTCTAGCATGGTATAAATAAACAATTCATTAGCAGGGACTACTTTGCAATAGTGATGTTATGAAAAGAAACTCCATCTCTTCTCTTTTTACTCTATTCCTTACCTTTTTTTTCATCCCATAAATTGTTCAAAAGATCCTGAAAGAATGTTTATCTTGTTACTGAAAGTTTTATTCTTTTCTTAAATAGAAACATTATTCACTAATCAAACATTGTTTTGCATTATACCCGCATTGCAAGGGCATGATCGCCCAGAGCGTGCGAGTCCCTGTGTCATTTTTCTAACCCGGTTGTAGTACGAAATCATTCGAATGGAAAGTCACAGTACACAGTCACAAGAAGCATATTTCATTTTATCATCCATCATACCAGGTGGATATTCATTAACAGCAAAAATATATACATGTTATTAGGTACAGAAGTATTTTTTGTTGAATACCAAAAGATATACCTGTACTGACTGCTATGTTTACAGTTTGTTTACATATTGATAACATCATCATTATGAATACAAACTCCAGTGAGAACTCACTCATGGAAATATTTACTCTAGATTGCCATAGTGCCACATCTGCTCTAATTTCAAGTATTCTGTAATTAATTGAACATGTCAAATGGCGGCAGCAGTGGGAAATATGTACTACTGGATGGCATACTGGAAAATCAATGTCACTGAATTGGCCATTTGAAACATGTTTGTAACTAGTCAATCTGAAAAGCATGCCAATATGGGTGTTTTTCTTACCAAAAAATTACAAGAAATTATACCATAGTGGCAGCGGTGGGACCTGTATATTGCTCGTCTTTCAAAAGATAGATTGAAATCCATCTAGGAGCAAATCATAATGTGTTCAATCATATCATTTTTAGAAGATCATCCATGCTAAATATCTTATGTCATAATATGATTCAATCTTGTAAGATTAATTTACTTTTATCCCTGAATGGAATGTATTTGAATCATTCTAGAAACACACAATACTTACATTACTTGTTTAAATTTTCAAACAATTGCTTTGCAACTACTAAACAATGTCCCTCTGTGTACTCCATTGCTATTAAACTACAGTCCCTTACCAAGTTTTCTTTTTCTTTCAGGGCTGCTCTGTTCATGCCCCACTGCATCTTTCACCTTGGCATACACCGATTTACAATGTCTTGCAGGCCTTTCCATCATGAGGTCTCTCCTGGAAGACATTAGGAGGTTCTAGACAAAAGAAAGAACAAAACACATACATGTATAAAGAATCTGCTGAAATTATTAGATTAACTTAACAAGCTGAATGGGCTTGATGTCCATCAGTCACATCACTTGCCAGTGAACAAGTAATTAAGGCAAAAACAGCACAGAAGCCAAAACAAGATAGCAACTCCCTTCTCGCTCCTAAAATTTGTGATGCCACACTAGTTGCTGCTTTCAATAGTAGCCTGTGGCATATAATGTGGTTTTAAACATTTCATCAACACATCTTGACACTCGTTCTACAACTGCTATAATACACTTATCACTATACTTCTACCATCACGTATGCCATCTACCACCCTCTCACCACACCTACTTGTGCCATAACTATACTGCCACACATACCACTATTTTTACCTTCAAAACTTTCACATACACTACAGCTCAAACAAATTGGCATAGGGAAAGGGAAAGGGAAAGGGAAGGGAAGGAGCCGCATTAAACCGCCGTATATTTTGTCCTGTTCAGCATGAAACACGATGTTTCAGCCTAATATGCATCATGTTTCATGCTGAACTGGACAAAATAGCCTGCGGTTTAAACTGCCGATCCTTCCCTTTCCCTTTCCCTATGCCAATTCCTTTGAGCTGGAGTGTATCCTACGTACCACTCCACCACACATAACATAACTCATATCATTACACCTCTGACTCCCATCATTTATACCACTCCCATCATTTATACCACTCCCATCACATCACATCTACCACCTGCCTTCCACTTACCATACTATTCTACCACACCTTTGACTCCCACCATGCATCTTGACACTCCCACCACACCTGCGGCTCCTACCACCATACAAAACTACCTCGGACCCTATGATTCTCACTTTTTAAGTTAAATATGGCAGCTATATGCGTGCAAATATGTAGTTAACAAATTATTATTTAAATGTTCTTTGAAATTATTATTTGTTCAGTTACATGTAAGTTTGAAAGAATATTGATACATCAATTTTCTTTTACAAAGTGGCTCATACGGCTCAATATCAGTCATCTCTTTTGCAATAGTAATCAGATTGAAGGACACTCGACTACCTTGAAGTTGAAGAAGAAGAACTCAAACTATAGCTCCGATTGAGCCTATTTTACTGCATACAACTATTAAACATTCAGACTTCTTGTATTCTAATGTATGTATCTGTCTCTAATACCGCAGAAGGCCCATTGCCATAGAAGCAAGATGCCTGTGTCAATCTAAGCGAACAAGACATGTCTCACATTTTTTCATCAGATTGTGTAGTGTACATGTTAAAACATCCCCAATGACACTGTTTTGTTGTGTAGAATAACTTCATTACTTCACAGACTAACTTTAGCACTGTCTTTCCTTTCCAAAGTGCACCTGTTCCCAGTGATATTCGACTAGAGTCTCAAGCTTACAGTGCCAGTTAGCAGCTCCAACTTCCATGCATATACTACAGCGTTAATGCACAGCACTCATAACACCAGCGGTCATATTCCAGGCACCAGTAATGACTTAAATACGCTAAAGAATTTGCTGGTTTACATATTGTTCACATAGCAGTGTCGACCAGAGATTAGAATATTATTCAATCGATACTTACGCAATCTAATGTACCTTGAATCAGATCTGGATTGATCTGTTCTCAACAAGCGAAGACACCAACAGCTGCAGTAAGACGCGAGGGCAGCTTTGAAACATACTCGTGGAAATTATGTAAAGCGCGCGCTAGAGCTTCCGATCGCCGGGCCTGCCGAGCTAGCGTATAGCCGAGCTATACCGCCTGGCGGGCGGGTAGACTTGGCATTCGTAGCGTCCCTGCTTTAATGGAGCGCATTGCAACAGTTGTAACAAATCTTGGCATGAACTATGAAGGATGCATGAATGGAGGTGTAAACATAGCGTAACTATATCTCACTTGCACATCATTACCTTGTCCCATTAATAATGCATGGTATATCTCTCTCACTCGGCATCTATTTTCGCCTGCAATTTAGTCTCTCTATGCACATGCACTTCTCTCCCCTTTTCTGTATTTGCTCTCTCTGCCATGCACCCCTCCCCTCCCTCCAAGTGCTCTGTGTCTGTCTATATACTCTTCTTGCCCCTTCGATTAATGTTTCTCACTCTCTGCTCAATATCTTGATATATCTTTTATCTCTTTCTCGTTTTGTCTTTTCTCTCAGTCCGCTTCTTTCTCTTGCTCTTTTGCTTGGTTTGTCTATCTTTCTGTCCGATTCTTTATTCTCTCTCTCTCTCTCTCTCCCACTCTCTCTCAGTTTGTCTTTATGTCTGTCTGTTTCTCTTGCTCTCCTCTCCAACTCCCTCTCCCTAGCTAAATTTGCAAAATCATATCATATGTCACAGTATGAATCAAGCAGATTCCGCTTCTCTATTTGCTGCAAAACAAGTTATATATTTAATAAATTTCATACCTTTAGTCAAAAATAGAAGAAGCCTAGCATGTGTTTCAAATCCTTATTACATATATACCATAATAATGCAAACCCTGGATAATATATGCCTGGCAGATGATTGTTCAAGCATGACACACATGTTTTGTTATTCACATATTACTGGTATCAATACATGTAGTTTGTGAGTAATTACATTAACTAAAATGTATACCATGACTGAAAAAAGTATAATATAAACTTGTTTTCCAAGTAACAATACATATTACTCATTATACATGTAGATCACAATTGGTAGGTACATGTATTAGGTATGTCATAATAAATGAATTGGTAAGCAAAACTTCCCCCTCCTCAATTAAAAAAGAAAAACAGAAGTCACAGCAGAGAAATATCATATTCAGGCGTCATAAACCAACGTATACACACAGTAAATATGAAGAGTACATATTTATTTCTGTTCATTTAAACAAATTTTTAAATTCAAATAATAAATGCCAATCAAAAGATTATGAGGAAGGGTGATTAAACAGATTTTCCCCATTTAAACAAACAAAACAATCTGCATACATTTACGCCCATGAACGATTTCACTGACTCATTAACGTTTAGCAGATTTGTACTACTGGCAGTAAATTCCAAATGTTGCTTCAGGAAAAACAAGCACATTGAGATTGGATTTCAATAATTTCATACTTTCAACTACTCAAATAATTTTGAATAATCACAGAGTGACCACGACTCACAGACACCTACCTAATATTCTGATTTTATGAACAGAGTGCATTAGTTGTTTAAGTTCTTCTTGTCTTGGGCTTTCAAAAGGTACACAAGACATATTTGGTAAGTAGGTTCTCCTTGGGCCTTTTCAGAGGAGCACAACAGGGGTAAAAGCTCTTAGACAGCAATCAAAAGGGGCCCATATGTCCCTGATTGCAATAAACTTTTCCCCAATGAAGGTCTACGAAGACCTTCATAACTCACATTAACATGTGATGGTCCTGGGTGTTGTAATATTTAACATCTGGCTAAATAGCTTTATGATAGATAACACACTTAGCCATATTTTCTCCTGCATATAGACACACATGTCCTGAATTTGAGAATAATTCATTAATACGGTGTAAAGACCTACCTGCTACATAGCACACCAAAATATACACATACTTAAAAGTATGTTTGCGTAAATCTCTTTCACTGTATCAAATTTATCTTATTACTGCTTCATGACATAAGTACAATGTAGAAGTACACTCAATTGAAGACAACTGTAAATAAGAAAACAAACATAGCACTTCAAAAGCGTATTAAATTAAATTATCTGGATAAACAGCAGAGCTAACTGAACATTATAACTACAATATTTCTTCATTTTTGAAAGCCAACACTACATCACATTTTTGAATAAAATTGTTACCTACAAAAAAATACACAATAATGCAGAATTAAACAAGCATTATCATTCAGCAAAAACATAATTTATATGTGCACTCTGTTTGGGGAGGGAGCATAATTCATCAGTTTTAAGTGGTGATGAAGAATATGTAATATTTGAAAATGGTTTGAAGAAAGCAGGGTAGGATGAAAATACAAAACATATATAAATTTGTAAAAAGACAATGCAAATCGATCATGTTTTAAACAAAAGTCTTCAAAGAATATACAAAGCAGGAAATTTTTCCAAACAATCAAGATATATGCACAACAACATCCCTTCACTAGCCACAGAAATATAATCAGTTATATTATCTATATCAAAACAAAAATGCAGATTTCCTCAGTGAGATAAGAAATTGTGTGTCAGATTACAATTTTTAATTGCAGTTAATAGTCATTTTATCAAAGCTTGATAATCCTAGCATGGTATTTTTCTTATAAAGCTAGTAAAAACAAACTACATTACATGTATATGTATTCACCAACACAGTTAAGTCATCCTTTCATATATGGCTAGAAAAGAAAGAGAGAGAATGGGCAGTCCCCACTCTGATGTCATAGCTGTCTGCTATGACAACATGCACTTATCTGTGTGCATTTATATAGTACGCCCTTTGATAATTACGGTGTGCTTGAACTGAAAAACACCGCCAGAATCAGACATGTTTTTGGTATGTTCTGCTTCAGAAGCAGACCTATTTCTATATCTTTTTGTCATACCCTGGATGCTGAAAAGCCTCACCACAAATCTTTATTTCTTACTCAATAACCCATGTTATGTTCTTGCCCAGCTGAGCATAAAACATAAAAAAATGGATTGCAGTTAACGAATGACAAAACAATGGTACAGCATAACCTACTTGCACTACAAAGTTAAGGCAATAAAACAATTACTGGTAGTAAGAGTTATGTTTGTTTAACAAGGTGCCTGTTAGTAAAATACCTACAATATCAATAAATAGCTTACCCTACCTGTCAGCACTATTTTACAATCATATTTAAGGTCTTACTTAAGGGAAGGGGGGGGGGGGGTGCAAGGTGAGTCAGTCATGCATTGGGGGGACAAAAGCAAGTGCTGATATCATTCTTGACTCTATGCTTTTTAAGTATCTTTGTTCCATGCTGTCTATGTGTCCTTCTTAGACTCTTCCCTTGAGGATAGCTGCTTCTGTGAGGAGGGAAAAATATAAATAAATAAAGAAATAAATTTATCTCATTTACTTGTCTATGATATTTCAAAAGTAGAACAGTATCATCATATGATATGACACATATTGGGTATTTTATAAGTTGATATATTTACAAATTTTTACTTAGGTAAAAAGTTTCTGGCACAATCACTGTTCTCTTAATGTTACTACCTTTCATATACTGTATATGCCATATATTTCGCTTTTTTTTGTGTGAGTCGGGTGCTATTTGCAAAATTTAACAACACGCGAAACTATGAATATGATGTGCACAAGCACATAAACTAATGGTGCTGGTACTCCACGATCGCGAAATTGTTGAAAAGCCCTGATTCGCAAAAAATTAGACTTACAAAATATACAGTGTATACAGTATTCAAAGCACAATTTAAGACTTACACCCAACATAAGTCTGTATGCTTGTTTTGAATTCTTTCAGTACAGAAGTGAAAGGAGAGTGGAATGAAAGAGTGGTCCCAAGACAGTCACAGAAGACAACTTACAGCGTGTAATTTACGGGATTGACAACATACGCCATTCACAACATAAAATTTGCCTCACATGAATGTATTACGTTTAATTAATGAAGACGTCATGTGATTATTAATCAGAATTTAGAAAGGTGCATATAAGACATTCATAACAGAATGTATTAAACTCTCTTCATGGTTGTCTCATTAGTACATGCATTTCTTCACAAGCACCATAGCAGATAAATACTAAAATATTGCTGGCTCAACTTGCATGGAAAGCATACTTGAAAAATAAGTCTTCATTAGAAGAGTGCAGATGAATGCAGATACAATTTCATTCATCTCACCCATAATAGATGGAATAACCCATTTTTATGTTTATAGATATGTACATTATCTCCGTAACATTGTTAAGTCACACGCAATTCGGCCTGCGAGCCACGAAGTGTTTCCGTTTTAAACTGTTGTTGTTTTTAGCCCAATAAACCATTATCTATCATCTCTCTATCTATCTATGTATTTATCTTAGGCACACTGCAGAAGTTGTGAGGATGTTATATTTGTGTTACATTTGTGTACTAACCTGTAGTATTGAGTACTCTCCCAGAAGTCTGTCATATTCTGTGGTCACTCCCTCTGCCTGCTTCCTTACAGCATCCAAGTCCTTCTGGGCCTTCTCCAAATCTAGTTCATTATTCATGTTTAAAAGAAACAACAATTTGTAACTTTTGAGTCATCACAGCTACCAACAGTCTCAGGTTATATCATGTGTTTTTTTTCAAATATTAACTTTTAACACACAAATTTATACCACACTTGCACTTAACATCACAAAATATTTTGAGCTATAGGACTATCGGTTCTATATAAGGATAAAGTAAGCACAGAAAGTCATAATAATGTACACAACTCAATAAAATACTGATGAAGAAGAATGATCATAAACACATGTATACAAATCAGTACACCCATATTAGGGTAATGTGTGAAACTAAATTGCATCAAATAAAGTATGTAATGTTTAGGGATTCCTTCATATGTTCGCATGTATTTGTTATATTCTACCTTGTCGAGATTCATCAAATTGAAGTGGTATTTGTAAAAATAAAAATTATACCAACTTTGGATATGATAATGAAACATTGCAACATGGTCATATTCTCCTTTGAGACAATTCAATTAAGTCCTTTGCTTGAAAGCCACTAAAAAACAATAATATGATCTCTTACCGGCTTTGGCTTGATCTAGTTCCTCTTTGGTGTTCTTAAGGTCCTTTGTAGTCTCACTTTCAGCGACAGCGGCCACGACAAAATCAGCCATGGATCCTGATCGGGAGCGTTTGCTCTTGTTCTCCATCTCCTGTAAAAAAAACAATCAAAGAACATCATTTATAAATTGAATAGAAATTGGACCTCTTGCATAAGGTTATTGCTTTGAGGGAAAAGTTATAAAAACTTTCCTCTTAGTATTGGATTTTTAAAGTGTTTTGAAAGAAAAATTGGTGACTAAAATATTTAATTTGAAACAGTACTTGGCTGATGATGATGATGATGATGATGATGATACATGAAATAGCAAAATATCAGATAGGTCTCTACCAAATTATTTTTTCAAGGAGGAGAAAAGCAAACATGACAACAAATGAAAGACATTGTGCATTGTCCATCTGATTTCCACATAGGATTTTAAAACTTTGAAAAGTAGGTCTTCTACATCATATATGCAGACAGCCCAGTCTGTATCTCTAGTGAGATATAAAAAAAAACAACACATGTATTTCATGCTATGCAGCATGACCGATTACAACTACTCATGATCATTGTGTTTTTTTTTTTTAATTTCTGTTTTAATGAAATATCATAGCATGGTTAATCAACTACATTGTAGTTCCATAATACTTACCAAAACAAAATAATATGTGCACTATACACTTTGGGTGGGGCTATATGTCACTACTACTAATATACTGCTCCTCCAGCCATGACTACATATACTACTAGTACTAGTTCTTCTACTTCTGCTAATAAACTATAGTACTTCTATTTCTACTACTGCTGCTCCTACTAAAATTACTCCAAATTCTCCTTCTTCCTAACAATACAATAGCTAACTAACTACTTTTTTCTCTACTGCTATAAGTACAACTACTTCTAATGATGCTTTGAAAGAAATCTATTCTCACCTTTTGGAGCTCGTCTATTTCTTCCATGAGACGTTTGGCCTGATCAGAAGCTCCTTGGGCCTGTTTGACTGAGGCACTGTTGGATGCAATCAGGGTTGCCTCGGTGGAGATAAGGTTACACATCCGCTTCAGTACACTATAAATAATAGAGTACGTAACAAAATCACACATATCACGGTAAAAAAACCCATCCAACTTGGCAGCAGGGTCACTCCATGGGGTTGGGGCAAAAATATGTCATGCTTTTTTTTTTTACTGAAATCAATATTGGCAATATATCAAAGCATGTCTAACAGGTCAAAAATAAACAACAACAGAAAATGGAAAAAACACTGTATTGGAATTCCCTCTGAATAATACAACTGGAAAATGACTTTAACCCTTTGGGTGCCAGACAAACTGTTGCTCGATATAGGATCTGTGGGCATCGATTGCGGAAAAAAAAATGTATTATGGCACACAAAGAGTTAATGGAGTGGGAAAGCACACTATGACGGTTTGTGGACATTATTTACCCTTTGAGTGGCAGACAAGTGGCTCTTAAGAAGGGATTTACGTGTATTACTTGTGCAAAACTGCACGAGTGGCAAATGAAGAGTTAAGCAAGATAGATATTTAGGAGGTTTAGGGCCGGTTTGTCTGAAACCTATAGCCTAGAGACCGAAGACCGCTATACGCTATGATCCGCATCTCTCCGTTCCACAGAGCAGGCGTTCAATGGGAGCCATGCCCGTGGAGCGTGGTGCATCTGCGCTTTGACGGGCAATACGGTTTTGTGAATGAAGACTACGGCCGCTAGGTTTCAAATGTGAATGTCAGTAGTTTTCCAATTTTCCCGAAAGGTGCGTGAGGCTATGACTTTAAAGTTTCACACCAGTTTGTGTCAGGGTATACTGCTAATTTTGACCAAGTTTCATGACTTTTGAAAATGGGACACCCTGTCTTTAATATGATATATAACTTCTCCTCAGTTCTGGTATGCCATAAGAATTTCCCCAAGCCAATGGAAATACCCATCTAGAAAAATATAGATACATAAGTAGGTTCATGCATCATATCAACTATATTTAAACTAATATCTCAAATAAAACAGGATTAACATTCTTATATATTTAACAAATCTTAAACTTCATATTCATATTGACATTTTCAAAGCACTTGCATTAATTTTCTCATTATCCTTTGAGGTCAGTACATATGTGATTTCTTTAACATTACAATGTTTATACCATCATTGAAACTAATAATAAAGAGCAACTCCTCTTAAAATATTTGAATATCCCTTCTTTTTTTTTTAGCATTGTTGGAGTAAGTTGTACACACAGTTTTGTAAATCTCGATATGTATGACATTTAGAAAAAAACGTAGAGATGACGAGTTTCCCTAAAGGTAGCAAAACATAATATTTAAAGCATCATTTTAAATCAACCACAAACTGAACAAAATGTCTACATGGGGAACACCATCAATGAGTTCAACTTACATGAAGAGGAAGAAAGCAAAGCCAGCCACGTAGAAGTTCCTCTGTGCTCTGAAGAGTTTCATATTGAGGACGGCTTCAGCATTGGGGATGGCAATGTCCAAGTCATGCTTGGCATCAGAGTACTTTCTCACCTCCCTCACAGAGTCTGCCAAGTACAGAAACATTGGGAAAATACAAACATTTAAAATCATTTACTACTGCATGTTGCAACGGCTCACGTGAAGATCAATTATCATCAGAATCAGCAAGGTTATTGCTGCAAGTTGCAACTGCACATGGGCAGACAAATGTTAAGCTTGATTGCTACATGGTTGATAATGCCAAATACAGACAGTTAATGCTCTACCAATCATTATCTATAGACATGTTATTTGATAATAATGTTGTGTTTCTCGCTTTGAAACGTAGTATTAAGCATGGTCAAAATGTGTATTATCATTATTATTAAAGCTTCACAAATTACTGCCGGTACACAAATTGGTTATAATATTATACCTGGACTCACCAAGGAAAAGAAGAATCAGGATGAAGAGAAAGACATTGAAGTAGATGTAGGCATATGCGGTGATGGATTTCACAAGTCCAGAATTGAAGAATCTCTGCCACCTACATGTTCATCAAACAAAAGAACAAATTCAGCAAAGATGTATCATCCTAAACAATCTCTTTGGATTGCTGTACCTACATGTACATGTACTGTATCATAGGAGACAGGCACAAAAATTACCTCACATATGATTTTGCCACTTAGGAATTTGTTTGCGTAACCTGACCCATTTGGCCCTTGGAAGTACTGTACTATGATTGTAGATACCGAGAAGATTTACCTTTTCATATTGAACACCAAGTAAACAAATAGTGGTAATAAAGGTATGTGTTTGTGTGTGTGTGTGTGTGTGTATGTGTGCGTGTGTGTGTGTGTATTTGTAATGTAGAAGTTAGGGTTTTTTTTTTTTTTTTTTTTTTTTTTTTTTGGGGGGGGGTATATAGCGAATTTAAGGGAAGGGTAGTTTAAGCGGTTATGTATATGGTTGGGGTGGAGTTGGTGTTAGGGGGTGGGGGGGGGGGGGGGGGAGGTTGGCTGTCCAGATGGGAGTTAGGAATGGTTAGGACTAATTTTAGGGGTGTATTATAGGTTGGGGGATTAGTGGACTTGTTTATTTAAAACTTGATTCCGGAAGCTATTCGTTCAGTTTATTTGATTAAACATCGTTACATGATTATTACAATTGAGTAATTATATTTAATATTTTCAGCTTTTTTACTGTAATTAATTTGTACTTACAAATGCATATATATATAATTTGCATGATTGTTTTGTTTAATTTGTGTTAATATATTTAAACTGATTGTATGAATTTAATTTGTATTATTATGGAATCAGAATAAAGATCATTGAAAAAAAAAAGCAATGAAAGTGTGCCTGTGTGTCTCAAGATGTTACTACGCATCTTGCAGTGTGCAGATATCATATCAGCATATTCTTTGCTTTACATGTCGTACATGTTAGTTGTTACTAGAGATTTTTCAGGGTACAGATCTCATTACATATCAACATACTCTCTGTTTACAATACAATGAAACTATCCATCATAAATCTCTAGAGTAAATGTACAGGTACTTTTTTGCTTTCTGGCTGTGGTACTGTAAAAAAAGAACAAACTAACCTCCCCCCCCCCCCAAAAAAAAAAAAAGGGGGAAAAAAATGAAAATGCATAATCAGCAAGATCTTTCTCAACAGTATTGTGTAAATTTCTTCTACATAATACTTAACAAAATCGACCTTTTTCCTTAGCAAATATAAATCAGATTTCATGAAAACATTTTGAATATTTTTAAGTGAGTGATATTACCATGGGTTCCACATCAGGTCAACCAGCAATGGTGATTGTACATTACAGACAGATACAGTTAATACATTCATATTTCATTTCAGGATGCTGGGAATGAAACATCTCAACCTGTAATATATAATAGTTAAAATATGATAACAAATGCGGAATTTGTGATAACGGCAGAATGACTTCTGCCATGATTACAGCCAGTAATCACTACCAAATACCATTCTCATTATCAGTACTATAGATGAATGGCATGTACAATAAGTCCATGAGGTATTTTTTGGCTTAGTACTGAGAGAGTTAATGTGAGTGACTTACATGTATGGCTTGATGAAGGGTAGCATGAGCAGCACAAGGGCAATCACTTCCAGGTACAGGAAGGATGCCACGAAGGTCCACTGTAGGGTCATAGCGACAATGTGACTCCTCTAAATCCTTCCCGGACAATGTTCTCTCTTTACTTCTCTTCCTTACTTCTGTACAAGTTGATGGAGAGGGTGTTGCAGGGCGTAAACTCTAGTTCGTCCTAATTGGAAGCTATTCAGAGAGTAGCAAAATAGCAAAATATTAATTACACATACAATACAAGATTAATTATGAGAGGTTTTTGTATCTCAGTGATGGGATGTTATTTGCATGTATTGAGAAACTTGTAAGAAGATCTGAATAAGTTACCGTAAGTAAGAACATATTCAAGTGATCAAGATGCACGTTGGTGAATTTATTAATACCTAGGTCTAGGTTAGATCTATTGTTTAATGTAAACTAGCATTTGTACAGCATTTGTATCATGCTCATTGTCTGTACCACTGCTTGTCGCACTGACGTAGCAGTACATCTGCGAAGACACGCAGCAAGCTCTTAACACACAGCATCCTAAATGCAACTTTTGGTGGGGATACAGAGAATAGATGAGATGCATACACACAAGATACATTTTTTTTAACTTGAATCAAATTTTAAAATGGCTTCGAAAACTCTGCAAAGCCAAAAAGATCATGATTGTGCTGCCGTTTGACATCTCCTTCTAATTCTTGTGAGACTTCAGAAAGACGCAAATCAGGAATATAAAGGAGATTAAATGTAATTACTGATAGCTTGTATATGATTTAAGTAACATGTTCACTGCGTTGAATGTTACCTACAAAGTGAGACTAAGTTAAAGATCTTTCGTTTTTTTGCTCAATGGAATCTGTTGAGCCAATCTATGTATTAAAAAACATTAGGTTTCTTTCTAGTCTACATGTTATTTATTTGACATGTCCAAATGGGTGTAATTCTATAGTTATCTCCCTTATGGTGTGATGCGACAGTGGCAGTAAATGTTAAAACAAGTATTTTTTCAATATGAAAGGCCCATACAACTGAGCTTTTAAGGCGCGATATAATCTATAGCAATCGGCGGAAGTCGACGACGATCTTATCAGCCCCATCCTCAAGTCAAGATCAGTAAAACTTTGATAGTCGCGATCTTGTGTGCGTGTGATATCAGCAGCAATCTTTTTTTTTTGGCTACAGCGCATTTTATGTCCATAACATTGAGTGGTGTGCATTTGAGTGTGTGCAGTGAGACTTTCTGACCGAACCTGCTTTGTGTAGCTTTGCCTTAGCTTTGCCTTTGGTCAACTTCCCGGAGTCCGATCTTTTATGTTACCAGTCCGATGAGCACATATTGCTTGCAAGCCGGACCTCTTCTCCTCATCGATACTGACGCTCGAGGTTAAATAAAGCCATTGATTGAACCGTCACTACACTCAAAATCAAGGCGTGCCCCTCCCACGCCACGGGCACATAACAGCGGCGGAGAGGAAGCGCGCAGCCCCGTCCTAGCCCGAAGGGGGGGCTGACCAAGCGCCGCAATGATACCGTAGCTATGCCAAAAAAATAACTTACGTGAATTTGCCGACAGTTTGGAGTATTCTGATATTAAATGACACAACCCAATCAAGTGCAGAGTTACAGAGTGCAACAATCACAAACACATGCATTAAAGGTCTTCCACAAATGTCAAAAATTCGTGTATATTCTTTATACTCACTTGTAATCTGTAGGAAACGCTACTGGTTATTTCAGAACAGCGTACATGTACGTCTTTATATTATTCTGACATGCTAGTCTAGCTCTGAAGCATACATATTTGTTAGAAGATATAAAACAAAGAAGCAGACTAACATTCAGTTATATTTTCCCTTTTTCAAGAATAGAAAGTCTTTTAAACTAGGTTCAACGAAACGAACATGAAGTATAATGGACTCTTTGACAATCAGAGCATTCGTATTTATTCACATTCACTGGATATAAAATTATTTGTACTAGAAGCTAGGCTAATAAACGTGCGTCAATCGAGATAAACCTGTAAACTTCGCACACGTCGCTCTTATTGTACAAAAATAGACGAAGCTTTACGTTGTTTACAGCACGAAGTAGTTTGCATTGCGTAATACTAATGACCTTCCTGATCGATACAATCAGCATGTGTCATCCGTTGTCTTCTGATGCAATTGTGCTCACAGATGACAGATCATGGAGACAATTATAAAAATTATTAATAATACCCAACTATACTGGTGTGTGCATCTTTTCATCTTTGATCAGTGATGATCAATGTATAAGGAGGAGATACTTTGATGAAGATTGAATAAAAAGAGTCCAACTCCTTGGGCAAATGAGAAGTCTAGTTTAACCATGGAGCTATATACCAGACATTACCAGAATGTCTCTCTTAATTCTTTTTTTTTTTCTCACACAGTGCACACCATTTCTCTCTCTCTCTCACAATGCAGACGCATACTATATTAACTCTCACACATACACACTTTATTGAATCTAACATACCTATGCATTTTTTCACAAGTACACCTCTCTCTCTCTCTCTCTCTCTCTCTCTCTCTCTCTCTCTCTCTCTCTCATATTCTCTCTCCACATCTTCCTCCCCAACCTCCTCTTCTCTTCTTTGTTCTCTACTTTGTACTTTTCTTCTTTGTACTGACATAATAAATCATATATATTTCCTAACTATAGGTACGTAATTAGACAATCATTCATAACATACATACATACATACAGAACTATAAACAAGATATTCACACACACATACACACACACACATGCCACTAAAATGTAGAACAATGTGCACCAGTTGTCAGTGGTTCATAAGACCTGTTATCTTTCAGTACTGCAGCTCTCTGGCTTTGGATGTGATATTATGTACATGTATGACAAGTTATAAATACAATTTCTCATTCACAGTTATGAAACATGACAAACACTCTATAAGTTACACAGCCTTAACTATAATAGGCTCACCCATATAGAGCAAACTGTCAAAAACAAATTTGCATAATGGTAGTTCCTCTCAGAAAGTTCTGAAAAGCATTACAAATACATGTAGTCAAACAGGTGTATTTCATCCAATACACAACAAAATTGCAACAAAATATATAACACATTCAAATATGAAATGAAGACCACAATGAACATTAACTGTGAGTCTTCTACTACTTTTGCATGTATGAAAAGGAACATGCTACTTCCCATATGAATACTATTTAAAATGTACAGACACTGCATTGCTACATTACCTAACTCCTTTCAACAGTCACTAACTATGTTGTCCATTAATGTATGTATGTGAATATCAGAGAAGTTTAGGTTTTAAAAACACATTATCCTAGTTAAGTTATTTGAACCTTTCCTTTTGTACTAACTCATTGTCAATTTCAAGATGCTATTTCATTGATACCATGAATACTGGACACCATTGCTAAATTCAAAGTGATGGACATCATAATGAACACACATATCACTATTAACAAGGAGAAAAAGCAACAAATTGATGAAAGTAATTTTGAACATCTGAGGTTTGTAAAACATGTTCATCTTACTATAGAGTACTGAAGTGGTGTCATCATATATGAGCATGTTGTCAAGACAGCTGGTTCTCAACAAAATCACTTCAGCGGGCAAGTGTTGGGCACTCCCAATAAGAGTCCCTGCTGTGATCACCACTGTCTGCTCTACCTGCATAGTGTAGCACCAGTTGTCTTGACAATCTGTTCAAATGATGTCACACTTCAGTACTCTATACAACTCCCGTATATTTGCATGTGATGAACATACATGTATAGGTTGTATTTGTTTATTTTAAATGTATTACTGTGCCTGCCAATGATTTCTAGTTTGTTTGTGAAGCCAAAAAATATTAAAATGCGTCCCTAACAAGTTCAATCTCCTTGCTCGTTCAGTGGATAAATTCTTTTTCACACAATACTTTAGCAGATCCCACCATGGTAACATTCAAAATCACAGTAAAATCGAAACTATTTGGATGTTGCAAACAAACATGCAGTATTGTGTAGAATCACAGCTTGCATTACATGACTTGTTCTTAAATCAATGATTATTTAACAGCTTGAATGAAAACTTTGATTTCTGGTATCAAGTATGTATACATTCTTTGGTTATTGTCATGCAATTAAAACATCAGTGAGGGAGGTTTCAAGGGAAATTCAATTTAATGCCCTTTTCTCCTGTAACATGATTGGGACCAATCTGCAAAATTGTCCAGCTTTCAATTCTGCTCTCGCATAATGATTAGGTAGACAACATTGCCATATCGTTAGAGTTTATGTGTGTATTTTCCTCATCTCCTTTCAGCATTTTCTGAAACAAAACTACTGGTAGCTATAACCTCTTTGGATATTGTTATTCCAAAGGTAAAACTACAATTCTAATACAGATAAAGAATTGATTTTAATGGAATGTAAAGATGTTTTAAAGACCACAATCAAGATTGAACTATCATTACATAATCATATGTTAAATCCATAGGGATGGGATGTTTCAATTCCATTTGAAACTGCAATTTCTCATATATTTCATTGTTAAAAGAAAAGATAGTACCAATTCGTCTAATGGGTAACGCCACTGCATAATGAAAATGGTTTCCATGAAGCAACAACAACAATTTGGAATTTTGATTGGTAACAATTTTACACAACTTTCTTTTAAATTCAAATATCAAGGCCTCCGAAGGAAACATGGACCTGGTGAGACATCAGAGGACCATTAACCCTTCGTGTGTCAAACAAACTGCTACTCCATTGAATTTGTGTGTTTAAATGGCAAAAAAAAAAATCCATGTTAAGTGTTAACACCTAGGGTAACATTTCACCAACATTTACCAAAATATCACACCATACTACATGTACCTTAGCAATGTACCATGTGCATGCTTTATAACTATGGCGCCCTAGTATGAATGTAGACAAATGCTCGTCTTCTTATGTGCAATATTCAACATTAATTTGTGTGCATTCTGCTTGTGCGATTGGTCAGTAGATTTTATTGCTTGAATAAACGAATCACTCAACAAGTTTACACTAGGTTAAGTGTGTGTTGCGACAACTCACCATACTACAAATCGTACATGATTGGGCCAGAGTGAATTTTTTGGGAAAAAACAACTGAGAACAATTCAAACCTCTTGTGTGTGAGGATCCAGAGTCAACCGGTATAAGAGAATGACTACCTGGTAGTTGGTTCCTCTAAAACTGGGTTTAATGAAATAGATCTGATCAACTCTAGAATACATGATACTATCAAAAATTAACTCAGAACGATTGAACACACAAAATGTAATCAGACCAGGGGCCATGATAAGGGTTAAGCTCCTATATAAGTCTGTATCAATCATGCCACACTTTGGCAAAAGAAAACAAGTTAAATACAAGCAAGCAATCAATCAATATTTTAGACATGCTTGGTGCTGATGACAATTGGGTGAGTGGGAGAGGGAAAGGGAGGTATAGAGACTAAGCAAAAGGTCAGAAAATTGACATTTTTAACATGGAAGTGTAAAATATTGATTGAGAGTAAAGTATTGAGAACATTTAAAGACATTTAGAAAGGACTAATCAAAGTTGTATTCTGGGTGCCCATTTTCAGGTGATAAATGATGGATAGCCTGCCCACTATTTAACCCATTGTGAGCTAGTTTCTCATGAACCCATAGGTGTAACACAAGAGTAAACTGACTGTTACATGTTACGGGTTGATGAGACTAAACACACATGGGTAACACTCATCACACTGAAAAGAAATCCTCCCATATTCAGCTATAATTAGCTCTTCCTCAAAACTACTAGAAGGAGAATCATCTAGCCTCTTCGCGAGACTTCTTTTTCTTCTTCTTTTTCTTTGATAGTCATTTCTGCTTGTGCGACGACGACGGGACGTCCTTCTTCTCTCGACGCTTCATGGCGGACGCACACTGCGGACAGAACCATTTGCCCTTTGGGGGGTTGGTGATTCCCACGCAGCCATAGTGGAACCACTCTATAGGACACTGCAAAGAACATGAGACAAAATGCGGTTACAGAACTGCTGCAACGAATGACATCCAAAATTAAACATTACAGGGTGGATAATACATGTATAGAACATTTTTCATCCATAATATACATATATCATACAAACATATGGTTTATAGGTGGAAAGACACAAACAAATAGCATTCTGCTAGTGGAATAAGATTTTAAAAAGTTCCAAATGCTCACAGTGTATCACACATTGATCCATTGTGTGCCAGATTAAATGCTGCTCTATGGGATTTGTGTGAAAAGTTTACACTGATTACAGCAATACAATAGAAACAATCATGTCTACATCAAAGTGAAAAGGAGCAATGGCAAAAAGAGGGTAACCCGCCCTGCTACTCTACTGCTGTAATCCACCATGAGTTGGTAACTACCACTCCCCTAACAACATGAGCAAGTGATGCAAAGGGTGTTTCAGGTGGCCATAGGAAAAGTTACAAAACAACAAACCACAATAGAGTACCCAAGTGGTGTCATTAGATCCATTGTTAGGCAGGTTTCTGGTTCTAAACCACATCACTCCAGTGAGCGATGCACTAGTCCGATATTGTCTAGCAGACTAGTGTTGGGCACTCCAAATGAGTGTCCCCGCTAATATGACACCCTACTTCGGTACTCTATTCGCAACATCTGCCCAGTTACCTTCGGATTGTCGCAGCCCACCATCTCCCCGTATGACACCTGGTTGCACAGGCAGTATCTGGGCTCGTTGGGATCGTACGGCCAGTCGTAACCCTGCGACCCCTCCTCCACAGGTTGTTCGGCCAGGGGCTCGATGAGGGGAGCAAGCTCCACGGGAACCTGCTGCTGTTGCTGCTGCTGCTGTTGTTGTTGTTGTTGCTGTTGTTGGCTTGACGAGCTGGAGCCTTTATGCCTGGGATGGGGAGAGAGGTGAATCAAAACAGCAGGTGACATATACTGCAAGGTAGTATGTGGTACATCAATGTTTATTACAAAACAAATAGCCTGATGTTTGTGCTCAAAATATACCAAATGTTTTTTCCATTACTACAATCTTTTGTATGCATCTGATTTCAAAATCTGTATTACAAAAATCATATTGCAGGTACTAATATTGATTTTCAATAATAGAACACACTAGAAAGTCTGAATTTAAACAAGATACCTCATATCACATTCTTTATTTTTGAATTCTCAAGTACTTGTGTATGCTCTCCTGACAAACAATACTTCCAACAAGGAAACACATATCTCAATGACTTTCTTAAAATAAGACTACGAGAGTGTGTACACCTTGGTTTTGCCCAATAACATGACAATGCCCTTCTGATTGTGAACTATTGATCATGCAATCTGTAATTTGAGCTCACTTTTTGTTCCGATGACGACCTGACTTATTGCTGGAGGAAGTGGAGGTGGAGGTGGCGGTGGGTTCGGAGGTGGATGTGTTGCCATACGTGAAGTCTCGGCCTAACGTGCCCAGCCCTGAATATCCCCCTGACTTGATGGCCTCATAGCTGGCTTTTAGACTGGCTGTTCTTCTGCCCTGCTGCATCTATGTTTGGAGAGAAAATACAGGCATGTACTCCATTAGTGAAAATAGCATCAGGTAATATGATGTGTTCAATGAATTTAATCCCTTTAAAGGACTGTAATGTAATAGCATCAGTCATTTTATTTTGATGACAAGGTTTTGATTTGTTTTTAATTTAATATATCATATTTTCCACTCAAACTCATAGCTCAAATGATATAACCATATCAATGCAGGTGGACATACTATACTAAACTATACTAGTAACTTACACATCAAATAAAGAAATACACTAATAAAAATTGAAATAATCATATCGTATGCTTTAACTCAATTGTCGAGGGGGGAAAACGGAACCTCAGTTAATATACAACTGTCAAGCAAGATTCATTGAGATTCTCTCAGTAAAAGGACACAAGAACAGATAGCTTGGGCGTTTGCATAATTGCCTCCCAAGCTACACATGTAACAACTCAGGACAGGCTTACTTGTAACGTGTTTGACACAGCCTGAGCTGCTGCCATGGCGATGGCACTGCTGGAGCCAACGTTGTCCAGGCTGTAGGGAAGGGATGGCTGTGCACTGCCGCCTGAACTCTCTCGCGAGTTCGCCAGGGCGTTGCTGTTGGCACCCACGCTCCCACTCCTCGGTGGAGCAATCTCTTGCGCAGCGTTGGTGGCTAACGTGTGGAGGAGCTTGTCAGCGTTGACCCGTTTATCTATATGATTATCGTGAGCGTGTTTTCTCTCTGTTGTGGATAAGAAGGGAACATTACAGTTAGGACTATCTGGATTATTGTTGAGTAACTGACAATACATTGGAACTGTTGAGCATTTCATTAGAGGTACATCCATTCCCGTTTACTTAAACAGGTTTCAAAAGATGACACATTCAATTAAAAGCATATACAGGTTTACAACTCTTCATAATAGTGAGAATTTTTGTGAGAATGTATCAACTACCCAGTATCTGTTGCACATTAAATAAGATAAAACGCATATGTTTCAAAGACAATTTTAGACTTATATCACATAGTAAATTAAAAACAAAACATTTGTTAGTATTAATATATTTCCAATCCATATGAAAATGTCACAGAAACTCCTATAAGATCTTGTCATTTTCATTTCAATAATGCATTTCACATCTAAATCTTAATGTATAACAAACTGTCAAAACCCAAATCAAATTCAAAGTAGATACAATGATAGATGCAACATTACAAAAACCTCTGATATCAAAAATAATAAAATTAGTTACAACACAATGCTTAGAACAAATTGATGAAAATAGACTTACTGTCTGATTTTGCTGATCCTGAACCTCCTTTCTGTGAGCCATCTAACTCTAATGATCCTGCAAGAGCAAAGATACAAATAATGAACATATACAGTACAGTTTTAGAAGATTAAATCCTCTCTCTGTTTCATTCCATGATACGTGATCTTCTGTTACCATTAAGATTTAAATATATGTTATCTCACTTAAATCTTGATTATATCAGGAAATCTTCAAATTGCAAAGAACCTCTGTAAATGTGGTGTATCCCTTTTGCAGGGTACAGGTAGAAGAAGTAAAGACTACCTACATAATCAATAGAGTGCTATTCTGTTATAGGTCCCATTATTGTTTCATTTCACGATACCAGGGAGGAATCACCTCAAAATCATAAGACCTTTAAAATTACACAAAATCCACATCCAATGATGACAGTAGATAACAAATTACCTCAGGGAAATATTTCTGATTTTTATCAAACTTCCATTAAATTCAATTTGTTATCAAGGGTTTTGTTTCCCTTAAAAACTATATTTCAATCATCATTGAACAGTCATAGAACAAAATATACAAAATTACTCACTTCTTTCAAGTATTTCTGTTATACCCGCATGGTCTGCTTCGAGTTCCATTTTGAATTTGCTAACTTCTTGGTCCAATTTTCTTAGATATCTATCCACCTGAAAAAGACAATACAAAACAAAAGAGTATTCAAGAACTGTTATATATTTACATTATGCTCAGAATTGTATGCATTTTCATTGAATATACACAAGAATGTATTCAAGCATATAACATGTACATTTATTTCTTGCTGCACTTTACTTGATCCTACTCATGTTACATGTATGTATATTTAAGCTCTACTTGCAGCTTTTAGTATCAAATCACAAAGATAAAGCTAGTCAGCTCAACGTATGTCTAACATTAGTAATACTGACAAGAGGATGGTAGGAGGTGACATACAAGTTTGAACTCTATCCATTCTGACAATTGACAACAATAAATAAACAAGGTGGTTCGCGAACCACAGGTCTTGCATGATTTCGCAATCGATAAACAGTGCTAAGTTTTTTTTCAAATATTTTTTCAAACCTTTTCACCCCTAAATAACCTTAAAGACAGCCAGCCCCTTTTTCAGATCACCACAAAACCATCGAAACATTGGCAAAACATATAGAGAAGTGTCAGCAAGCTCTATATTCACAATTTGAAACTGATACGTAGTGTAAAATTCAAATAATGCACGTAAACAACGTCTGATTAATAGTCTTTACATCAGGCTCTTAGCAGTTTGTGTTGAAGTATCTGCTTTATTGATTAATCTGTTTATTAAATTATAAAACGCATTATGAAAAAAAATTGTTCTATGGAAGGAATCATCTCCAAAGTTTGGTAGTTACTCATAAAATTAGGATTTCACACACGCATAATAACCACATAGATAATGTAACAAAGACTATACTTTTTTCGTAATACGAAAAAAGTCGGTTTGAAATTTAACAGCTGAATTTTTTTACATATACAGAAAGCTTCAACATGCTATATTCTTAGAAATGGTCTTGAATCACACTTTTTTCAATTTACGATCGTGATAGACAATTTCAAACTTTAAGCTTGCAAAAGGGACGGACGATCTTTAAAACCCATCAACCTCATGAAGACACATGTGGTATTACCCAAGGATCATTTGTACCAAGTGTGATCACAATTGGGGCAAAAATAAAGAAATGAGAGCAAGTCAAACAGAAACTTTGAGAAAAATAATGCACACAGCCTCATATCATTTGACCTTTTGATCCCTAGATGACATTTGGCCTGATGTGAAGACGGTATTACCCAAGGATCATTTGCACCAAGTGTGATCACAATTGATGCAGAAATAAATAAATGAGAGCAAGTCAAACAAAAAAATTGAGAAAAATGCTGCACATGGCCTCATATCATTTGACCTTTTGAGCCCTCGATGACCTTTGACCTCATCAACCTCATAATGACACATGTGGTATTAGCCAAGGATCATTTGTACCAAGTTTGATCACAATTGTTGCAGAAATAAAGAAACGAGAGCAAGTTAAAGACAAACTTTAACATTTTTGTAACAGACCAACAGACCAACAGGAAAAGTGATCACTAGGTCTCTACCGCACTTCGTTCAGGCGAGACAATGAGTAGTTCATCAATATAGATTATAGAATGGGCGTCAGAATCTCTGCAATCTGATTGGTTGAGAGCCAAATTCGTGCAGACGATTATTTTTACTGATGCATGAACGATACCCACTTTAGTGCACTATCGGTATCGTTTCCGAAACGATAAAAACAAGAAAAATGGCGACCGCGAACGAAGCCGGAGTGCGATTTGAACTTCTCACGGACGGAGAATTGGACGAATTACTACAAAGTGCCGATGCAGGTAGCACAAGAAAATCCATTAAATTAGGATTCTTCAAACTGGAGTGCTTTGCGAGACTGAAGCAAAAAGATGCAATTCTGACCGACGTTACTAAGGAGAACACCGCGGATTTGGACTCGCTGCTGTCTGCTTTGTATGCATCGCTGCGTAAGAGTGATGGTTCTTCGTACACAAAGAAATCAATGCAGTACATTCGGTAAGGGATCCAGCGTCACTATTTGGACAATTTCAACATCGACATCTGTAAGAATGCCCTTTTCCCCCAGAGTGTTCGAATGTTCAAAGCAGTTTTGGTCAAACTGAAGCGGGTAGGATTAGGAAGTACAAAGCATAAGAATCCAATTTCTAATGTTGCAACGTGTGTAACTACATTAGACCAGTCCGGGTTTGAGTCCAGGGACATTATGTCCATCAGCGGTCATAAGAGTGAAAGCTCCATCAAAATCTACACAAAGACAAGTGCAGAGAGAAAGAAGGAAATGAGCAGTAAGATCGGACAACATCTGTATAACGTTAATGTTAACCGTCAGTCAGATGTCAATCATGATCACAACTCTAGCCTTGACGTGCCGTCAACTTCATCTGTTACTACTACTCCTGCAGCAATGCCGGTATCAATTCCCATAGAGCTACAAGTCAGCAAACTCAGCAGTGAACAACAGACAATTATTGATGGTATTCTTGTCAGTGAACAACCAAGTGCTCAGACAGCATCATCATCACCATCTACTCGACTACCATTAGCAGCCCTTCAACCTGCACGGTCTCCTCTGTCTTTGTCTCTTTCATCGCAGAGTAATACCACACGTACCTCCAGTAACATCTTCAACATAAGCAACTGCGTGGTAAACATCCATAACAACAAACAATAACACTGAGGAAGAACTCCGTGTAAATGCGTTGCTGTTTGGATTTCAACTGTTAGTGTTTTACATTTTCCTTGACTTTCAACTGTGTTCGTTCTGGAAGCAAAAGTTTATGTAGTCTTACGTTTTGACGTCGTTGATGGAACTGTACATGTACATAGACTAGATTTGCAAAATGTTCTTCAATTTGGCAATCATCGGGAAAGCATACAATCAGAGTCTGCCAAAAAAAGGTAAGTTTCTAAATTTTAGTTACAATCACACATAAATCCCATAGAAAACTGAAAATCTGAAATTCTGACAAAAATGTATCAAAACCCCCCAGGATTTTCAGTTTTCTATCATTTTGTTCATTTATAAAAAGTTCCTTTCAGTCCAGACATTAAGCAGTGAGTCATTTGGTATCATGCGGCTGGTAAAAAAAATCATGCGTCCGGTAAAAAAATTTCATGCGTCCGGTAAAAAATTTCATGCGTCCGGTAAAATAATTTCATGCGTCCGGTAAAGTTTTTAATTTTTATTTTTTTTTGGATTTTTGGGTTTGTGACAATGCCCATTCTATAAAACAGATGATACGCAGGTTTATTTCGTGAGTCGGTGGAATTGTTTGCACGTGGTAACTATGGATACTAGTCTAAACCCACTCGGCTTCGCCTCGTGGGTTTAACAGTTCCATAGTTACCTTGTGCAAACAATTCCTACCGACCCACTCATACCTGCGAATCATTTGTATAATATCAATAAAATGTAATAGAGAAAAATGTCAAATATTTCAGGAACAGCTATTAAGAGGAAGATATGCAGTGTATGTTCTTACCGTATCATATACTTGATTTGCTACTTGAACTTTTTCATCTGCACTGTCTAATAGCTTGTAATATTCCTGGTAAAAGAAGATCATACACATATAAATTGTTAGTGACAAAGCCTGCAATAACAATGACCATCAACTTCAAAATCTATTTCTCTAAGCCATTTACTTTAACACACCTTTTGCCAATGATGCATGCCTTGAGTGAAAGTTTTTTCCACAGAATGTAGCTCCAGCATGGATTAAATGTCCACAATGTGAGAGGAATCTTTAAATTTCAGAGGGTATCTCCCTGCACAGCATACAGTCATTTCTTAAGTTTGGTTTGGCTTGCATTATCATTTATTACAGAACAACAGAAACTCATTTGCTGAAAATGGATATTTACTCACAACTTCTTTCAAAAAGCTGGAAACTGTGAACATTTCACTAGAATAATGAAAAATACCAACTTGTTCTTTTCTTAAGAGGTAGATCCTGATGTACAGTTTGTAACCTTTTTAAAAGACTTTAAAGACACATTTGCAATATTTAATAATAATTTAGAATTCTTTTATTCCATAATTTTCAAGGAAACAAAACAGTTTAATTTGGATACGTTTCAATTCCTCTGACTCACAGTATAATTTTTTTTAAAGGACTTAACCAATTCATAATCTAGCTCCCAACTTACCTTTCGTATTGATTCATACTGCTGCTGTTTGGTTTCTGTTTTTAACTTCTTGGCTGCCTCAAAGAATTTCTTTACCTTGTCTTCTAACGTGTCTACTGAATCTGTGTGTCAAAAATCAAATTACACAATACAGTTAACAATGAGTACATAAACTAATTCTTTCAGCAATTACAATCAATAAAGTTTAAATATTTTAGATATACTGAATCAATATTTCTGTAACAGTAATCCATTTACACAAGACTAATCTTGTGCAATATGTGTATTATTTCATATACTGTAAAGACATCTGTGCAACATAGAAATATACCGGTATAGAGGTTAATAAAAGAAAAGTTTACACACTTACAGTGCAATGTACTGAAAATTATGATGCAACAGACAATGTTTATGAAATCTATTTTGTTATACTGTATAAAAGCAAAAGCAAAGAAAATGAATGAAAGTTGCTCCTTATTGACGGAATTTAACTTACTTTCGACCTGAAGATCCATTTCTCTCATTTCTGTAAATCTCTCCTTTAACTCCATTGGCAGCTGCTCAATCACTAAATGAGAAATAAAGAATGCAATGTTATAATTGTAATATTTATGGAAAATAGTTCTAAAGCAAAGGTGTACAGCATTACATAATCAAAGCACACTTGTGACCTACAACATGCAAATTCAAATGAGAGACAATACTTTTCAAAACTCAATTACTATATTGGTGCAATAAAAATGTGAATGCTATCCACTAAAATAAAAAAATAAAGCTGGAATTGCCAGCACAAGTAAAAATACAGTATAGGGTCAACACAATAAAAATAAGTTGGATGTGTCGGCAACTTAACAACATAATTTCTCAGAGTCACAACAATTCAAAAGAAAATTATGAATTATTGTGCAATGAATATATTAATAAAATTTAAATGACCATGTAATAAAAGCAGTTTATTCTAATGTTAGAAGTAATAATTCACAATCGAGATGTACATGTAGCATAACTAATAAAAATATGCAATTTGTAAGAGGTCATAACAACAGATACGCAATCTCCTAAATTTATGATGTCATTAATTTCTATTGTATTGGTGATGGTTGGCAGCAACCAGTTGGCTGACCAAACCAACAAGAATGGTTCATTAATCTTTCTAAATCTCAAATTCCACCTAAAATGCAAAGTATTTTGCATATGTTGTATAAATTACCATCAATATGATTTCAAAATACAATTATCCAGGTCAAGGACACAGGCGAGATACTATCGAAATTAAAAATCAAGCTTCATGAAATTTGACACTATACAAATAAGGTCTTTCGTTCTTCATCGCAGTAATTTTCCTCATTTGGATTCATTCTGATGGTTTCTTTGATGAGTTCTCAGCTTAAACTTGATTAAAATTAGGGTAAAATTAGGACACATTCTACAATTGTCATGATAGTGTATGGTTTATAGAGGTACATGTGTGATTTTAAAAGAAATTTGTAATTTTGTGGCCTGAAAATTGCAAAATCCAAAATTTTTGATTGCGCACCGTAACACTCAGCTTCAACGTGAATCTTAATGGCTTTTCCGCATGCATTCAATTAATACTTGTACTAGTATGTGCGTCCAATGAAGTAAAAATTCCCCAACAAATACACTAACACAATACGCAATGGACGGGACCAATGTAAACTTGCAGAACTTCAGTCTCCATTTAAACTGAATCAACAATAATTCATGTTCTGAATTTCACAGTACTTAATAATAATGGAAAAATAATAAATTATTGATGGAAGCTAACTTTCCACTTGCCAAGGATTTATCTGTAACATAACACGAAGTGACCGAAATTACCCCGCTAAAACCTTCCATCCACAACTATGTCAAACCCCCTTTCGGCCGTTCAAATTGGTGACCGGAAACTGAGTGTAATTTTTCTCCAATTCGATTACATGTACTTCAGAGTAGCTCGAAAATTTAATCAGAGTCGTTTTGCATCTATTTCGAAAGGAATTGCACTAAATGTTCACACAAACATATAAATGAAGCAATAGTGTGTCATTGACAATACTTACTCTCCAGGTAGTCTTCTAAGTACAACATTCTGAGGATATTCCGTCTAGTTTCTTGTGAAGCTCGCAGTGAGATAGAAACATTACATAATCTTCGACGCTGATGGCGCGGCCACAAAAACACTATGCAAAACTAGTGAATGAAATCAGCGGAGAGCTTCGCTTCTGCAAGAATGGCTTTGATGTCTACGACACCGATGCATGCATTGTTTTGTAGGCCAAAACACTAAAACACTAAAGTCATTCAAACACTACATTAATACTATAGCTAAAATCGAATATATGTCCGTGCTTGCATACACAGTTTTTTTTGAATTCGCAAATTGCAGCAGGGATACCAATTCTTTGTGTCAAATTGGTGAAAAGGTTAGTTTTCGTTTAGTTTTTTTGAACATTGGTCCTTCACATTTTGTGTTCATATTGTTGGCGGACGGTGGGTTTTTTTTAAAGGCCATAGGCCCATGGGTATATTATTATAGACGTTTGTTTGTTTGTTTTCAGTTTGAGTTCCAAGACAGTTTTAACAGAAGTGAATAAGATAAACGCGTGTAATAATAATAATAATAATAATAATAATAATAATAATAATAATAATAATAATAATAATAATAACAATAATAACGATAATAGTCCATTCTTATATAGTGCAATTTTACAGTTAAGTCTCAATGCGCATAAAAGAGAAAGAAAGAAGTAGAGCCTTATTCAAACAAAGATGAAATGATTAAAATCTATATTTCGCTAAGAAATACAAATTTCTCCAATTTGGCGCAAAATTGATCCTCAGTTTTAGATTCTCGAATAAAGTCTGGGAGTTTATGCAAAAGCATACGGTGCGGCAAACTGGAAAGACCTCTGACCGTATGTCTTGGTTTTAACGGAGTACTGCATTAAAAGATTCTTTGAATTTGAACGAAAATCGGAGATGATTTATACAAAGTAATAAGTTCTTGGATATAGTCAGGAGAATTTCCATATAAACATCGATATGAAATAACTAAAATCTGAAACATAATTCGCTTATTTACGGGCAACCAATGTAAGTTATGCAAAACAGGTCTTATAGACTCACATTTTTTAGTACATGTTATCAAGCGAGCAGTGGAATTTTGTATGTGTTGTACCTTACTTAATAATATATCTGGAAGACCAAATAAGATACTAATCATCAATGTGACTTATTAGACAAAAGCATGGACAAGTCTCTCAGTAGTGCTTTTATCGAAATATTGTCTAATCTTCACTAGCTTATAGAGACCAAATTTACACATATCACGTACATCATTTACTAATGACAAATTCTCATCAAATAACACACAATGAGTAGGTAATATACTATGCAAAGTGTACATGCATGTTGTTCACCAAATAGGCCTGATACTCTTCTCACGGCAAGATTAAACCTTGTCCGAGGTTTTTCCGAAAAGCAACAACTAATGGATTGGAAGTGCTCTCCATATACATCCCATGCTGCTCCTCTTTTTGTCAAGTTGAATATACTACCGATATATGATATGATCTCACTACAAATAGATGTTTTATGTTCAATTGCTATAAAGATTTATTACCTTTACCTTTTAAAGATTATTTCCAATTGAACTGTCATGTCCACTCATACAATACACGAAACGCAAATAATTTTCATACCCCTCTAGTACAAACCTGTTTAACAAAAAGAAGTATCTTTTTTTTTTTACTTTGGACCAATACTTTGGAATGTCTTACCACTATCAATGAAGCAATCCAATAGTGCAAATTATTTCAAATTCTTACTAAAACGGTACCTACCTTTGAAAAACATTCTTTACATTCTCCTTTATTCCCACTAATAAAATTATAACCCCCTTTCTCCTCTTCCTCTTCTCCCCTTTCTCTTTACCAAGGTATATTTTGTATGCTTGTAATTTTTTTAATATATTTTTTTGTATGTTTTGTTAAGTTATGTAGTTAACTGTGACTCGTGTGCTTATATGTGCAATGGGACCATACCAACAAGCCTGCGTGCTTATTTTGGTTCCCCCACAAACTTGTGAATCTACAGCATTATGCATTTTTTTACATCTTGTTTTTTTAAAGTGGAATAAATTGAATTGAATTGAATTGAAACGAAGAAAATATTCCATTCTGTGCTAGGTTATTCTTCACCTTCGTTTTTCCTTTTACGGGTCCGCGGATCGCGGCCCACCATCTCCTTCACCTACGTTCAGTCAAACGTGGCGGGAACTCCCCATTGAAAAGTATTTGGCGCGCTTTGCACTACCGCGCCCGCTCGCCCGCCTACGAGCGACCATGTTGGCTGATCGCCTCGTGCGCGGCGGAGCTTGCAAGCACCGCACCCTGGACCATCCGCAGCACGTTATGCTTTCTTCCCATCCAACACGACGGTAGGTAAAATCAATTACAGCTTGCACACTGTACCGCGGAATCATATTAATAAGCATGCATGGCATATGTTATGTGGAGTTTATTTCGTTATGATGTGTGACTGATACTGTCACGAATATAGTCACTGCATTATCGCAGTCTTCCCTGCTCGTATAGGCCTATTCTCTTGTGAGGCATATCGTTTAAAGCAGACGTGATATACGTTTCCTGCTTAGTTTGGAAGTCTGTTTTGTGCAGAGTGATTACAGGTTCAGCCCTTTGTGTTTGGGCCTTGCGTACGTGCATTCTACCGGTATCGCTCAGATTAGGCAGAATAGCTTCGCTACCACAAGTTACCACAAGTTATTCTACGTTATAATATACAGTAGACAAAAAGGCCCCTTAACCAAGGCATAGATATATATCCACGGAATATGTTTCAACTTGAGCCAGTAAATAAATTATTATCTCTCCCTCTTTCGTTCTGTTCCCTCCCTCTTCTCTCTCATCTAATCTCATCTCTCTCTCTCTCTCTCTCTCTCTCTCTCTCCCCCCCATCTCTCTCCCCCCCCCCCTCTCTCTCTCCATCCCCCCTCTCATTCCCCCTTCCCCCCCCCCCCCCCCCTCTCTCTCTCTTTCGTTCTTCATCATAGGTTTACCCCTCTGTCTCTATCTCTCCGCCCCTTCTAATCTTGGTTTCCTAATAATAATTATGTAGTATGCCTATATGACTTAAAAGTTCTTCTTTTTTCGAAAGTAATTCACCTGCGGCTGCCAGTAAGTGATTGAATCAGCCTGTCAATTATTGGGTTGAATACGTCTCAAACGGATATGTGGCCTAATAAATAGGGCCTGAAACTATCTCTCCAAAATCTCCTTTACCCTAAGTACTTAATTTCTCTGAGGTACAGAAAATAAATGCACATGCACACACGTCCAAAAGGAAAATTGATAACTTTCTGATTGCTTCTTTCTTTTATGACATGCTGTTAATGTTCTTTTAACTACAGATAATGTGAACAGAATGGAGTGGACGCAAACGCAAATTTTCCTCGGGCTCGCCGCTGCCGCTCTTACCTTTTCCTGGGTGCGCAGTCGTCGATGGTCATCATCGGCCACCAACGGCCCTCGGCCGCCTCAGCCGCCGGGCCCGTCCACGGCCAGTATCTTCCTCAGCGACCTCGTCCGTATCATCTCCCGCTCCAAGCCACCCAACCTTGTCGAACTGGTGACCGACCTCCGCCGGCGCTACGGCGACATTTACTCTGTGTCGAAGGGGTCGAAGCTGCTCGTCATCCTGAGCGACCCCGGGATGGTCCATGAGCTGTTCGTCAAGCAGGCTGAGATCACGTCAGGTCGCGACACCGCTCCCCTGGCTCACGTGGCCTTCAGAGATGAAGGTCAGCAGAATGGGAAATAGTTTGCAATAATCTTTACTTTGAACTCAAAACTTTCAAGTTATCTGTCCGCCAATATCGGTTCTTAATTATTGTTTAGTTGTTTGATTGTGTTCGCGGATTAGTTGATATTGTTGATTTGTTTGTTGATATGTTGATAACTAATGAGTGATTGTTTGATGTATCGATGTATTGGTGGATTGATTATGTTGGCTGGCTTGGCAGCAGGTTGATGATTCATGCATGAGGCGCTTGATCATGGCTGTTTGAACGATTGGCGGGTTGTTTGGTGTGTTGACTGATTGGTTATTATTTGTTGACTGTTAGATTGATTGATTGATTGGTTGGTTGGTTAATGTTTAGTTGGTATTGAAGAATCATAATCTTTGATATGTATTTTGAAATTATTTACGGATTTGCCCTTCTGCTCCCGCCCCTCCTTCAAGCGAATTAATTCAAGGCGAATATATGATAAGTCATTAGGAGCCTAATGTGTTCCGTACGATATCAAGACGTCATAAACTATACTAGCTGTGCTACCGATCATTATTTTTTTTCATTCAGATGTCTGTATTTTGTTGTCCGAATTGTTTTTTATCAGGTAGTATCATATTTGCGGAGGGGAAGTCCTGGAGCGACATGCGACGTTTCTTTCTTCTCGCCTTTCGGAAATTCGGCATGGGTAAACGGACGATGGGCGACGGAGTCAACGAGGAGGCTCAGATCCTCTGTGGCGAATTTTCCAAGGCGGCAGAAAAACCCTTCGACCCGTTCCGCACTATCAACTACGCGGTTGCCAACATCATAAAAACGATTACTGCCGGCCAGCGGTTCCAGTATTCGGATGCTAGATTTCAGCAGATGGTTCAGCTGATAACGGACGTCCTAGGAGCAGAGAACTTTTATGGACCGTTAGAAATGATGCCGTGGCTCTACTTCACTCCGTTGTTTACCAAGGAGCGGACAATGTGCAATTCTCTGATTGCGTTGATGAAGCAAGAGGTCATCGATCACCGCGAGTCTTTCGATCCCGAAGTCGTAAGAGACGTCATCGACATGTGCCTGGCAGAGATCGACAGGGCAAAAGGCGCTGGGGAGGTGACATACCTGGACGAATCGTTGCTATGGCGGACACTGCTCGATATCTATCTTGCTGGGACGGAGACCGTTGCTACTACACTGACCTGGGCATTGCTCTATATGGCGGGATACCCAGACGTCCAGACAAAGGTTCATTCAAAGTCTTTGATCATTTATGATATTTTTGGGAAAGGGAACTACGGCATTATTTTGAGGAAAGAAAATTAGTGAATAATTGTGTTACATGTACATGAAAATTGTATTTGGCATTTGTGAATGTATGGTTACGCGCTTCACGAACATTTCGTTTCGCAATCATCTCAGGCTATTCCAGAGTAATATTCTATCCTTAATTTGTTTCTCGTATTGCTCTGATCAATTTCTATCCCTGTTTCACTTTTTTCCCCTCGATGTTGATAACCATAGATCTGTGAAGAGATCGACGCAGTCATTGGCCGGGAAGGCACACCGTCGTACGAGGACCGGACGAAGATGCCGTACACGGAAGCGACGATTGCCGAACTCCTCCGAATCCGTCCGATCGCACCACTCGGCATCCCTCACATCAACACGGAAGACATCGTGTTCCGAGGTTACTTCCTCCCCAAGCGTTCCATCATTCTAATGAACATGGTCGGAATGCACCTTGACCCTGACCTTTGGCCTGACCCAGAGACATTTGACCCCACCCGGTTCTTGGATGAAACCGGTCAGACAGTGACCAAGCCTGATGGTCACATGCCATTCGGTGCAGGTATTACATTATTTTGCTGTCGGTCATTTTTGATTTAACAAATTTTGAAATATTGTATATTTCTCTCCCTCGTTGATTAATTTGCTGAATATACAGGAAGGGAAAGTTAGTATGCTCAGAAGATAATGTAATCTTTGTGCTGAAACATGAAATGCAAGCTTGTTTAACCTTTTTTTTATTTTTTGTTAAAGCATTCATGATCTTTATTGACGGCACTAACATGTTCTCGTTTCTTTGTGCAGGTCGTCGGATTTGCCTCGGAGAGCAACTTGCTAAAGTGGAGCTGTTCATCTTCTTCACCAACCTGTTCCAGCGGTTCCGTTTCAGCTTGCCCGACGATGCGACACCAGATTATGGCTTTGGGCATCGCACCTCAACTCTAGCGCCTAAGAAATTCAAAATTATTGCGAGTCAACGTTAATAACCTCACCAAACCCATTAACCGAGGGATTTTCTTTCTTCATATTTGGCTATTTTTTTATGCAACATGGGCAGTGAGGGCTGGTGTGAGAGGTGGGTAGGGGGGTTAGGCTCACAGGGTTAGGGGTTAGGGGGCATGAAGGCATCACATCGTTTAGAGCCTTTTTCTACACTTTAACTACCTCTCTCTCTTTCTCTCTCTCCCTCTCCCCTTTTTTCTCATTCTCTAGCTCTTTCAAAAAGTCATTCATACCATCATATGTTTAATTTGTCAATTATACTTACGTATAAAACGTTGTCACAAGAAGAGGAGAGAGAAGAGTATTATATTCGTACTCGTTCATCACTATTCTGTGCGTCTATTACTATAACAGTAACATTTCTCCCGACGTGCCTTCCTTTCCCGTGAAGTGTACAAATATTTCCACGGTTTAAAAATGTTTTGAATGATTATGGTCAAAGATAATAATTACACCCGCCATGTTTTTTTGTTATGCTTCCATGAATAAGCCTCACAATTACGGTGTGACTGTATCATTCACGCGTTTCTCTGTTCAGCTTTACCTATCTTTAAAATCTTAGCTATATAGCATGATAACCACCACCAGCGGCCATTCATAATTCGCTTTTTTGTTCATTTTTAAATTAATTTGTGTTGTGTCCCAAGCTAACACCCAGTTGTCATTAAACATGGTTTGTTCTCTTTACGAAACACACTGTATCTATTGGCCTTTATAGCTGGAAAAAACGTATTTTGTTCATTGTTTTTCTTGAAACATATTGAAATTGTGCATGTCGTGACTTTCAATTTTGCAACGAATGTAAATCATCCCGTTGTCAGTATTGTGTCGAACATTATCGTAATGTTATATTTATCATCATATCGAATAATAAAAAAGATCATTTCACTCGAACGATCCGTCCTACAAAGTATGGGCTTTATTACTCTATTACTCTAATTTCTCATCGTTTATTTTATTGTTACGGTCCTAAATTTATGACGCTTAAATAAAGACCACCCCCCGCTCCTCCTTTTTACCTTTTTTTTTCCATCTTCCCTTCTTTCCGTCACTTCCTGTAGTTAAGGCTTACGCTCTTGCTTCCTTATACAGTGCACAACCTTGAGTGGAGTTTCACAATGTATTTTCGCTCAGTTCCTCATATCGTTTATCTGCCCTATTATTTGATTATTGACTATTGATTAAGACCTTTCATGAGAACTACCACAAAATAGGTAGCCCTGTTATCAGGCCGGGCCGTATAGCTTTCCCGTCCACCCTCTTAAGACTACCATGTATTTCAAACTGATTTAAGGCCACTCGTTCGAAAAGTGCATCCACAAGTTATATTTTCATTCCTAGTAAATCTGGAATGATGAGCATCGGTGTTTATAATCCTGAAAAAAAAAATCATATGAAACCTCATTTGTGTTCAGTCCTCTTTTGCCCCCCCCCCCTTCTTTTGAATCCTCCCTCTTGATAATTTCCCCAACTACCGTGTATAATCAATGTATTGATTGGAAGAAAGGGTATTTATATGCATTTTATACAGTCAGTTAATCTTACTACATATTCTGACTGCCAATCAGTTTCGGTTCATGGCCGAACCGATTCGATAGAATTAATAAAATCTTATCTTATCTTATCTTATTCGGAGTGAATTTAGCAATTTCTATATTTTGGTAACAATGTTTCAAAATGAAGTTGAAATATCTTCGTGAAGTACGCTTTCCGGTTGTCCGCATATCTGTCGTTTTAGTGTGACAATAATATGTAAGTAGTCATAACGGGGAACATGTTCAGAATAAAGAAAAATAATTTCAAAGGAAATAAAAGGAATTTGAAGCTTTTTCTCTGGTTGGCCCATAGAGGGCGACAAACAAGCTGCACGTTCGCCGTTCGTGCCCTGTGCGTGTAGTGATTGAACTCTTACACAATTTTAACCTTGTGGGACTGAACTGTAGAACAGAACTGTCTGTCCGAGTGCTCCACATCGTCAGTTTCCACTTTTAATTCTTCCAAAATGGGGGGTAGCAGCAGTTCTCCAGGTCGGAGAATAAGTTTGGAACAAGATATAGATGGAGGGGTTGTGAAGGTAAGTTTAGTAAGCGTTCCTAAAGTGTAGGCTACATAGAAAACCAGCAATTCCACTTCACTTTTTAGAGAACTCTCTGTCTCTAATCTAAATCTAATCTATCTAAACTCGATTCATTCAGTCAGGATTCATTCCTTTTCAAGTTCTTTAACATTAAGCATGTTAAGTTAGACTTCAAGAATGAATCCAGATCATATAGCCAGGACGCATGCTCACAAAAAAGTCAGTCAGTGTTGCGACTTACGTTGTTACGTCTCTCAAAGATTTTATCTGGCTCCTCTGAATTAGACAGGAATTACCGTCTCATTTGACGCATTCTTTAAACGAAACTACATTTTTGGACTTATCCCCGAATAGAAACGCCCTCCTGGTGTAATGTTCTGTCTCTAGATACGGCGTTCAGAGGAGCCAGATGCACTCTCAGCGGATCCAACGTCCTACAGAGACTGATTTTTCGGTCTACTCTGAATGCCCTACTTAGTCTGGGGTAGAATAAGTCAAAATATGTTGTGTTGATAAACATGTTAAAAGAATTCCCAAAGTGAGATGGTTATTCATTTCTTACGATTAGGGCACACGTAGCCTAAGTCAGTTACTTTAAACTAAGTTACACAAACTTAATGGTTGATTAGGAAGGGATCATCACAAAATTGCACAAAACACAATATTTAGTGGACTAACTAACTGGACCCACCATAATATCGTCCAGAAGTGCATTAAGTTCATGCTGTTGTAATATATTCAAGTGATCAAGTCGCTCGTTTATCGACTGTTTTATGTTTCTGTAATCAATGCAACGCAAACACAATGGCATGCCCGTGTGAACAGCCTCAAATTTGTCAGCCATTTGACATATCACAATCAAATATAGATCAGATATCATTGAAAGTGAAAATGTTTGTAAAATACTTCCTTTATTTTGAAGAAACAAATCATCTTTATCATTGGCAGGTGTCGGAAGATGTGCTTCGCCGAATGTTTGGTGAACAGGAATCATCAAGATCAGGTAGTGTAGTGTGTCTGTGAGGTCAACTCTCCAATATTTCTACATGCCTGTCTTAACTACATGTAAAGTAGGCCTGATTGTATTGTTTATTTGACATGTCTGTCCACCAGTCTTGCTGCTCTGTCACTGTAATTTCTTGAATATTTCTTTGGTGTATTTGGGGGTATTATCTGTACCAGCCATTCCACTTGTTGTATAATATTACAAGCAAATTGCAAAGGCAAAAAAACATGTGTGCATGTTTCTATATTAATTATTCAAGTAAGGCTATTGATTAATTGGGCCCACCTCATCAAAAGAAAAGGGGTAAAGGGTGAATTCTAGTAGAATGAACAATCATTAAATGATATCATTTCAAAAACTACATACAAGTTTGTTTTGTTATGAAAACTCATATTTTTGGTGGTGTGACTAATATGACTAATGTGACAAATCGCTTAGATTTGTGTGATTTTAATTCCACCTTTGTCCAATATATGTATAAATGTATAATTAAATCATAAACTGTCCTTATTTTTATATCATGAAGAATTGAAATACATAAAAAGTGGAAATGTAAACAAAAAGAGGAATTATTTTTGCCTTTTTCTTCTAATAGATGATCCATCAAGGAAACCAGATGCACTTCCTAGGGTAAGAGTGCATTAGCTTTTTAACTTTGCATTACAATGAATGAGGGTGAAGTGTTATTTAGTAAACTGAATGAGAGCATTATGTGCTTTCTCTTATAGATGCAGGCCTTATCTCATGCAACTGGCCTCACTTTGTCACAACTTTGGGCAATTTGCTCTTTCTGTACCAAACAAATTGGTAGTCTTTACTAGACTTCTGGAGGTGTCAAAGTAAAGTGATTTTGAACTGTGACTGAAGATCTCAAAACAGTAGCAAATATGGGATTAATTTTGGATTCTTAATATAAATCTGAAGATTCTATCAGCTAGGAATACTTCTTTGATTGTGGGTAAACATTGAATATTGATACTAATGTAACATTTCCATGTTGTGCAAAATGTCTACTATAGTATTAGTAAACAATAATGGGCTAAAGAATGCAGGTTTTCAGGCCATGCAACATTATTGCTTTGCTTATGTTTTAGTGTTTTTTGGGGTTATTTTAGATTGCAACTGACATCTTTTAGCTATTGGCTTTAATATATTTACATGTACATGTATGTTGACAGACATGTTAGGAAATTTCACTTTGCACCCACAGAAACACTTTCTCCTGGAATACTGATCCATCTTAATTCCAACAAGTTTAGTCACCATATGATAGGAAGAGGGGTTCTAAATTGCTATATAGCTATAGAGAAATATATAAGAAAGTGATACCCCACTTTAAATGTTCTTGGTATATGTTACCCCCGGTATATGTTACCCTGGTATATGTTACCCCTTGATATTGAATATTTTTTTTTGACTGTCTCATTCCCGAACCTTGGAATCTGCATTGACATATTACACATTTTCATGCCAGTGATAATGAGTGAGGTGAGATTAAATTGCTTCTTTTCATTAACCAGAGATCTGACGAGAGGTGGAAGGCCCGAATGGATGAATTAGAAGATCACTATAGAGAGAGGCTGAGGTCAGCTGAAGAAAAGGTGTGGAAGCATTCACTTCAGTCACTTAAAATTTCAAGTCATATGATCAGGTCCTACTGTGAATAATCACCATTGCAGACATGCCAACCAGTACGATTTTGTCGTATTTAGTACGATTTTTAGAACTGAATACGACAGTACGATTTTCCTCTAAAAAATACGATTTTCAAAAAAAAAAAAAAAAAAAAAACAGGATTTTTTATTTATTTATTTTTTTTTTTTTAAATCTTATTTTGTGTGTGTGCCATATTCAATGGCGAAATGCCCATTCTATTTTGTAAAGTATCCTACCAGCATCTCACATTAGCAATTTGGGGATGTTCATTGGTTCATCTAGCACACCAGTCATGACAAAATCATGCATATTCAACCAATGCTCCATAAAAAATGCCCGATGTAGGAACTGTATGAGACATTGATCTGTTTGTTTTTTTATTTATTTTTTTTTTGTTGGTAAAATACAACATTTTGGATTAAAGAATACAGTTTTTGAACTCCAGAAGTTGGCAGGTCTGGTTTAGGTGACTTCGCTGATCTTTATTCTAAGATCCAAATAGATGCTCTCATACTATTGTGATAGCATGTGTTGCCACTTATACATTTGCTTTACAGGGAAGATGTCCCATTATTGGTAATACTGTAATCGATATGGGATGAAAAGAGTGAAGATCAGATGAAAGAGCAAACATTTCACTTTCCCATTGTTACCAGTAAAACATTTTTCTAACATTTTCCTGGCTTGTGGCCAACAGGCCACTGGTCATGTTGAGTTTTCGTGAAAATCTGATTTTTCACTCAAAAATACGATTTTTGAGGATATTCAGTCTGATTTTTTGTGTCAAGAGGTTGGCATCTCTGCCATTGACCCAGTAGTGCTGAATTATGTGATGCAGAGGTGTACTTCTTCAGATTTTTTTTCTGGCTCACGTTTGTGAATGAAAATTGGAAGTCTGATTCAGGATAAGATAATGATTAAACAATTGAAGAGAAAGTAACATCATGGTAACATGCAATTAAATGTCTGAACGATTTTGTGAAAATGTGTTATTATTAAATTTTTGTTTACATTTCTAGGATTTTTTTTCCAATAGGATCGCTCGTCATTCTGTTATTATTTTCTTCTCTCATTTACTTGATTCATTCTTCACCATGATTGTCTCATCTTCCCCCAGAGTGCTGCGTTTTACAAGTTGACTGCAGACCAGTTCCAGAAGGCTGCTGATGAAGTGGAAGCAAAGTTCATGTGAGTTGAAGGAGAACCAGACCCTGAAAACAGGCTGATTTAAAGAAAAGTAGAGATGCCGATTGGCAGAAGTTTCGGGGATATTTTTTTAAATTACAAGGAGTTCATGTGAAAATTGGTCATGTGCCATTAAGAGAGTTCATCTCAGAGATTTCGTCTTTGACCCAGAGAGATTCCCTCCTCCTCACCCTGCCCCTGCCCCTCCTCCTTCTAATCAAATGAATTTTAAAAATGCAGCAATTAAAGACATTAATATGTTATTCATCAATGTTTCATGGCTTTTCAATATTCCAGGAAACAGCGGTTTGTTCCCATATGTGAGAACTTGCAGAACGAGGTAGCCAAGTGCTATGCAGACAACCCGAAACAGACGTTAAACTGTGCCCAGGAGGTCAAAGCCTTTAACTCTTGCATTGAGCAAGCAAGACAGGTAGGTTTGAAGTTTATTCACACTGCAGGAGTTTTACATACTTAATCCTCCACTGGGCAATCATGTGGGGATTCAGAATACCCTTATTCCATAAAATATCACTTAGAATTTATCAAATTCAGAACAAAGATTGCATCTGCCAGGACAAAAAATAGTTCATGACATTTTAGACAAAGATATGACAAAGGTGTTTGCCATTAGAACTTTGGCAGAATCAACAGCAGTACATATCAACAGGGAAATTTACCTCAGGTCATATGTACACAAGTCCTGAGCTGATCTGCTTCTCTGACCACATGAATTTTTGAACTGTAAATAATCTCTTTAAGATGTTTCTGCTTCAAATATTAAGACACTTTACCCATGTAATCTTACTTACGGATACCCATCCGTTGCTGATAACATTTTAGTTATCACACCCTCTCTTCCTTTTCCCCTCCCTCTCCCCTCTTTCTTTCTTGCTCTTTCTCACCTATCCCCCATTTATCTCCCTCTTGTTTTGTTTGGTTCTTTACAGAATGTTCTAATGAAGAGGAGCATGGGAGCTGCATCGTAACCAAGACTAGATCCGTCCATTGTCATTGAATGGATATATCTACGACCTTGTAAATAGGAAAGAATTTGACCAGAGGTATTCTCAGATATGATGTGTTTTCAATGTGATATCATGATGGAACAGCACTGGAAAAAGTATTGGCACAATTGTGGATTACTTTTCAAAGGTGTAAATGTTATTGGTTACATTGCGGGAAAAGACTCAATGTAGTTAATTACACATGTGTAAGTGAAAATGTAAATGTGAGTAGACCTGGATATAAATTTGCAACTCATTTACATACACATGAAGTCACCTGAAAATACAGAACTGAAATGAGACAATGAAAATAGACCATTTGAAAATTTCCCTGAATTGGTGGCACTGTAATACATTTAATGCTGATGATACAGATACATTTTGTGGGCATCTGCTTTTAAAACATTAGAATGGATTACGGGAAAACATTTATTTATTTTTAAGATCAAAATATTTATTGATGTCTGTACACATGTAACACTGGTACCACAATTTCCCACAAAATTATTGGAATTGGGTATGTATCTGATGAGTAAGACTTGCAAGTTTTTGAAACAATGATTGAAATTAAGCTGTTCAAAACATCTTAAAAAATACTGAAGTTTGAAATTGGTGTGTGGTTTTTAGAAACAAAAGCTTAAAGCTTTCGCTGTACAGTACCAAATTTCAAAATTTGTTAACAGTGATACAATTAAGTCTAACTTAAAAAAAGTTTTTCCCATTTTATACTAGTGATATACATATACCGGTATTTGCATTTGGCCTACCCTCACAGCATTAACAAGCAATTCAACATCAAAAACGTTCTTGTACATGTTCTCCTTTGTGTGGGGTTTATTTTCTTTTTGTCACTTGTTTAACAGTTCATTTCAAAAGAACTTTACCTAAAAATGAAATTTTAACAGTTGTTTGTTTAATGCCTTTATAATGTGAGGTATTGGAAAATATGTGGAATGCACTGAAGTTAGTGCATGATAACACCCTAGCCATGAGCTGACTGGATTGTTGCCATGCATGATTTTGAGTCAAGACACACGTTTTGTTCTAGTATTTTCATCTGAGGAAAATGTCGGGAACAGAAACCATTATGTGAAGTTAGATGGCAGTGTTAACTCATTCTGTACCAGACAATAAACTGCTCTACATGATATGCCTATGATGTGCAAACATCAGCGAACAGCTACGCAGGGAGAGTGGTGTAAACATTTGCAATGTATATGTCATCGATTGTGTCAGATAAGCTAACACAATCTATCAATTGTCGCTCATTGATTTGTGGAAAAGAGGTTTACTTGGTGGAGATTAAAAAGCTTGAGATTCTATATGAATGCATCAAAATCTTTGTTTGCCATATTCTTTTCTGTGTGCATATTTTCACTTACAGACTATATTTAATGTCTGTGTAATACAAATATGTAACATTAAACTCAGTACACATAAAGCGGGAAATATCTTTTTCTTTTTGTTACTCAGTACACGTAAAGGGGAAGATATCTATTTCTTTTTGTTACTTTTCCTTGATTGAGGACATGATTTCAGAAACTTTCAATCCAAAAGCAAAACTTCAAAATAAAGAAGTGGAAACATTTTTTTTCCAAAGCTTTAGCTATTTATTTTGAATAGAATTACTTTTTGTACATACTGTACCAGTATTTTTTTTCTTCAATTTTACATACTGGTACACTGGATACATAGAAAGTGTATGCAAAATGTCTCAGAAACAATGATACTGTAGTGTCCTTTGAAAAATAGGAATGAAAGCGAGTGAGAATGAATAGGAAAGAGTAGGGAAAGAGAAGAATTGGGGGAGGGGGCGAACACAAAAGGAGGGAAGGAGGTAGCAGAACGGATGAAAAGAAGCCATAACAATATGGTACAGTATGCATTTACGAGGGTTCAAGAAATAAAATATGAAACTCGACTGGCTAAATGAAAGTACATGTAGTGGTAATGATTACAGAAGAACAGTTCTGTTGTCATCACAGTTCCCACTTGTTTGATTTCAACAACTACCGGTACATCATATTAAAACGGTTCCATCACATGATGGTGAAATCAAATGGGAAGGCGCTTTCCCTATTCAGCATTCCTCATCCTCGTAGGCCCTCCATCTGCTTTGATCTTTACCAACTCTGCATGCTTACATTCAACCTACACTACAGCTTAAAGGAATTGGCATAGGGAAAGGGAAGGAGCCGCAGTATTAAACTGTGGTATATTTTTTCCAGTTCAGCATGAAACATGATGCTTTAGCCTAAAAAGCATCATGTTTCATGCTGAACTGGACAAAATATATCAGTCTAAAACTGCGGCTCCTTCCCTTTCCCTTTGCCAATTCCTCTGAGCTGTAGTGTGCATTCAACCTACTTTCAGCACAGTAGATTATATAAATATAGTTTCTGCACTCTATAAATGATTCATTATTATTATTTTACTTGAATTGGCTATGGCAGAGTGATTCAACAATGACTACGGGCCTTGTAATGATCAGTAATTTCAACTCCTGCACTAGATTAATCCTTCAAATGAAATTGATGTAAAACGACAGTAGAACTTGCACAAACCGGCTGTGATTTAGGTGCCTGTAATCTTCATCACCTCTATCGCTTACTTTACTGATGGTCTCTTGCACATGCAATGTAACGCCACTGCGTATCATTGCAATATACATGTATATGCTAATGTGGAGTTGCACCATACCATGTGGATAAATTCAAGTATTCTCTACCTGAAATAAGGTAATGACTCTACTCGCCCATGTTGCACTGTAAGTTCTGTAACATTCCATTACTTAATCATAGTTCAAAAATGTTTACAAATACATACAATTGATGCAAAGGCCAATGGTATTACATTTATCTGTATCAAGGTCTTTACAAAGTCACACACATTCTACATGGAGGTAACTCCAGCTTTACCAGGAAATGAGCAGAGATATTGATTAATTTCTCAATTGCATCCGACACATATCTCGGTAACGTGTATCACATCACATATATGGTGAATTAATGGAAGCATAGTTGAGACCTCAACAAATTTGTTAACATCTTGATTGCATATGGTCCCCCTCTCATGTTCTTTAGGCACTTTTCACCCTACAATCCTGCATAAGTTAGGAGGAATTCACTTAATGCCGTTGTGTGTGGCTCCTTTGCTTGCCGAGTTGAAGCATTTCACAGGAGAGCACAGATTCCCAATCTTCTGGAAAACATCCCTCATCCGCTTCAAAGGCACATATTCTGTTGAAATGAGACCACTTCACTGAGGATCATAATAGGTACTTCAAGCCTTGCTAACAAAAGCTTTCGTGTATCACCCAGTCCAATGAGCGAGCAGGTTTGCATTAAAACAAACACACTGACAAGAAGCCTGGCAAAGCCCTGGTGCATCCTGAACTAGTTGTATTCCTACGTCTTATCAGCAAACTCTCCTATATCATCCACTTCAATGGGGGTGGAGGACTGATTTGTAGAAAACATGTCGGCAAGTGCTTCGGCTAAACTCGCTCCAGTCAACAGAGGGCGATCTGCAGGCTGGAAGCATTCTATCTTCTGAGTTCTGTGAGGAGGCCAGACGACATGACTTGCCTTGGCATGCAACAGTCCCAGGGAAATCTGAGCAAGGAAAGTGAAACAGTGGTTTAGTTTGTGGTCTTTTAAAATGAAATATTAATCCACTTTTATGGGGATAATATCCCAGTCTATGGGTATTCTGAATAAAATAAAAGATAAAAGAAGCAGATCACTGTAAGTTTGAACATAATAGATCAACTCTTTAAATCGTCAGTCAATGAATGTGAGGGTAACAGATGTGGAGACTTACCCTGATTTTAAATCTCTTAATCTTTCAGAAAGGGAATTATTAAAAGAGGATAAGTACCGGTTTATTACATATGAGTAATATGAAGATGTATGGCCAAATTATCATCCCATGCCATACAAAAACAAAAACATTTCTAGTTTGGAAATTTCTGTTTCTGTGTACCATCATGCAATCATAACCTTAATATTTTGAGGAGAGAACTCTCTTTAAAAGATGCAAGTTAAGTGGTATGTGTATTTTTATTCACAGAAAAACAGAAATGGCATTTTTTCCCCTCTAAATTGGGTCTAATGTAGACAGTGCTCTATTAAGACTTACCGGTCCAAAGTAGTTACTGTCCAGGCTGACCTCATGATGATCACCTTCAAGCCAGCAGTGACCCTCGGGAACGGTCACATACCGGTTCTTGTACCCCATGGTCCTACAAAACGAGTTTAAAAATAAATACAACAATGCATAACGTTCATGAGTGGGATGCCATAGCACATCAACATTTAAAATCGAACAAGAAGAGGCAAATGAGCCCAGAGTAAGATGAGTTTTGGTGACTTTTTTTTACCAAAAAGTGTGACCAGGTGACAACAAATCTTGTCTTTTGGCTTACTTTGCTCATTTTCATTTCATGATTAAAATGAAAATCAAAGGAACACATGTTTTGATAACAAGGGAGAGAAAAATTCTCCATTTTCTTTATGAAATGCAGTGCGAATTGTAAAATGTAAAAACTGTGTGAACATCCTGTTTGTAGTGAAGTATAATTGTTATATATGTTTTCTTGGATGGTTACCTTATCGTATCTCCTTCTAGTGCAATCACTCTCTTGACCAGAACCTCTCTGGGATGATGTGGAGAACTATATACCAGTGTGTGAAAGAAAGCAGAAAAAGGGCAAAATTCTTTGTTACTCATAATGCATTTATCATCATATAAACATAACATTAACACAAACCAACAAGTTTGGCTGACCGTATTGTGTCATTTGCTTGCAAGTGTAATACAAATGTAAATTCATTCCTTCATTCCTTCCTTTTCTGTTTATTTTCTCTTTATTCTTCACCTCATTCGTGGATTAATTATGAGCAAAGTGTAGAACATGGTGGTATTAAAAGCTATGTAAATATAAAGAGTATCTGAAGGAGAACACTACAACAGCAGCGCTTACAAATAAAGTATTAAGTGTGGCATAATATCTTATTATGATCAAGATTCCTGAATAATAAAACTGGAACTTGTGCATCAGTGATTACTTACATCAATGAAACAACATCTCCACGCTCTATGTCATAGTCACGAATCGCCCACCTGTTCAAGAATAAGACGTCTCGTTGTCTCAAGGGCTCAGGATTCAATACAGGCTGTATTACATAACAACAAAACACATTATGCATGGGCAAATGTGAGAAAGAAATTACTTTTTTTTGTCTACCTACAAAACATTTGGCATCTTTTCGCACCCACTGAAAAGCAGATTTGCTGTTGAACTCACTGAGTCCAAAGTTTAGTTTAACCAGGGTAAATGAAAACACTAACAGTAACATACAAACAGCAACATCCCCTCCCCATCCCATTACAAAATCATTTTTTTTTTTTTTTTTTTTTTGGGGGGGGGGGGGGGGGGGCGCGGGCATGGCCTGGGGAGGGGCAGTCATTAATTTTAGGATGTTTGCCTGGCAAATTTCGACCAAAGTTTAATCAGGGTAAATGAAAACACTAACACACAAACAGCAACATCCCCTCCCCATGTATCCTATTACAAAAATCAATTTTATTTTTGCGGGGGGGGGGGGGGGGGGGCCTTTGGAGGGGGAGTCATTAATTTTAGGTTGTTTGTCTGTCTTTGGTTTGCCTTTTGAGTTAAACAATTAATTTCAAGGCACACGTCCTGCTGGTGCCCATGCTGGTATCTTAACCTATTGCACAAATACGTGATTCACGAAAGGAAGTGCATAAAATATAGCCATTTATAGGTGCGCAGGCAATGAACCCAATTATTATATCTGCACTGTCGTCTTCTGGCTGCATCACCATTCGTACAGGTACATTCCCCCAGAGTTACGGGGAGCATCGGGCCGGGATATGCGATGACCCACCTCACTCACCTGCATAGACTTTCCGGACACGGTCGCAAAGTACCCAACGTTATCAAAGAACGCCAGTGAACCACCAACGCCTACTGTAAATCCACCAATAAACACTTTGACAGCTTGAGTGCGAGCGGTCATTTTTCTTTTCGAAATTAGCACATTAATCTGTATCACAAAGACACTTCAAATTTTAAAGTCACCGGTCTTTTCTAGCAAGTTGGTTCCGTGGGCGAACAGAAATTTGCACTACGGTGTCTTCAAATTTATCCAGAAAAAATGTACTTTCTAAATTCTAAGACCCCAAATGTTACTACAGTATTATAATTTATGTTTTTACACATTTTCATTTGCTATATGTATACATGTTACACACTACACACAATAATGTTTATGGTTAAAAAGGAAGTCTTGACCATTGATATTTGTTATTGATGCAATATTTCCTGTCTACGTTTCCATCTTCCATGTTTATAATTATGGAGATACAGTGAAAAACAAAGTGTGTTGTGATGACAAACAAATTCTTCCTCTCTATTCTTTCCACCTGTTTTGCTTTCTCCACCCCACTTCTGTTCTCTCCCATTACAGGAATAGTGTATCCCATTTTGCAGACAAAATCTAATTCTTTAATGGGTATTGCTTGGACACATAGCTCCAACACAAACCCATTCAAAGTCACCATTCAAAGTCACCTTTTTATATCCTTAGGGAAGTTCTTAAACAAGATATTCTATGTAAATTATTGTGTAAAATTTGCACTACTTTATTTATAGACCTGCAAAAGAGATACCGTTACACCACCATCAACTCTATCTCTTATCATTTCACAATCTTTTCTTCCATAATCCCCCCCCCCCCTTCTTGCTCTCTCTGTCCATCTCTCTATTTCTGCTTAAGAGCACCCAGTCATAATCATGCATTTTTGCCATGGATATCTTTTCATACCTTACCAAAACACTACACCATGCATACAATAAAACAACAATATGAAATCAAATATATGAACACAGAAATAAAAGAAACCCACATGCATACATTTATGTCTGCCAAGAGCAAAAGCCACTTAGTGATATTTTATTGCTAGATTGTCTTTCTTCTCTCTCTGTTATACATGTACTAATATGCATAGAAGAAGAATCCAATACAAACATAAATACATATTTTCAGTTGATGATATTTACAGCAATTTTGTCCTGACCACCACAGGTTGGGCAATAACGATGTACTATTTTACAAAACATGGTATCATTTATGTTGAGATCAATAAGATCAATAATATAATTATTGTGAATGTTATGAAAGGGGCAAAATGGGGATGGGGTTGGAACATGCCATCTGTACATACAACTTGGATATTTCAGCAGTCCTTTCACCATTGACATTCAATCATTTTATAATTGTACAATTACTCTCCCTCTCATTACCATGGTGACAACTTAAGACTGTTGTCTATCATAGCTTGTTATCATTCTTTCACCTTCAATGCCATGATTACATTACATCGTAGCGACCGTGCAGGAAGGAATAAACACAAATAAATAAATAAAAAATAAATGGATATATGTGCTCAAATCATGATTGCCATATTCAACTGCCTATGTTCGTTAATGCGGTGGGCATTGGAGAAGAGGAACTCTGTCTATGTCCATTTGTCATGTATTCATACAATAGGCTGGTCAGTATTAAAGTGTTGGGGACATTTAACAACATATTACAATACTTTTATTGAATACCAATAATCCTAAAGCAAAACCTGTAATAATCTTATTTTAACTTTTTATTCTTGAAAGTTGCTAGTTGACAGATATATTGCTTTCTACTTAGTGCATTTCTATTCACAGCCACTGTTTACATTTTGACAGCATACAGCATACGCATGTTTTCATTGTCATTTTTCAAATACATAAATACTCATGGCATGACTTAGTAGACAACATAATCATTTTATCCAAGAGCGTGAAGTGAGAGCTGAAAGAGAATAATTTGTAGCTTGTTATACCCCAGTAGTTTTCCTTACAGAATGTTCACACATTAATTTTCAAATTAACATTAACATTTCAGAAAGAAATGTATGTGATTGGAATGCTGATGTGCAATATATCACGAACAGTACACCACATTCAAAGAGCTGGCTTTTATCTGGAACAGAACACGAGTTCAGAAAAGACACATACATAATATGTAGCATAACAGATTTACAAAAGAGCCTTTCTAAAAATTTGTACACAGCATCAGTTAACAAATATTAACAAATATTTCCCCCTGCAATGGCAAGAAGAGACCCTGTAAAAAAAAAGCTCTTGTGAAAACAATTTTATTCACGGGGTGTATTGATTTCAGGGTGCTTTTTCCTTGACATCAGACTTAAAAAAAAGCCTTTGCAAATATATCTTTCATTTCCCCCCTGCACAGTGTAGTTCAGAGGGTCTGTATTAATACATCAGGTGTGAAACATAGCCCAGAGTGTTGATATCGAAAAAAGTGAACCATCTTGCTCATTTCCCATAATGTTGGAGACTTCATACAGGCTTTATGATAATAGTTTATGCATACTTCAGTGATGTGCTTTGAATCCAGACAACTTTTGTGTAATGCAAAGTGATTGCAAACTTGCAACTAACATTATACTTTCTTGCTGTTATACTTCTGCAGATCTTATAGAAACAATAATACTACATGTATCATATTTGATAGAATTTCTAATTGCATAATGACAATCTATTTCGATGTGCACTGCATGTTACATTAAAACTGTCACATTCTCCTCTATTTTCTACATAGGTAGATGAATATTTATGTTCATCTGTCTAAATTATAAACATTTGTACACAAATTTATATTACCTGAACTATTCCTCTGAGAGTTCTACTTTAAAGTAATGTCCCAAAACAGCCATTTAACTAGTTTGCCTACAGGAAGTGCATGTGGGCAGAGAAAAATATTTTCACATTTTCTTTCAGATAGAGTTTTATTTCTAATTCAGTTTCCTTGTTGACAACATTCCTTTGAACTTTAAATTGCATCCAATATGAAGTGTATAGTATATGTCGTATATGTAAAGGTACAATATACTGACATGTACTGAAAGACCTGCAGAAAAAAAGTACACAATACAATTATATTTGCTGAGTAATATCTGAGCTTAATATAACGTATTTTTTCACTCAATTAAGCCAACTTCCTCATTATATTTTTGGATAAGTGAATTAATACAACTTCACTAAATCCTTATAAAGTACAACAAAATATTAATGACTGTTTTTTGTTGCAAAATTATCAAGGTGTTTTATAATAAAAGCATAACACAGACACATCATATTTAACTGCATCTAAGCACAATGTCCAAAGTGAACAAAAAGAGAAGAGGTACATTTGTGTAAAATATGATGCATTGCATGCAACTCTTGCTTTATAACTTCTTTGTTACATACGTTCACTAAAGTTCTACATTACCAGTAACTCCACATTCCTTGGATTACTTCCTTAACAGACTGTTTTAGAAGATCCAAATGCAGTTTTCACCCACTCATTGTTGCTATGTTGAGTAAAATGTGGAAAAGCTTAATGTCTTTACTGGCTATCCTTAATAGGTAGTCTATTCTATTACAGCTTTGTAAAAAAAAAAAAAAAAAATTCTTTGAAGAAAATTATTCCTAATTCTCTTTGTAATTTTCCTACCTCCTTCACACAAAAACATATTGACAATCTGACTTATTTGAACAATAAATAAACACTTGCAGGGAAACCAGAAAGAATGACAGAAGTTAATGGCCGACTTCAGTCATGGCTTTCTTTCAAAATATCTCCTTTGGAAAAATAGCATCTAATAGACCCTTGTATATAATGCCAGTAATATATGTATAAGCATACAGGTTATCATTCTTGGAAGGTGGAATAGACAACAAACTAAGTCAATGTTTGTGAGAGACATGCTATTTCTCACCAGTTATCACTTTTCTTTCCAAGAAAGTGGTATGTACAACTGTTAACTTGAGACTTTGATTGATATGTCAGTCTGGTACTCAACAGTTTGGATACAAGGCACTTCACATAGCAATTTTGTAGCGTAATACATTTGTAGATCATGTACTGTACATATGCTGTATTTTTATGAAACACTGCCTCCTGAAAAAGGAAGGCGCAACAGACCATGTGTTGGGCCGTTAATTTCACAACCATTCAGACACTGTGATTGTACAAGATGTGAAAAAGATTTCCATGAGGTTTTCACCACATTCATAAAGAAATAAACTGTGAAAGACACAGCAGCAAATGCCTCCCACATCCTTGTAGTATATCTGCGACAGCCTTTCATATACATAGTGTGAAAGCATCAGTTGCCATGACATAATTTCTGCCTTTTTGTCCGCAAGGCACTGTAAAAGCGATCAGAGCTGTTGACCCAGAGGTTGCTTCCGCTGATCTCTTTGTGGAGGAGATGAACCTGCCCTTCTGCAATTGCAATTACGTGTATTCATGTTCCCATGGAGATGAATTAACCATCAGAGAAGATCCCGCACATGTTGCATTTACACATGTAATTCACACAATATTTAGAGAAGATGACAGTGCCCTTCCACAGAGCTTGCGATTATCCAAGTTTCCATTGGAGATGAAATAGCCAGTGAAGAAGCCTCTGCAAATATCACATTTACACATCAATTCCATATGATGTTTAATATAACGGGCTGTTCACTATCTGTCAGATAAGGCACGGTAACAACTCCTTGGGTGGGACGAAGCAATGTAATCTGTCTCACAAGGCAATGCAGAGAACATCCATTCTCACATTGACAGTGAATATTGTCCAGTTTAGTCACCATTTAGAACTTTGCTTTTAACCTCTTGTTTTCCTCTCGTAATGTTTCAATCTCTGTGAGTAATCCCTCATTGACTGAGTATTGCTCGAGCAAGGACTGGATCTCCGTCTGAAAAGATTGAAGAATCAGTAAAAAAGATATTAGTCATGCTTGCCTTTTATCATTTTCTTCCTAATCTCCTCTACCAATATTAAAACTCCCACCAAACCCCACCCTTTATAGTACACACAAAAAAACATCAGCACAACAACAACAAGTTACATTTCTTTTCTTTTCTAATGCAGTAAAAATGAAGGAAAGAATTCATACATTACCATGAAGAGCATGAATGAAATGACAAAAGAATTTGAATCAATTAAACAGTATTATGTCATACAAAAGATGGGGATATGAGCTTCTTAAAAGGACAAAGAAACTCTTACCTGTTGGATTTGAAACTGGCGTAGCATTTCTAGCTGCAGATTGGTGACATCTCTATGAATGGCGACCCTATTTAAGAGACGGAGGGAAAAATGGAAAGATCAGATTCAATACAATTGAAACGCAACAGCTACTGGAGTGCGCCTCCTACTTGTTTGAAAGGTTTGCTGAGACTATAAAAAATTTCAACTGGAGATCCTTAAAGTTGACAAAAATCAAATGGATAGAAACTTAAATGGCTGAAAACTTTTAATCTAACATGAAGAAATACCACTGCTCCTACTACAGAGGGCCATTGATAGATAGTAATAAACCATGCCAGAACCAACACCATATCAAAAACATCTACAACTACCTGTACAAATATCCTTACCTAAATTGGTCTAACGAGTCCTCAATGAGATTCTTGATGAATTCAACTTGGAATGACTGGAATGGAGTAGAATTCTGCACAGAGCTCTCGACTGCCCCTTTCTCTTCCTTCCCTCCTCCTCCACCTACTTCCCCTCCTTCATGTCTGATGATCTGTCGATCACCCATAGAGTAGGCTGATGGGGAGGTGGGAATACTGTGAGGTACCAGGTTTAACTGGGGCTCCACCGGTGAGAATACTGGGGAAAGGAAGAACATGATTTAATGGCATGGCACAAATGAGAGGACCATCATACAATCAGAGGGATAGTTGTTTAATATGGATACCGGTATGTAAATTCAGAAGTCATATTCATTTGTTTCTTATTCCCAATATCCACATCAAACAAACAAATGTCATCATAGAATTCAAGGACACAAAGGGGAAATGAGGACCTAGACTGCAGATCAAAAGTAATTTATATAAATCAATTAACACTCCCATCCAATAGAGTCAAACAACAATATGAAGTGACATGTGATCCAAAACTTTCTTTCACACTTCCGCGTCTTTATTAGAATTATGTCAGACTCTGGAACACACAAAATCAATACTCCTTTGTTTGATATCGTCAAGATATACCAAAAACAAAGAGATGCTTTTTCTCATGTTATGGTCTACAGAAATCTTCTTTGAAAACTTCAGCTACGAACGGTAATCACCCATCGGCTATTCCATCTGATTTCCATTTTGTCTATGAGAACAGGCTAATAGGGTCAAAGGTCAACGATGAGGGTTAAGATCAGGATTACAGTTTAGGTTTGTGGCTGAATTAAATACAATCTTAACCAGTTGCTCATGGTTAGATTTTCTGGCTTCTTGACCCTGCTCCAGTTAGGCTGTCAAACTTTTCCATGGAACCGCAATAACCAAAGGGGTTTGGCTTAATTGCACCCTATAAAGAATAAGATGTTTATTCATAGCCTGTACTTCTATTGTCTGCACAGCATATTACGCGGGAGTCACGCCGTTAAGTATCGGAGTGGCAAAAGCAAGCCCGCAAAAATGTGGGCGCAGGAAAGAAACGGTTAAATGACAGTTTCAAATCCACCAAATGGCTATAGAATGGCTTTATACCTGGTCTGTGATTGGTCGGTGTTGTGGCCGGAGATGTCTCCGCCCCTTCGGGCCTGGTGTCTGCTGCATGCTGGTCCAGCCTGACCGGGCTGACGCTGAGGGATGTTGGGATACGCCGCGGGTCAAGCAGCGTGTTGGGAAACGAGGTCCGCCTGGGAGACGGGGGCTCAACAGGACTGTGCAAGGGCTGCCATAGAGGAAGCATAAATAACAAAGTCATTGATTTACATCTGAAAGTCAGGTATAAGTGCTGTGTAGCTGAAGCAAAGCAGGATGAGAATACACTTAGTCCACACACCCTTTTCCATTTCCTCAAACCCATTGGTATGCATCTGAGACAAAACACGACAGACAGAATACGTAACTCACCGATCTAAATCGGACACTGGTCACAGCAGCTCCATTATCCAGGGTGTCAGTGTTGTTTGGAAAAGCTCTCCTGATTGGTCCAAATGGGCTAGCCTCTAGCGCTACTGAGCCAATGGGGTTTCTTCTTACTGAGTTGTCTGAGCTGGGATTGTTCAATTCAGAAGACAGTGGGGAAAATATGCCCGATCCTGAAATGATAAATCCACAATCTTTCTTGTTAGTTTGACAAGGCAATCATTCACTTAGAATGAAGGAACTGAAAAAGTGGCCTTCAAAGGATTCACATCAAACCTTAAATTTCAGACTGATTATGGGGCAGGTGATTTAAAGTACAGTCTAGTTCCTGAAGACGCTTACATGGACAGCATCATTTTGAAAATCACAATGTGATTGCTTCAATCAGATTACTGCTGTATGTATGCGTAGTTCTTGTCAAGCTTGTGATAAATAATGATTATAAGGACATATATAATATTAAATTGTTAGCTTCAATTTCAATTTTGCATTTGAAAAAGAGAATAAGGTTGCGAGGCAAACTACAAATTAATATGCTTCTCATGCATGATTTTAAATTCTTTGTTACCATCAAGTCTCATATTTCGCAAACTGGACCTGCTATATATATTCTACTTTTGGTTATTCCAATGTTTTGAAGAATTAGGTTTTGTATTCAAAAAAAGAAATACTACCTTTTAGGATTTATCCCATAAAGTGGCATCCCACAGGACTTCAGCAGGAAATGACCATTCTCTTACCTGGCAGGCTGTTGTGCCTTTGCTGTGTCTCTGCCTTGCCGACGGTCTCTGGCCGGTCATCAGACACAGAGGAAGGACCGTTCCTCAGAGGTACCCTCACTGTGGTCGGGTCTCCTCCTCCTATGAGAAAAGAAGCAAAGATACATAATATTTTTCCCTCTTCTACACTCACTCTTTTGAGTTTTTTGCTCGTCTTCATCTCCTAATTCTTCTTCTTCTTCTCCACCTCCTTTTTCTCTGTCTTGTTTGTCTTCATCCTGCTCTTCTTCTTCCTGCTATTCTTCTTCTTTGACAAATTGGTACGTTTCTGAAGTCACAACAAAAGCTACTTCCAACACTCAAATTGTTGCATGAGATATTTGGTATTTGTTAGGCCAAATCTCATGACAATGCAATAATTTTAATGTGGTATATATAAACTGGCAATGACAGTGTCACATGTTTACCATCTCTAATTGGTGAAATAATATCCATGTTGTCAAGGTGGTCGAAACGCGGCGATGGATCTCTGCCATTCCTCTCGTTCAGACTCTCCTTCGACGCCTTGGTATTGTCGGGAACGAGTGAGCCCAGCTCACTGGGGTCACGCACAGCGGAAGACGATACGGACGAGGACGAGGAGGAAGAGCTTTTCTTGTGTGAGATGGACGACTTGGATTTACTGACTGCCCCATTCGCCTGTCATAAAAAGGAAAGAAAAGTGTTAGAGATTCACCCTGGAAGAGGGGGGTGGGGGGGGGGGGGGGGTATATTTTGGCATTGATTGTTTATACATTCATATAGAGTGTTGATATCTCATTACCAGGAAGGCACATTCAAATGAACCCTTTAAGTGCCAATGATACATTTTGTAAAAAGTCATGAACTAAATCCCAGTGAGAGGCATTTTGTTCCACTTGCTCCCAATAAGCGAGTTCATAGTTGTAATGTGTGCATTATCAGATTATTACTGGTATGAATGACCTCGGGCCAATTGTACCACTCACAGAGTAAAATGGAAATTCCATAGATAGTGGACCATGTTTATACCCATTATAATGCAGATATGACAACAGCGAATCAGCTCTGAGAAGGTAGTGAAAGAACATTCCACCATATGCACATGCTTTTATTGTTGGTATGGGCACGCTGTAAAATAATACACATACACAGCTTCATGGCATGAATGAATACATCTAAGTGTCAGAGATCATGTGTAAATCTTGTTATCAGCTCTTTGTGTGGCACATGTGACTTTTCCCACAATTACTACACACAATTAGCATAGAGCAGCAGCTTATCTGGCACACAAAGGGGAAGTGCAACCTGATATTATTTTGGTTTCAATAAAAAGAGACAAATCAGAGAAACATATGAGTAAAGGTTTGACGAAAATCGGTCAAAGGAAAAGAAAGTTATTTGATTTTAAAGTTTTCATTTTGTGACGTCATATGCAAGGTGCTCTCCCATATGTTGTGTAAATTTTTTTTTTCGAAAAAGTGCATTTTCTCACAAAGACATGCATCCTTTGACTTGTGCATTTGATACATTATTAGAAATATGTTTTTACACACCTACCTGTACGAAAAAAATCATTCCGTTGTCAAACACAGAAAAAAAGCGATTTATTGACTTATTTACACAACATATGGGAGAGCATCTCGCACCTGACGTCACAGCATAAAAACTTTAAAATCAAATAACTTTCTTTTCCTTTCACCAATTTTCGTCAAACCTTCACTCATATATTTCTTTCATTTGTCTCTTTTTATTGAAACCAAAATAATTTCAGGAAGAACTTCCCCTTTAATGGGAAAATCTCTGTATTTTTTTTACAGGGATCTTTGAACTACCTCTTTCTGAGCACTTTGAGAATAAAGCCATCCCAAGCCATACATTCCATTCCTTGTCTGCAAAACCTGATGGTACAATCACACTCTTAGCAATTCATACAGAGGTCCAACTACAAATGCAATCAAATCAAACCAAGCAGTGCAGTAGAGAAATCACACAAAGGCTCAGGGCGAGCTATGCCCCGCAATGCAACACACAGCCCCGTGAAAGAAAAAATACGCAAAAAATATGTTTTTCTCATAGGGTGTAATGTGAAACAGTTAGGTTTTTTAATCTGTGAACTAGAAATGGCTTGATGGCTTAGTCGCTGCCCAGTAAGCAGTATATTGGAGATTATGCCTACAATTTCTTTTCAATTAAAAAAAAGAAAGTTCAGTGCATTTGATTCATGACAACAGGCTTAAAATGAAGCCCCTGTGAATAAGTTTGTAATATTTTCCCTTGAAGTGGTGTGATGGGGGCTGTTACCTTCACGGTGGGCGCGGGCACAGGCGCATTCTGGAAGCGGATGTGCTGCACAGACGACTTGTGGGCGTTGAGTGTCTTGAGAGGGGCTGACCCCATGCGCAGGTCGAAGATGTAGATCTTGCCGCGGGTGGATCCGGCCGCCAGCGTGGCTCCATCCTGCATGAAGCAGAGGGAGGTGAGCGGAGACTCCACGGACATGGTCTTGATGACGCTGCATGGGAGATACAAACAAGGCGGGATGAAACCATATCTTTTATTGTGCTGGTGAAAACATACCTGCAGATAATCATGTTGTTTTCATCACAATAATTAATACCAGGGGAGGGGGACATTCTCGATACACCTAAGCCTAAGATTCAAGCAATATTTTGAGGTGTTTATTAGCATTTCAATGACATTTTTTCGTCATATTTGCATATATTTAATATTGTCGGGAATAGATAACCAACATATCTAGAGCTAACACCCATCTATAGACGTTTAAACTAGGCAAAACTCCCACCCTCTCCCCGCGTGGAGAATGAGCCACTGACCATACATACTCTCTATTTTTTTCAAAGATTTAGAAAATTCAATACCATTTTTGGCATACTTTTACATGTTATAATCTTGTCATCTGTGTGAATTTCCTCACACTTCCACCAACAGTTTTTCTGCAATAATTTATACACATCAACATGTTTTCCTGGTGTGTTCTCCTATCACTCATTCAGTAAAGAGTTAAGACCTCTGTACCTCTTGCCATTGACGTCATAACACACCACCCTCTTGTCCAGGCCTGCGCTGGCCAGGAGGAGGTTGTTGAGGGGGGAGAAGGAGAGGGCCGATGTGGGGGCATTGTGTGCCTCCTTGAAGGCTGTCACCATCTTGGATGTGTTGGTGTCCCATAAGGTCAGGCCACCATCATCCGAGGCGGCCGCTAGGAGCGACTTCTTGAAGATGGAGTAGCCCAAGTCTCTGATTGTCTGCAATAATGATCGCAAGAATATAACAATTTAGATGCGTTGAATGGTACCCCCCACAAAATGTTGTATAATACCCACTGTGGACTGCAGATATTTTTTTTCTGTTAATTGCTTGCTACCTATGACAGGCTGCAAGGTTTTATTCCCATGACACATCTACAGTTTAATTTGAAATCAATTGGTAGATTAAGTCCAGATAATTTCTATTTTTTAAACTATATGTTCTCATATATGTTGTGCTTATATTTTAGGTCTGCAAAAGGGAAAAAAACACCCCTACACTTCTACCCTTCCCCCTTTCCGTCCCCAATTTTACCATTGTTACATCTCACTAGCGGGTAGAGAAAATGAATAGTTGAGACCCTTTCTCTTTCTTTAACTGCCTAATCTTTCAGAGAGGAAAGGCAATAAATGAAGCCCCTTTTGCTTGTTCTCCAACTTCAAAGATTTCTTCCATTGTAATTGATACATGAGCAAGATTATTTAAAGGTCCCCTGTCATCAAAATGCATATCGACTTACGTTGATGCAACATAATATGTACATAACAAAATCACTAACTGATCAATGGAAATATGTGTCCTATATTTTAAAATAATTTTTCTTTATTTTTTTCTCAGCACTGATAAGCCTCGCCTCCAAAATATCCTCCAACTCAAGATTCCCCCTCTGACATCATCAAAGGTAGAAATTAGCAGGGTAATAAGCAGAATTTATGCACAAACTAAACATTGCAATGACTACCTCCACCTGCCCACAAGAGCATCACATGTCTTCACACAATACCATCTAACAAACTTTCATGAGGGAATAATCGTTTCCTTATGTCAGAAATGTGCTAGGTATGTGATGCTATTATAAGCACTTGCAGGTAGTCATTGCAATGTTTAGTTAGTGCATGAATTATGTCTATTATCCTGCTAATTTCTACCTTTGATGATGTCACAGGGGGAATCTTGAGTTGGAGGATATTTTGGAGGCGGGGCTTATCAGTGCTGAGAAAAAATATAGAAAAATTATTTTAAAATATAGGACACACATTTCCATTGAACAGTTAGTGATTTTGTTATATACGTATAAAGTTGCATCAACGGAAGTCAACATATATTTTGATGACAGGGGCCCTTTAATGTAACATGCCAAATACATCTAATAGGTGAATAAAAGTCATAAAAGATTTGGTGCATACCTGTGATTTGGAGGCTACCATAGGAGTGCCGGCCTGGCCCGAGACTACATTGTGAAGTATAATCTCCCCACTGGCTGAACCCGAGGCTAGATATGTGTCATTCCAATTGAATATTACACACGTTACACTGTCCCTGTGTTCCTGCCGTGTGGAATGGTAGGGGGAAAAAACCACAGCGAAAAAAATTTAAAATCAAGTAAAAAATAACTGATAGCAAGGTATGATTTATGTCCTCACACTCAAAGAGCATTACTGTTTACCAAAAAATGTTCAGTGATCCACAGCATTAAAAATATTCTTTGAATTCTATAGATATGTTTGTAATTGTATATGGTAAAGAGACTTGGAAATGTTTGGAAAGTATTATCTAAACTATTTGATTTACATGTATTGAATTTATTCCTTAAAATTTTCATAATACAAAATTAATTTAAGCTTCTAATTTCCTGCTAACATACAAATCATTTTGCTTTTAAGGTTTTGTACTCCTGTAACACTTCTCCTGGGCTGCACTGTTTACTAATACAAATACAAAAATCAAGTCAATATCTTCAAAAACATGAGAGAAAGCTCTTCTCATAGCTTATCATCATATATTAAAAAAGATCATATTTTTCCTTTCTGACTCAAATTCTGCAGAGTTTTTTTTAAGAGCTAGTCACAAAACAATAATGTGGAAATACTATTCCTGGACTATAAATGGGGTATCATGAAACCTCATTCAATCGTACCTTGTAAGATTTCTTCAACCTCTTATTCTTGACGTCATATACGCTGACCAGCTGGTTTTTACCACCGCTGGCCAAATAGCGAGATGTTGAGTTCATGGCGATACATGTTTGCTTCGCCTGAGAAAAGACCACAAGAAACAAACATGTTAACTGCATCTGTGTATATAGTTTTTTATTGCATTTCCTATACCATTCATGTTTACTTTTTAGTTTTTTATATCAGAAAAATAATATCAGCTTTCCCATTCATTGGCACTTTTTATATTTATAACTCCCTCAAAGAATTATTGGAGTGAACAAATATCTAACAAATGATCAGTTTGATCGATTCTAATTTAAGCACCTTTTGCTTACTTGTATTACAGCAACAATGTCACCTTTATTTGGGGAATGCCCTTTCCTTCTTGTTTTCCAGAAGACTTCCAACAAAACACTAAATAAATTTACTACAAATAATTCTATTTTTGGTATTCTAGCTGTAACCAGGGGGTGAGAGAGACGGAGAGAGAGAGAGAGAGAGAGAGAGAGAGAGAGAGAGAGAGAGAGAGGGAGGGAAGGAAGGAAGATGTAAAAAGAATAATTCAAATAAATTATATTCATAATTACACATATAGCGACTAAAATGATTTCTGCTATGTATTATAAGTCATCATGTGATACAAAGACTTACCCCCTCTGCCAGCTCAGCCACACGGGTTGCTACCATATTTGCATATGTTAGCACAATCTTATCCCCAACAGTTGATGCACTAGCAATAAAATTATGTGAATGTGAAGTTAAGAACAAATCTGACTGTTAACATTCATATGTTTGCCATAACTTACAAGAAAAATTAATGCCTCATAGCTTACAGACACTTCTTCATGGATGCGCACTTTAAGAAGTCATGATCTAATAGGCTTTTTAACAGCCCAGGAAATAGAGGGTAGAAAATAAGAAACATTATAAGGTGATGAGAAGCATTTGAATAACATAATAACAATAAAACAATACAAAGTGTGAATATTACTTATAAGCCAAAAATCTCTCAGACTCCATTTCTTAACTCATAAATATAAAGATGAATACTACACAAATTACAAAACATATTTATTATATGTTTTTTCATTTGCAAAAATCAAGAAAAGTGACTTTTTGTCTATGCACATTATTTGTAAAATTGTTTGTTTCTGAACTAATTACATATTAGAACGACTCAAGAAAATTTCAAAATTTGTGGTATAATAATTGCTCACATGAACATTTTAGGAATGATGGTCCTGGATGTATCCATTTCTATTCTACATCAGCAATTAACTAACAATAACAACAATTTTGAGTTATCCTTCATTTCCCACAAATATCTCTTTTTTGTCTGATGTTATCCAAAATTTTAATTGGAGATATCATCAATTTTGTGTTTCCCATTTATTTGTTTATACAGGACAAAAAAAAATCACTTTGTTTGAACTAAACTTTAGGATTGGTGCGGTCTGTGGACATGTTAAAGGATATTGTTCTGGCTCCAGCAGACGTTAGAGATGGGGCCAGCATGGGGGGAGTACTGCTGGAGGGGAACCGAGCTGGACAAATCCCAAATCTTGATGTCATCGCCACCGGAGGCAAACCTGATGGGCGCGGCTTCCTCCTCCATATTGTCTGGGTCAGATGGCTACCAATCTCACAGACACATCTGAATGCAAAAAACAGCAGTCCAGAGAGACAAAGACAGATCAAGAATCCCAAAAGAGTATATTAACTTCTTAAGGACTGGGTGACACGCAGTCCGAATACTACAGCACAAAGGCTTGGCCCATCGTAACAGAAGGCAAGATAATATTGCGCGACAAATCAGTTCAAACTAAACTAAAGTGCCTGTATCTGTTTCGATTTACAGCATATTTTAAACACCTGAAAAAACAAAATAACAATGCAATAAAAATGGCCAATGCAATGTCAATGTTTACTTACCTTAACCTCTGAAGCAAAGACTAACGGTGAGTAATGATAAGACAGTCGAGTAACTAGGTACAATTTAGATCTAGTTTGAAAAATTTAGTTACGATATGGCATGATATCTTAAAGATGGCCCGTCCCTTTTACAAACATCTACATACCAACTGTGAAATTTGAAGGTCAAAGGTAGGCCTACTCCTGTAGTGTAGAATAAATGAAAATCTAGATCTGGTTTTCACTGAGATTTGACTATTTTCATGGTACGTAAAAAGAAAGCTCGATCAATCATCGAAGATAATTTCCTCAAAACCGAATATTATGCTTTGTCGATTCCAGGGAAAGGTTATATAGCCACTGACTCTCTCTCTCAAATGATGACAAAGTCAAAGTCAGGGAACGTTCAGAATTATGTTAGGTCTGCAATAATTAAAAAAAAAGGGATGGGCTACCTGACAGTGATAAACTGATACTAAGGCAATATCTAAATTATCTATTCATTCTCATTAGTACTGCTTCTGTATCATATTAATGTGTGTCAGGCAAAACATCTTTCTAGACCTTTTGACAGTTTTGTATTTTAAGAAAATACCAAGCTTGGGCTAGTCGCAAACAATAATATCAATACGTGGGACTGGCCGTTGGAAACCCGTCTAATTTGACTTTATCGTTAAAACATTAATTGTGCATGAAGATACCAATATATATGAAATTAATATTTAAAATAACGCACTTCGTCATCTACGAAAGTTGTTGGTAATGTGGACGGCCACGCTTACAATATATACTTACAAAAGTAACAATATCGGAGGTAAGCAAGACTCGTGAAATTTGAAGTTTTCTTCGATAAGTTCGATTCCGTCATTCATCCAAACTTTACGCCTTGTCAACAGAAGATGTCGCTCTTCAACAAAACGGACTATGTCTGTGAAAACGGACAACGAAATATGATCAGTGAAGCGTGTGAACCTCCCTGGGCTAAATAAACATCAGCCATTGTAATTTCTCACAAATCACTTATTTTACGGTGTATAAAATAATTATAGATATGTCATGCTATACATTTTCCGCAAAATTAAATTATGTCTTTCTCCATTTACCCCTATATTCAATACTCGACCCAAACCAGTAGGCCTTTATTCGAAATCCATGCACATTTTTATAGACGCAACCTCGGCGGATGGGTGACCAATACTATGATAGACTATGAATACAGTTTTCATATTATAAGTGAGGTTTTGTTCCTGGAATAAATGCATGGGCATTTTATTTCTGAGAATACATTACAGATAAAGCGAAGTGAAAAAATGCTATCTTTAAAGAAAGGAACATCAATAGGCACCCTCTAAACAAAAAGAAATACCCAGTAAGCAAGAAGAGGGTAAATACCATAGAGCTATATTAATAATGTAGCTCTATGGTAAATACATATTTACACAATAATGAAAAACATTACTCGGATACGAAGCCTATACTAATGCAATTGTGAGCACTTGCTGAGCACCAAGCACCATAGAACAACAATTTAACGATATCTATTTCAACTTAATTATAAAATTTTCCAAGGCAGACACGGAATGGGCATTATAGAGTACGTGCTCTGCTTTATTTGTGGATGTGAAGGATTGTGTGAAAAAGGTGTCCTCGCCTAATCTGTTTCATGTCTCTATCTGCCCCTCCCCTCTCCCCTAATCTCTCTCTCTCTCTCTCTCTCTCTCTCTCCGCTCTTCTCACGCTGTTTTTTTTCTCTCTCTCTCTAAGTCTCTCTCTCTTTATTTTTGTGGATGTGAAGGATTGTATGAAAAAGGTGTCCTCGCCTAATCTGTTTCATGTCTCTTCCTGCCCCTCCCCTCTCCCCCAATCTCTCTCTCTCTCTCTCTCTCTCTCTCTCCGCTCTTACTCACTCTTTTTTGTCTCTCTCTAAGTCTCTCTCTCTTTCTCTTTCGCAATTGGTAAGGAAAAGGTGTCCTCACCTAATCAGTCTCAGAGAAATGTTTTCTATATGCGCCCGCCCCCCCCCCCTTGCCCCCTTTCTCTCTCTCTCTCTCTCTCTCTCTCTCTCTCTCTCTCTCTCTAACTCTCTCTCTCCCCGTCTCTCCCTCTCTTCACGTCTTCCCAGCTGCCTTAGTTTGTAGCCACAAACCCCTCAGGACATCCGTCAGTTAGAATGTCTGAATCAATGAGAGTTTAAAACAACTTTTTAACAACGTCATTGTTTAATAACGGGCCCTGCCCGTGTGAGAATACCAGTTGGATAATGAAAGTGTTCATCTGTTGTAGAAAAACGAAGAGAGAAATACCCAATAGGTGTATGCATGATAGGGGCCTTGTGAAAGCAAAAAAAGACCAACTGACAGTTTCAAAGGGAACTTGATTCTAAAGTGTGCACAGAAAATTTCGTCCATGTTGGACAAAAAACACATACAGTAATTATACAGGCCTCATTTACAGTTTCTCTTATCATATTGTTTGTTTCGTTATTCATGGACCCTACCTAGGTCCATGGTTATTTCTTATCAATGACAAAAAGAAACGAAAAGAAGATAGTACTAGCTAGCGGTACTAGTAAGTGTTTACATTAATTAGATCGACCTTATATGTTTTTAGTGGATACAAGGCAAGACAATAGTTATGTGTCCCTGAGAAACTTGAGGCCACGAGCCCCACTCTTCACCCAACCACACCCCAAAATGTCATACTGCTAACATGATACGCTATAATCCTATCCAATCTGAATGTCACAGGCCCCCATTTGAACACACATTTTCTTGCCTAATAATACTAAGGCCTACCCCGAATATTCAGGGGCTATTTAAGAGCAAACAATCAATCCTAATATCATGTACACAGGCAGATATACAAATGCATACACACTTGATTCACCATTTCAACTCCTTCAACATTTTTCTTGATGAAAAACTATTTTTGTAAAAATGTTGATCGTCCAAGTGTCAAATTACGTCACTACTTCATCCAAATTACAAGTTCACAAACCGTACGTGGAAAACGTCTAGTACGATGACGTAGGCAGAGTATCTCTGTCGTACGCGGTACACACAATGCAGGAGCGTAGAAAAAAGGCAGGCAGCTAAACGGTATGAGTCGTGCCGTGAGTGTACACGCAATTCGCAACGCACTGAATGAGCGGCTATCATTTTGCACGCAAGAAGAAGATTGGTCAGTGAACGTGAATGGGGTTTTCATGATAATGACCTAAATTGCAATATGGAAGAACCGGATGAAAATTCGGACGTGGATGATCTGTTCCTCCCATTTGTACTGTCAAGAGCAATACAGAGCCAGAATGTTCATCCTACAATCAACCCGAGCGACTTCGAAACAAGCGGCGAATATGTGGAAATTGTGCTTGATGGGGACTCGACTTCGAGCGATAACGGGGCGGACAGCGGCCGCATCGATCCCATCAGAAGCCCGCTGGAGGCGCAGGCCGACGGTGGCGGCGGGGACTCGTCGTCGTTATGCCCCTCACCTTCTCCCCTCTCCTCCGGAAATCACCTCGATTCTCAAGACTTATCGCTAGCCAACAGGAACAGAAACGACACGCCTTCATCCCAGCACCACCGCAATAGCATTTTGGAGAAATTTGACAGCTTTGACAGTGTGGAAACAGATAGAGATGATGAGGGAATGCGAGAGAGGAAAGATTCAATTCTGGATGGGCTTTTGTGTGAGATTTACGACAGATGTCATCCAGTGTCGAGATCGAGTGTGGATAGCGATGGGTTTACAGAGTGTTCTTCCGATGGTGCTTACCTGAGCAGTAAAGGAGACAGTTTCCAAGAGTCGTCTCGCTTGCCCAAAGCCTTATTAAATGCCAAAAGTGAGAATGTATTTCTGTTACTAGATATTTTATATTGTAAACACAGGGAAACTATGAATCTCTCTTTAAGGGAAAGCCTTCCATAATGCATTGTAGCGTGTAGGGACTGATATCCAGATTATTTGTTCAATCATGTCCGCTTTCAGTCTCGTATGTCTCGCTTGCGGCCATGACTGCAAACACAGCAGAAGGTGGCTGTGCGGTGCATCATGGGACAACTTTTCCTTACAGAATTGCGGTGATGTAACAAGAAAAAGATTACAATAATTATGACGCCTCCTCTCTAGCCGAGACCCCCGTTACACCAACGCTACATCCATGCAGTTCTCGCGATGTCAAAGAAAATGGCCATTACACAGTGGGAACTGCTACAGCGTACTGAGAGCGTAGCGAGAACTGTTATTGACGTGGTATATACCCCATTATACCAACGCTACGTCAATGCAGTTTGGTCTTTATACCATTTCCCCACCATGGACGTTCCTTGGACTTGAACGTACAGTGCAGTAACAATGTAGCAAGCACTTCATGAAGTTTTCAGCAACGTAGAATTGACGAAACGTCTGCATGAAGAGGACGTAGCGACAACTGAATATGCGAAGTGGCCGCGCAGTAGAAATGTTGTGACGTCTGTGTCCGCTACGTCGATGGAGCTTTTAGTACGCGATAAGAAGGTCCTTAGTGCGTCAACACTACGCACTGCTCAGACGGCACTTCCGCTACGTGGACTTTGGACATGTTCAAAGTCCATGTAGCAGAAATTTGTCTCCGAAGATCAATGCAGACTATGCCACGTCAATAACAGTTCTGGCTACGCTCTCAGTACGCTGCAGCAGTTCCCACTGTGTCATAGCCAATTTTCTTTGACGTAGCGAGAACTGCATGGACGTAGCGTTAGTGTAATGGGGGTAAAACTGAACTGAAAATTACTTTTGAGAGTGCTATGAGAGTTTTGGGGTTACCAACAAACTTGTAACATTCCTGCTACGAAAAGCTTGCGTGCATGCTGTTTCAAATGTGCTCTTTTAATTTTTGCATTAGATTGGGAATTGGGACAATTTGAGCCCTATGGGGGGCTCTTTTAACATTTTCCAGGGCTCTTTTAAGCATTTCGGGGTGAAATTGCCCCGAGCCCCCGTGTATTATTTCCATGGTACAGAGTGTCTTAAGTGCCTAAGTTACCCTAATTTTTTTTTAAAGCAAAATCGATGTCACAAAGTGTCCACCTACATATTGATTCAAAAATCCTGTGCAATGATAATAAACCTGTACATATGTGTACTGCACGCTCAACTTCCATAAACGCTGTGTATAAAACGTGCAAAACATTTAGTCTTCAAAGTTGTGCAGGACAGTGCAGCAATCCCCTTCAAACTGGATGTAGTGTAGTGAGACCATAACCATGTTTTATAGAAATAAACAATTATCGACCTGTATTCAGGACAGAGATTAAATGCAAACAAATAAAACAACGTGAAATATTATTATTTTTTATTTGATAGAGGTAATTAATTTTTGTCCTTTGAATCACTATGGTACATGTATACTGAGTTTGTCTATATAATAATTGCACTGATTGAAATCACTCACAAGCCTTTATGTGATGAATTCAATGATTTTATGACAGCATTAGGTGATTTGTTTTGTGTCCCATAAAGTTAGTCTATGTTTAGTGCATGGCCCGTATTCATAACAGTGGTTTAACTGTTAAAGGGTACCACCGGGCAGAAATTTAGCTCTCTTATATCAAGGATATCTCAAATGGACTATACAAAACAAGTTTGAGATCCTGAATTTATTTCTACATTGCTAGGGAATCATTTTTAATATCACATTTCAATAGTTCTCTACGAAAACGATACCACCTCATGTACGATAATCAATCGCAACCAGCAAAGAAAATCTCGACAATTGTTTGTCTGGGTGCCACTCAGCATGCATGGTACATAAAGACTTCTTCAGGTGTTAGGGCGGGGAGAGCCCAGCCGCAAGTACTGCGTACACATGTACTCGACAAAGCTGTCACTTCATAAATGCAAGATTGCCGATCAGAGCTTGGAAACTTGAACAGCAAAACCGCTGGATATGAGTTTGATCACAAAGGGGGGCTGCACACCGAGCAGGCATTCTCTGTAATGCAGTGTATGTGCGCCAAACTGAGATAATTCAGCTGCACAAGCAGCGAATAAAATAGGAACTTTGAATTCAGGAACAGAATCTATCGCAAGTGACTTTTAATGAAGCGGATTTAATGAAAACTCCGGTACAATGTACTGTACTTGATTACGGCCTTACGTATCACGCATACATTGTATAGTATTAATGTTTGAGGGAGCGCGCTCGAAGCGATACTAACTATCGTTTCCGCTGGCAGTAAATCGCTACAACGTACACATATTTATCTAGCAGACATGCAAAACGAATAGACGCGCAGAACATTGTGATAGCCAATGTGCCGACGATGTACTAATTAATTGCATTTTTCTCAAATTACAGAAACATATAAGACCTCACAATAAGATAGTTGATATTCAATTCTAGTACCAAAACAATGAAGCATTGGTTTTGTAATGCCCGGAGGTCGCCTTTTAACCACTGTTAATACGGGCCATTGTGTTTTGTACACTGATTGAAACAACAGGGCTAGAAATGGCCATTATGGGCTGTGAACATTTGAGTTGCTGCAATGGAATTTCCAATTGATGATGCAGCAGTTGTTGAGTTGAATGCTATATGTAGCCAGGGAAATTATTAATTACATTAACGTCACAATGTGTCAACATACATTATATTTATTTTAGATTTCCCACAAGATTTGTATCAGAAGCTGTAACCCTTGCTTTTATGGTTCCCCCATTGCAGCCACCACCGAACTGCTGGACATGGTGCGAGACCTGCAGCACGGCACAGCGGTGTTGTCGGGCAGACTTATCAAGCAGCTGAAGAGGAGGGATCGCTACATCGCCAAGCGACAAAAGAACCAAGATGTTCTCACTGCCATGCTGCAAGCTGTCTCACAGAAGAGAAGTGAGTCATTGTTGTTGTTGTTGTGATTGTGGTTGAAGCCTATATTCTACCGATAGTCTGTAGAGTCTGCTTGTAATGATGTTTCATCTAATGCGCACTGCTGCAATCAAGACTAAAGGCCACCAGACGACACAATTTTGCTGCAAAACTGCATTCGTAAGGGCCCCTGACTACAAATTTGATGTCACCTACCCTGCGAATCAGCTAGTTGCAAAGTCGTAAGATTAGAACTGGTTGTCTTGACAACATGCACAAATGATCCTGTCACCCTTTGGTGTTCTAAAACGTGTAGTAGTGCTTGGTTATGGATGTGTCCATACCTGTAGTGTGTATATACATATAGGCTGTTGTGGTTGTTGCTTGTGCTCATGCTGCCTTTCAATCTTGCAAGAATATTTGTGTTGGATATTACAATGTTCATGTTTCCAGCATATGGCATTGGACATCTTACATGTATTTGCAGCGTGTTTGCAGTAGAATGCAATTCTTGGTTTTTAATGATAAGTACTAGTAGTAGAGAGTGAGGACATACCATACCAGTACCAAATACATGTATACGAAAGCTCTATACCCTAGCGAAAGCTTACCAAACCTTGTCAGAGGTGAACAACTATGCTTCTTTACATATATGCTGTAATGTACCGACAAGAAGTCAGTGGAGCTTTGTGGTTTTGGTCTCTAGGCTACAGGAAACACGGAAACACTTAACATGCAAACTATACTACAACTTAAAGGAATTGGCATAGGGAAAGGGAAGAAAGGGAAGGAGCCGCAGTTTTAAACCGTGGTATATTTTGTCCAGTTCAGCATGAAACACGATGCTTTAGCCTAAAAAGCATCATGTTTCATGCTGAACTGGACAAAATATACCATGCTGAACTGGACAAAATATACCATGCTGAACTGGACAAAATATACCGTGGTTTAAAACTGCGGCTCCTTCCCTTTCTTCCCTTTCCCTTTCCCTGTGCCATTTCCTTTGAGCTGGAGTGTACATACATGTACCTGTAGCAATATTATTATGCAGATATTCTGATACTGGATTTTCTTCCATTTTCAGTGGTATTTAATACTATTTACACAATTCTATATTTTCTTTATCTGCAAAAGGGCTACCCTACATTTAACGTATCAAAGAATGATGGTACGTACTTAACTGTTTTCATTTGAGAATTTGCTAGAATACATTGCACAGAAAATATGAGGAGTCATCCTTCCGTGTGGGATTGACATGTTAATAATGATTATTGATCGTGAAGTCGTAGTGAAACAGAAGCAAGGAATAGATAAAGAATAGATAAAGACAAGCGTAATAAAAGTTATAGATTCAAAACAATAGGCATGCGCATGTAAGAAGTGTGTACAGTGACCCACTTTGAAATGTAAGGGTACCATGCAGAATTGAACTGCCTTTGTGTGAGTTAGTCTGTTGTGGGTTTTTTTTTGTTGTTGTTGCTAGAACTCCTTGATTTTTTTTTACTGTGTAATGCTCACAATTTGGATATGTTTTTTTTTGTTATGACATCAGAATTGACATTTATTTATATTGCAGTTGATTATTTATTGTCCTTTAAATAATGGCATTCTGCAAACTATAGACTTTTCATGGTCAAAGTCTGCTGGTCTGCTGGAAGGAAATATTTTTGTCTCAAAGAGTAAAATATTTTGAAATGCCAACCTGATATTTCCTTCTTTTAGAATCTCCCAAAACTGGATTAAGAATGAAATTGTTTTAATGTGAAATTATGATAGATTTGTCTTGATTACTGGTATGTGAATGCATAGTGTGATATGCTGTACATGCACGAACATGTACTGTACATGCATACCCTTACATTTTAAATTGTGTATGTCCATTGTAGTTAGTACATGGTATTTTTGTGTCCTCATTGTCTTCCGCCAGTGTGATCAGGTTTGTTTGCGGAGACTCAATAGCAACTAGTCTGACTGGTAGCTAGGGAGTCCAAAATGATGTACTTTGCGGTTTTGTTGTGTACACCCTATGATAGCTTTACCTAAATAGCCAAATTACCCTTAAAATATAAAAAGTACCTTGTTTCCCATGCAACTTACAGCAGTTGATGCTTATTTAACCCATAGCTTATAGGAACTTAGTGGTCCATGTGTTAAGTCTATGGAAATTAGGCATTCTAGGAGTTAAACAGGTTCATATACTGTATGTTTTATCGCTTAATATGATGCTAACATTTTAAGTTTAGTCATTGCATATAATCTTGCCATTCTAATTATCCTTAAAATTTTAATTTAATCAACCCCAAATATGCTTTGTGTGTGTGCATTAATACCTTATGTATGTAGTGTCCTTTCATACTCATTAGTTAGTGAATTAGATGCTATTTACTTGCATGCTTGAATGAAATAAAGCTAACATGTGTTGTGTTTTTCAACTCATTTCTCTCTTCCAGGAGTGGATGCACAGCTGCGATTTAGTATTGAACCTCTTCCAGGAAAGAAAGCATTCAGACAGGTAATTACATTTTAGAATAGAATTCAGCCCTCAGATCTTCCGCGGCATGGCACGGGCCAGCGAGTTACTGAAAGGGGTATGATTGCACTGAATGTATAGATGTACAAGTTACATTGTGGTTGACCTTGAATATTTACTTACAATTAAAAGAGCCTTTACAAAATTGTGTGCACTTTTTCAACCTTCAGATATTTTTTTAAATAGAAAATATTCTTACTTGCCAAGTTATAAGTTATAACATTCTTTTGTTTACTTCAAGACTTATGATGATCTCTAAAAAGTAGCCCATAGCATTCTGCCTTTTACCAGTGAAACGGCCAAAATAAGCATGGCATGTTGAAAAAAATCCATGAGTGGCTGACGGGCTGTACATGTACATGTATGAGTTACAGAACTTGGTTTTGTCTGTTTCATTCTTCTGAACATCTGAGCAGATCATAGGATATTGGTTAGACCATTGATTGGTGAGACCATTAGATACATGTATGCTAAATGTTAATGCTCTAACTAGTATGAATAAATAAATGTTTGAATAAAATGTTTTCACTTGGGGGTACATGTAGATACACTACATTAGAAACATTGCTCCTAATAAGAGCAAAGAAATTAGAGAAACAGATGAAAAGAAGTTATTATTATTATTCATATTTATATGGCAAAAACATGGCCAGCACATGAAATAAAAGAATATGCAGTCTAGTATAAAATGAAGTCAGAGGATTATCAGACAAGAAATCAAACAGTTATTATGTAATTTTGATGATGGCAACTTGTTCTTTAGTCATTACCTTTCATCTTTTATTTTACAGGATTATATCAATCAGGAAAATACATTTTACAATATCATCTTTAATACTACTACATGTAGGTGTATGCCTAACATTTCTGTTCATATCAACTTCCTTTCATGAAAATCACTGATCGTTTCGTATGTTCATGAATATTGATATTGTAAGTACATATTTTATTCAAAGTTATGATAGTTGAAAACTATATTGAACTGTATTGAAAACTATGATGTGTTAAAAAAAGTGCTGGCATTTGCTATGTTTATTACTCGAAAGCTACTGCCAGACCAGCATGTGATACTGGTAGATAAGCATAACTTGTTATACATACAACAAAGGCTATTGTTAGGTTCTGAATAAATTATCTCTTACACATTTACACACACGTTATTGTCCCGATTGGCCAAAAGTGAAAATCTAAATATTCAAAGATTATTACAAGAAAAGTAATTTTATTTCTTTAATGACCAACAAATAGACATACATCCTTCAGCTGTACAACATTTTAGCTTGATTGAAGTTGTAAATTTGAGTTCATACAAAAGTGTCTGATTATTTTTTGACACCTTATAAAGTCATACCAACATTGTGCATATTGTAAAGAGTAGCATGCTGCATAATGCACATCTGTTCATGTTCAGAGAAGACATTATTCCCTAAGGGTACAGGCATATTGTATGCATTTCTTGTGTTTCACAGATTGATTTCAAAGTGTCATAAATAATACAGGATTTGACAGAATAATGGCCCATGACTTTCAAAGTGTTGAAACCAACTTGCTAAAAAATCTCTCAATATTTTTCTTCTATTTTTCTTCATTGCATCTGCACATATTAAAGCTAGAAATAAATATAGGACAGGTGTCATATTCAAGGATTTTTTTCCTGCGTATTGATTTTTTTGTGAAAAATGTAGGTTAACACTGAATACTGACGTCACACAGTGGGTGTGTACAGTGTTTTTCCATGTCTGATTTGCAAATAAAGGGGACAACACTCTCATATTTTTGTATGTTTTGTCATATGTGATGAAAAAGTGATACAAAGAATTCTAGAACATGAAGTTAGGTAAAAAGAAAAAAAAAAGTCTGCTTTTGATTTCATTCAACACGTTGTTCTAACCATTTCTATGTTTACAGCAACTTTGTTCTTGATAGACTCTTTTCAAAGATATTCTTGTTCTTCTCCTACATGTACAGTACATGTATGTCTGACAATTGATCTATTTCTAGGTCTTGATAACCTTTTTTTCCACTCTGGATATTGAACAAGTGAACAACACACATATTTAGATATTTTATTGTAAAAATCTGACCTATATTTGCCTGCAGCCTGCAGGTACTCTGAAAGCTGGTTCTTTAACAGCATATATTTTCATTGTTGTCACTCGTGTATTTTTTCTCACCAGGAATGATTTTGAAGGTTGAAAGAACAATTTGCTCTCTAGTCTCTACAACTTCTTTTTTGTTGTTTCTCTTTTATTATTGTACAATCATATCAGATTGTGATTATCATATAATGGTTCATTTACTTATATCATGCATTAAAAGAAACTTCAAATTTAAATGGGTTGATTGGTGTATTTGCCTCTAGGTGCTTAAGAAAATAATGTTGTTGGTTGTCAATTTAACCACATCTTTCTGCATGAGTGACATGCACTTTGTGTGCATAATTTTGAAGTGCCACTTTATGAACAGGGCACTGTTATGTACAGTATGGAGAATCAACAGGTGTTGTCATTTATTCCTGCACCTGTCCCATTCTTTGAAGTCACAATGGAATATTTGACATGGTTTTGTTTTTTTATTAAAATATGGTCACCGCTGATCAGTAAATTACATTTTCATTGAAACTACAACAGTAATATGCAGAGTAGATATTAATAAAACTGCTTGGATTCAGGCATGTATGCACAAGTATGTGTGGTTATCACGTAATATCCCTGCATTTTTTTCTGGAAACCAATTATCCGTTCAAGAAATATTGGCCAAAATGATGCATAAACCATGTTCCATAAAAGCTTGGATTTCACATTTTCCTCAATTTTTTTGTCATAGTTTATCATGATGTATGATCACAAGTTGTTTCTATTTCAAACAAGTATAATTCCTAAATTGTCCAAAAGTTTGCAAAATATTTTATTTATTACTTATACTGTATCTCCTTTATAATACTTTTCTTGTGTTTTCCTAGATTTGTGATAAGTGTAGTGAAATCACATTTAACATTTTGAATTTGGACACCAGTGAAAGGTGACTTCTCTGCATGCTATTGTAACTTTCACATTAGCACATGAGCAAAGGATAGCTGAAAACACCTGGATTATTTGTAATCTATACGGCAATGACTATAGTATGATTACATCGAAGAGAGTTGTTAGTTTAACCCTACCTTGTCACCAGCTGTTGACTATAAAATGTTATGTACACGAATGTGTACATAACATGTTTTTGCTAGATGATAATTAATGACTTCGCGCCCAAAAGATTATTCCACTGGGTATAGGTAGTGCGACCCTGCAAATGCACAGAAATTTTTTCTATCAATTTGCATATTGAGACATACACAAGCAGACACAACAACACCACAAAACAACACACAGATATTTGATCCACATCCATGCACGTACAAAAGACAAATTAAAAAAATTATGCAACTCATTCCATGATGACTTAAATGGGCTAGTGTACCTGTTTTATGTTTACATAATTTGTAAACTGTATACAATTAATGTCTGGTATCAAAAAGAGTGACACAAACTCAGTCCTCTGTGTGTATTACTGATATAGGTGTGGTACATGTATGCTATATTGGGTCAATGTTATCCCATTACATGAAGTGATACTTCATTGTTGTTTGCGACAGGCGGAATTGTGGCGAGAAAGTATTCCTTTAAAAACAGAAACCCAGGTGCATTTATCCCTGTTAAGTAATTACAAGTACCTCTAAATGCACCGGGTTGTGCATATTGCTCTAAGTGGTCAAATGCCTCTTCTCCATTAACTATTAAGAGAGAGGAAAGGGTCTGTCTGTTTGTTTCAGTTTAGTACAACTTGCGCTAGTATTGTATGTAGAGTGCTATTGATGCCAGGTCCTGGTAAAAAAGCAGATTTTTATATTAATCTCAAAGCTACACATGTATGCATTTAATATGCAACATGGTTGTAGACACGACACTGTTTTCTCTGTTTGAGACTTTGTGTTGGCAGATATGACAGGTATAAATAAAAAATTGTTCACTAGTAAAGAAAGCACTTGAAATTAGTATTAGATCTCATACTTTTGTAAAAAAAAAAAATGATTATGCTAAAATGTTGTACAGGTATATGCATGCCTTATAGGGGCAATCAAATGGTATTCAATGTATATGAATAGCGAGGTAAGTATCCCTTTAACTTGTAATGATTTATCTCTGTTCAGGTAGATCAACATAAACCGTTATATTAGCAAGTACATGTTTATCATGGGCTGGGCACATTATTTTTTTTTTAAAGTGAGGTGGGGGTGGGGGGGGGGGGGGCATGGGGTGAATTGTTAACCGAGTCCCATCAGGGAGTTTGGAGTGGATTGCTTTTGCGAAAACCTTAGCCCCCTCAGTAGCAAGAACTGATAGCTCCATATCAATTTCAACTCGATTTCTTGCCTCTGGGACTGAACAGGTTAAGTGGGACTCATGAGCGTGGGTCTCATGGGAGGTTGAGACGAGCCAGCAAGTGAAAACTCACAATGTACAATGTGTCACATTGCGTCACATCAAAGTGCAAGCTACAACATATTACAGTAGTTAGGAGTACATGTATAATGTACCGGTATAGTGCTACAGATGAACAGGCCGAGGTGTTGGGGCCTCCTTGATCAAAATGCAAAGTGAGCATGATTATTTTATTCAAAAAGCAAGGAGCAGTAGTTCTTTTTGCAGAATTTGACAAATTGGCATTGAAAACATGAGTCATGAGCTGTGCACATACATGTACAGTATGCAAGAACATGTACACAGAGTTCCTGTAAGTTGGATGTCCTCTCCTGCTTGTCAGATCATAGAGGAACGAGAAAGGAAAATAATGTTTTTACTACAATTTGTGTTGTTTGGTTGTATCATAAGGATGAAGAATTCGAAGATACATTAATGATCAAGTCGGTAAAATGTTATTTTCTTTGTCATTCATATAAGCTTACTTTGTCAGTGTTGATTGATACATATTATTTTTATGTTTAAACATGACACTTAATTTAAATGATAGGAGATTTATATGCTAAGTGAATTCAGTGATCTGCATAGTGGATACAGGAAGCTGTTATATCTAGTTATCCCTTTTATCTTGCTTTACATAAATGGCGTATTCCACTCAGATATTCTACCTTACTATGTTTAACTAATAAAATAAATCTTTGCCCATCCTTGCAGTGGTACGATGCTTTAAGAGCGGTAGCCCGTCTTCCATTTGGTCTGCCCCAGGAGTTACGCAAGGCCGTCTGGCTGACTCTAGCCGACAAACACATCAAGCACCTGAAGTTAGACTGGGAGAAGACAGTTAAGGTAGCCTTTAATGACCATTCAAATCCAGATGATGACAAACTCGGCGTCCAGATCGTGAAGGTAAGAAATGCAAGCCAGCTTTTGTTCTTCTATATTTTAACTGAGGCACATGTATTTGGGGAGCTAGGGTCATACTGAACTTAGCTTTGAAGTTATTGCCACTACATATGGCAACAGCTAAAGTACACACAGATTATTGGCTGTTTATATGGATGTTGCAATAATCGCAAAGCTGCGCATGATATGCAACATGGTTGGAGTGGAAGGCTGTTTTAAGCATACAAATTGCTAGTAACAAATCACTGTTGAAATAAGTAATTTATTAGTGTTATATTTGGGTAAGATACAGTATAGTATATACTAAACTGATGAACAAAGCATACAAAACAGTAAGGTGGCCACTTGGAAACATGGTCTTTCAGAGTCCTATATTTCTTAGAAATTCTCATCTCTAAATTGAAGTGAGTATTACTGGATTCAAATATACCCTTTCCCCATAGCAAACTGGTAAAACAAGGCATAATGTTAGTCTGAAATCCAGATTGTGTAAATGTCATCTTATATAGTGTTGCAATTAGCAATACATGACTGAGTGTTCATTTTATCGCCAAATCACGTTGACGTCAAACAATATTTAGAGTATGGCTCATTGTAGCAAAAACCACAACAACATTTTCACTGAGTTCAAGAACCTACATGTACATGTAATATGTCTGTTTACTGATTGCAATTGCAGTAGTTTGCCCTCTAACCTAATTTACAGGCGCATACCATGTCTATCGTATAGTTCATTAGGTAGAGTCTGCATTATGAGACTACAATAGGCTATGTACTGTAGCTGCTCCAGAAGGCCAGACACATGTAATTATTTCCCAATTGGTTTATGCATTAAAAATGAGAGTTTAAAAAAAAAATCATGAATAATTCATTTAGATGTTAAGTCTTAGTGTGCCATTTGTGTACTTTTACCTGTAATGCACACAAATCCCATAGGACCTCAGTTGGCCTGGCACTCACAGGGTCGAAAATGCGTCCATACATATTCTAGTCACAAGTAGCTTAAATTCATTTACATGTACATGTACCTGTACATGTTTCTTTGCCAAATGAAAATTTGAAGGGCAAGAACTTTTACTTGAGTTTTTGTTAAAAGCCTGAAACTGAGGCTACAAGCCAATTTGATCAAAATTTCAGACACTTTTGCGATGTCATAAAGTCCTCATAATTCTAATTAGGGACCTATCTGTGCTCAACCATTGCACTGCTCTTGTGCAATAATTGCCATTATATTCCACATACTAAGAATGTTGCTATATGATTGGTCAAGAGTTGATCACGTGATGAGGCATAGTTTTTCCTATCAGATCACCTGAGAATAAAAGTTCGTTACACTCTAGGTGATAGTACTTTTTGGTTTCGCTGATCTCTTCACTCCTCACAGTCCTAATGCGTGATAAATATTTTGAGTACGCGCGAAATAAAAGTGCGTTACACTCAGACTATCACTTGACATCTGATGCGTCCTAATGCGCGTCCCAATACGTGTCCTAATACGCGTCCTAATGCGCATCCTAATGCGCGTCCTAACATGTGTTCCCCATGGCAGCGGCTGGGGGTTATGGAGATGTGTAAACATTACTTTTTTACGTCAAATTGTCATTTTTGGTATAGATAGTTGGTTTCAGATGTGGAATATAAAGCAAATAATCAACTTTTGGTTTCAAGCAATGAGACGAGCTGTCACTTCCTCGGCGATCTGAATGTATACGCTATCTTTCCTCAGCTGCGCTTCGGAAAGATAGCTACATCCAGATCGCCTCGGAAGTGATAGTTCGTCCCATCACCCTCACCAACGCTGATTATTTGCTTACTATTTATATGAAAGAAGGTACTAAAAGATGTTCAACTGATTTTATAGGAATATTTTTTCAATGATAATGACATCTTTGGTATGCTTTAGGGGGTGCCCCAAAGTTGAATTACAGGCGTGCAGCCTAAAGCCAGGCAGCATGATAAATTGTCTTAAAGTGTGCTTGTGGACCACTTTTTATCCCTTGATCCTGTGCCAGATAAAATGCTGCTTCTGTAAATTGGATTTGTGTAAACTACTGGTGACAGTAGGCACACATGGCACATTACAGTGTAAGTGTTAAACATTAGCATGCAGGTGTTTTTTATTCAACATGTTAAAGGCCCATACAACTGAGCTGAAATGGCGCAATATCGTTAATAGAGGGTGCCGCCTTCGGAGACGGTCCTATTAGTCCTACCCCACAATTTCGGCAGTCGCAATGTCACGCACGTGCTATCAGCAGTCTTTGATACGTTATGACGCATGTACACTCAGTGAGTGGTGTGTGCACAAGTATGCATACTGTGAGCATTGCAGTATTCATGTAGCCAACCGACCAAGCTTTTGAGTAGCTTCAGTCAACTTAGTGGAGAGGAACTAAAGGGGTGTTTTTGATTTTGCGTAACAGACAGGGCATTTCACATGGATTATTCTTTATCCATACATTGTACAGATGCATTCATATGCGACCAGGGGAAAAAATGTTAATTTGTAATTTCCAGGAACGTATTTCTCCATCTTGATGTCATGAGGCAAACACCCATTATGTTTTGTACGGTAGCTTGTTGATAAATTGTGGATATTGACAGGGGCTCTTTCCAGTACTGCACAAACTAAAAATACTTTCTTGTATATGATGTATATGATGTATATGATGTATATGATGTATGAACTGTGTATATCTGCATATATAGCAGACACAATTGTTGTGAGACTTTAAGTGCTTTAAGTCATGCCCTTGTTGAAATCTGCAATGTTTTCCTTACTGAGGTACCATGATATTTTTAATTTACAAGAAAGTAATTTTGATTTCTTTATCAAGTAGAGGCAATTTTAGAGGCAATATTACATACAGTGTATTTAAAATTGTTTTGCCATGTTACTATGGGGAGACCTGTATCCATGCATAGAAGAAAATAATTTAAAATGTGCTCAGAAATGAATCCTTTCAGTACCATAGGTGCATGAAATGTGTAATAGGTCAATGTGCTATTCCTGGCTTGGTATTGAGAGAGTTAATCAATACATGTAACCATTTTCCATGCATCCTGCAGGACCTTCACCGAACGGGATGCAGCGGCTTCTGTGGGCAGGGGGCCGAGGAGGACCGGGTGGTGCTCAAGAGGGTGCTGCTGGCTTATGCACGCTGGAACAAGTCTGTAGGCTACTGCCAGGGCTTCAACGTCATCGCTGCACTCATCCTGGAGGTCATGGAGAGGATGGAGGATGATGCACTCAAGGTATGTCTGTCTGTCTGTCTGTCTGTCTGTCTGTCTGGTTGTCTGATTGTCTCTCCTACTGGAGGTCATGGAGAGGATCAACGATGGTGCATTCAAGGTATGTCTGTCTGTCTGTCTGTCTGTCTGTTGTCTATTTGGTTGTCTGTTTGATTGTCTCTCCTACTGTAGGTTATAGAGAGGATCAAAGATGATGCGTTCAAGGTATGTCTGTCTGTCTGTCTGTCTGTCTGTCTGTCTGTTTACTTGTCTGTTTGGTTGTCTGATTGTCTCTCCTACTGGAGGTCATAGAGAGGATCAACGATGATCCGTTCAAGGTATGTCTTGTCTGTCTGTCTGTCTGTTGTCTGTTTGCTTGTCTGATTGTCTCTCCTACTGGAGGTCATGGAGAGGGTGGAAGATGATGCGTTCAAGGTATGTCTGTCTGTCTGTTGTCTGTTTGGTCGTGTCTCCTACATGAGGTCATGAAGAGGGTGGAAGATGATGTATTAAATGTATGTCTGTCTGTCTGTCTGACTGCTTGTCTGTTTGTCTCTCCTGTTGGAGATGTTGGAGAAAATTGGAGATGATGCTCTCAAGGTATGTCTCTATCTAGATAAGATAAATATAAACCCTAATTCCAAACTTCAGCTGAAACCTTTTTTTCTAACCTGTAATTCGCAACCCAAAGTCCCATTTTAGAGTACGTATATGAATTGTGAGTGAGACAAAATATATGATTTTTACCAGAAAACGATGCTTATGCATCATGTACATGTAGCATGTGTTAGACATGATAACATGATATAGAGTAGTATGTGTACTGGATTGGAAAAGCTTATTGATAAGAATCAGTGCACATGGAGATGCTCTGTTTTTCACTAGAATTATCAGCACAAAGAGGATTAGAAAAAGAACGAAAGACATGAAATTCAAACTTCCTGTATTTATTGTACTGGGCGCAATTTAGAAGCCACAAAAAGGGTAATTTCAGGGCAAAGTTAGTCGCCATAGATCCTGCCAATGGTAAACTAAGACATGTCACCATCTCTTCAATTGTTGTGCCTGTGACTCCTTGTTTCTCAAGGTTTTTATGTCTTTTTATCTGTTATCTTTCTATCTTTACCACTCAGGCCATGTGTGTGTCTGTCTTCCTCTGCAAATCTTTGTTTGGGAGGGGTTTTATGATCAACTGCCACGCTATTTTGCAAGATTTTGAAAGATGATGGATGGCCCTAATTTCTCTATTTCTATCCCTGTCTTTTCCTTTCTCTGTTTATCTTTCTGTCTCCATTTTCCCATCTCTCTGGTTTCTTTCCATTGCCACCCCCCCCCCCCCCCTCTGTCTGTCCGTCTTTCTCTTTATCTCAGTCCCTCTGTCTGTCTCCATCTGTCTCTATTTCTCTCTAATTCTCCCTCCCTCTCTCCCTTTCTCTCTCCCTCCTCTCTCTCTCTCTCTCTCTCTCTCTCTCTCTCTCTCTCTCTCTCTCTCTTGCTCTCTCTCTCTCTCGCTCTCTCTCTCTCATTCTCTCTCTCTCTCTTTCTCTCTCTCTCTTTGGTGGTCTTCCCCTTTTTCTTTCCCTATTCTGTCTGCCCTATGTTTCTCTGTTTCTGGTGCATATATTGTGGTGCCTTTGTTTGATACAGACATGTTCCATTGACCTGAAATCCTAACTTGTTACTGGTAGACCATGTGGTGGGTGTTTATTTCACACAGTTGTTTTTGTTTGTATCATGGAAATATAACCCCTGAAGGGTCTTGAGTTACTCTTGAATGGCCACTACTGGAAATAATAGGATTATCATCTTTATTTGGATTCTGTTTGGAGCCACAAGACCATGGATAGATTTCAGTTCAGGGCTAGAATACCTCTATATTTGTACAATACAATTCAACAATACACATGTCTCAATGTTAAATGTGTTACACATGTATTATGTTTTCCTCTTTATTATTAAAAAACGTAATGCACAAACTTGTTGAAACAATTTAGTATTACTAGGAGTGCCAGGCTTGACTTGCACTTGTACTACTTTTTTTCGTAATAGCAATCAATCTTTACATAAAAATGTTCACTTTCATTTTCTCCTCAAATTTCTTTGATAGTTACAGTTGTTAACTATTATTATTGAATTTTTCTAAAGTCTTATTCATAAAACCATATCAATGAATCTTTTTAATTGTTTTTCCTTGAAAAGATTCATTCGTTTGATGGAATTGATTGTAATAAAGTAAATTTCTTCATGACACTTTTCAATTACTTTTACTTTGAATTGTTGTAATCTGCATCTGAAAGGTGCCTTATTTTTTATTAGTGACTCATGGCAACTAAATCATCAATTGTTGTGCATGGTTACACGTTCAGCTGCCCAACCATCAAGGGCCTCCTTCTAAAGTGTAATTTCCATGGTCTGATCACCCACAGTGCAGTATTCTTCATCAGTGTGTGGACTTAATCGTGTGCTCCCACAACACCATGACAAAAGGGAGGTGATTTACAAGGTCTTACTTATCATGGGCATGGATGCATGGTTCCCACACCTAGGGGAATCACTGGGGTAGGAAGTGAGATGGAGAGATCCAACCGTTGCTCTGCTTGGCCGGTCACATTTACTGTGATTCATCAGGAGAAATCAGTCATCTTTAGGCCACCGCAGCCGATGATTGGAAATTTGACATCACCTTCTTGCACAAATGCGGTGACTGGGTCCTGGGATCGAGCCAGTCACAGTGTCAAACAACTGATTGGAACATGTGGTCCATGGTGGCCTTTTAGATGCCAACTGTATTGAAATACTACCTTTATTAGTTTGTATAATGTATTTGGCATACAATTGAACCTGGTTAAGAAGACCACATTCCTCCACACTGACCATCCCCAGACTGCATTTTACTTACTATGCAATATTAACCCCATGTATGAGAAGACCATGTCTGTGAATCCGTATGATTTTAATTCCAACTTTGATTTCAATTGAGACTATAGATGGACCAAGAAACTCACAGAATGGTAACCAAGAACAAGAAAACGAAGAAGGGGTCGACAAAAGAGAAGGTGGAGAGATGAAATATCGTCATACACAAACACAGCAGCATAGAACAGAATGACAGCAAATAGAAATGAATGGAAACTGATTAAAGAAGGCTTCATCCAACAATGGTTGAATAATGCCTGATGAATGAATGAATGAAAAAGACTACCTTCGCATGACAACCCTGTGTGAATTCTTACTGATACATTTTATACACCGCAACAAAAAACAATTGTTAACTCTGTCCTAGATGGCCAATCACTAGTGGTCATTGTTTGCTTTCTATTCTTGAGAGGGATTTAGAAAGAAGAAAATCATCACTAGCCTAATTCAATCCACTGCTAGATTTAAACCTTTCCACTAACTTTGCATGCTTTTTGGTCCCATGTCAGATGTTTCCATGTCTTCCCTATGATTTCATCACACCATCTCTAATGCTGTCTTCCTCTTCGTCTCTTCAATGATAATGACATTCACTCCCATACTTTCAGGTCCATCTGGGGTTATCTCTTCTCATGACATGTCCTGCTCAAATCCACTCTTTCTTTTTTTATCTCAGCTTTTATGTCTTGCAACCCTGTCTTTCTTATGAGATCTTTGTTCCTTTTTCTGTCTCTCTTTCTGACCCCAATTACTATCCTTTCCATTACCCGAACAGTGACTTGCAATTTTTGCGCTAAAGAAGACGAGAATAAAAGCTTTTTTTCTTACTCAACGCTTCCAGAGGAGATGTATTGCTTGAAGCTATAGCTTACAAGGTAGAAATGATGTTATTTTTGCTGAGGAAGCATGGGTTAACAGAACTCCTTCAAAGGGTAACATCACCAAACAAGCAGAGAAGCAAACAATCAGAAAAAAGCAAACAAGAAGAAAATCAAAGCAGATTGAGTAAATTCTGCATGAAATCATGCAAAAAGCTTTCCAAGAAAAGTATTTCACTAGCTATATTATCTTGCCATGCAAGTACACTGTGACTTACTGGTATTGCTACTCAGGGCATTGTCAAGTCTGTGAATTGTGCACAAGGAAATTTACAGGTCCGTGGAGCATAACAAGATAAATGGAATAGAGTTCCCCATGAACGTTAATGATGCGAATTCAGGGCCAGTAGTTACAATTGTTACACTTCGAGAACCTTTTTCGCAATTTATTCAATATTGCTCATACTCCAGCCAATCAGTATCTATTCAAATCAATCTGTTTTCATCGGTTTAATGCTTTCCCGTTTCAGAAGGCTAATATAATTTTGACGACAAAATTGTGTCTTTCTGAAGAGGTTTTAGTGCGAACTTGGGTGCAGAAAGGGTTTAAGATGCACCCTGCTGTGAATCACTGACCTGGGGAAATGATGAAGAAAATGGGTACTGTTCTCACCGGTAGGTCATGTATGTGGGTATGCCTAACTTTGTCTGCATTGTAGACTACTATGTTGGGAATCGTAACACATTACATGATATGATAAAATGCCTATGGCTGAATAGCACATAATTGTAACATCTTGATTGAGCTCCAAACTTAAAAAGTTGGTGTTGATATAATCATACTGGGTGCAGTGATGTTGCAAAGTGTTGTAATCTTAGTTACAATAGTGGCATCACCACTTCATGAATGAATTGTTCACCAATGGTATAAGTAAGCAGGCAAGATACATACAAGATACGGGACGTTATAAAAAAAGAATGGAAGAAAGAAAGAAATCACCCATAAAAAAACAACAAGGGGTGAAAAATGAAAAGGGATTCATTAGAAAAAAAAATTAAATGAGAATACAGCCTTGATGGACAGAACAGAAAAATTCAAAAAATAGCAGAGAAAAAAAGTACTTTGACTAGCTTACATGTTAGGTTGCCATATCTCTGCATGTCTCACTATTAAAAGTACCTATGTCATGCATGTACTGTAATAGTTTGTCCATGATAATTTGTTGTTATATTTTTAATTAATCATCAAAGACACAATCATGTCGCCTCTTGTTATGAAAAATTGTGTATGTTGGACTGTGTATTGTGTGTGAACTATGCAGATATTATGATTTCATGAATAAGTAAATAGATGAATGACGATACACGTACACCTCTCCCCATTCTCCTCAGGTAATGATATTCCTGATAGACCATGTCCTTCCCGACAGCTACTTTGCCAACAACTTGAGGGCGCTCTCCGTGGACATGGCGGTCTTCCGCGAGCTGCTGCACTTCAAGCTGCCCGACCTGGCCCAGCACTTGGACAAACTCCAGAAGTCAGCCAATGATGGCTTGTCAGGTAGGGGATTAAGATGCCCAGGATCTCAGAAAAATTACCAGTAGTTTCTCCTTATTACCTAAGTTATGAGGTACCTTGGAGAGGCTAAATTGGTATTCTAGAATGCCCTTGTAGGATTATCCTAATGCAAATAATGGAGGGTTTGACCACGCCCAGTGCCCCTATGCCCTAACCAATAGAGGGTAGATTTTTGTTTAATAATGAAGAGCCAATTACAATGGAGGAATCTCATTGGGACTTTCCCCTAGGTGTCTTCCTAACTCTGTGGATGTGCACATCAATCATGTACATGCCCCAATGCATATGCTCTAAATGACAAATGCTTTTGATGTTTATGAGTTCCTAATTTGATCTTAATCTGCTTGTCATATTAACCTATGCAGGGTACACATTGCAGATTATTGAGCTTATTAAGTCTGTATTTGCCAGTGGTACAGCTTTGCATTTGAGTTATAAATGTTATCGGAAATTCTTCCCTGAAATTGTCTCCCCCTCACAGGCAGTTACGAGCCCCCTCTGACCAATGTCTTCACCATGCAGTGGTTCCTGACCCTGTTTGCTACTTGCCTGCCCAAGCGCCTGGTCCTGCGGGTCTGGGACACCCTGTTCCTTGAGGGCTCTGAGGTGCTGCTCAGGGTAGCCCTGGCCATCTGGGCCAAACTCTCCCAGTAAGTGAGCGGCTAACACTCACAGGTCTATGCCCAATCCTGAAAAACTAGGTGCACGAAAGCCAATCATTAGATAAAATAAGCCAATATTTGGATAAAATAGAGATTGCACCGGTTCATGTCCGCCTGGGGGATATAAGCCAATGTCTACATGAAATAAGCCAGTGCCTGAATGAAATGAGCCAGTATCTGGATGAAATAAGCCAGTATCTAGATGAAATAAGCCAGTGCCTGAATGAAATGAGCCAGTACCTGGATGAAATGAGCCAGTATCTGGATGAAATAAGCCAGTATCTAGATGAAAGAATCCAATATATGGATGAAGTTAGACAGTGACTGGATGAAATGAGCCAGTGTCTGTAAGAAAGCTGCTGATGTATGGATGTACATGTATTAAGCCAGTATCTCATGAAAAAGCCAGTGAATGGATGGATGAAATAAGGTGATGTATAGATACAATATATCTATGTCTGGATGAAATAAGCCAGTGTGTGAATGACTTTGGTGAGGACAAAATCCTAATTGCAAGATGATTTATATCCCAAGAGAGAAATCAAAGAACCAAATTAGGAAGAGAGTGTGAAAATATTATTGGACAAGGAATAAGGTATCTAGCGGTCAATTTGTGTGTGACAGGTATCGGATCCCTGCAGATATTGTCTGTATTTATCTTCTGTACAGACCTCTTCTTGACATCAAGAGTGCTGATGAGTTCTACAGCCGGATGTCGGTGCTCTGCAATGAAATGCTGCAAAATCAACTGCTAGATGGAGATGATCTCATACAAGTAAGTGATGCACTAATGGTGTCACCTTCTTAAGATATATGCGGTTCTTATCGCATCGTCAACATGGTCATTGATTGTTGTCCATTGTTGTCCTGTTCTGTGGGGTGGATGTGTCATTTCATTATATGGCTCTTCTCCATGCAATTTGGTCTATGACATGTATACATTTGAGACCTGGGATGGTCTTTTGGAACAGAGTTAAGTCCACATCTGTCTCAGCTATGTCAGTTCGTATTTTGACCACGGACTTAAGTAAACAAATAAATAAAAAAACTGAGGCAATATGCCAGTTACAGTCATAGATCCTAGAGAACAAAGTCGAACTTATATCAAAACGTCTTTTTATTTTGAGAATACCACCCTAGAAGCTCTGGTTTCTCCAGCTTATGACTCCCTCTAGGAGTTGTGATGTGTACCACACAGTCTTTTGTAAAGCTACCAATGTAGATGTGGGAAGGGCCTGTATAATGTTTGCATCTCCATTGAGTCCTGTGGTTGTTCCCCCTCTTATTGTTGGCAGCATTGTTCAAAAGGATTTTGTAGTTATGCAAAAAGATAGTGTATAGCTTCAATGTGGCAAATGTCCTTGTTTTGCGCCAGTTCATTTCTGAGGACACTGCAACACTTGTGACCACTGTAACTGGATATTTTTAAGTGAGTATTAAAAGAAGATATGATTGTTTGGGAATGTAAGAAGGAGAGGTTGTCTTACATAGCAGCTTCAGCATGGCATATATCCAAGTTATGGACCAGCTTATTTCTAAGAACACTGTAACTAGATATCTTTTCATGAATACAAGATACAAGGATGTGTGTTCCCGAACTGGCAATTTTCACATAGAAAATGTCCAGTTCATAGACCACTTCATGACCACCATGTTCTCAAAATACTGCATCACTCTTAGTAGATGTCTGTTTAAGACATTTTCTTAAAGTAACAAGATGATTTGGGGATTATGTAATAAAACAAATGTTTCCCACATAAATGCATAAAAACAATGTTCATTATGTTCTCAAAATACTCCATCACTCTAAGTAGATATCTGTTTAAGACATCTACTTAAAGTAACAAGATAATTCGGGGATTATGTAATAAAACAAATTTTCCCCACTTCCATTTGGAAGAATATTGTAAGATTTTTGTCCATCAAAAATGGACTTCTCTTATCAAGTTTCACACAGTAAAGATGGAATTAGGGAAAGAGAGAGAGAGAGAGAGAGAGAGAGAGAGGGGGAGAGAGGTGTGGTTGAGTGTGGGGAGGCAGTTGGAGTGGAGGAGAAGACGGGTGGAGAGTCTTGATATAAAAGAGTGGAATTAGAAATAAAACAAACAAAAGGTGAGATGAAATGGAAGGGGTAAGAGAAAAAAAAGATACAGGTCAAGAAAGAGAAAAAAATATTAGAAAGAGAGAGAGAGACACACACACACATGAATGATGGAAAAGAATGGATGTAAAGAGAATGGATGTACACAAAGGGATGGAGACAGCCATGTAGACAGACAGACAGGCAGATAAAGTAAAATAGAGCAAGGGGAAATAGGAGATCACACAAAACCTATTTAAATGCCACTGCTCCTCTCTCAGACAAAGGTAAAGTTCACTCCAACTACAGTCAACATAGAAAGCGAGTCCCCCAAAGTACATGTATGTGGCAGACGGTCAACAATGCAAGTACTTCTTTGTGTGTATTTCACCTTATGAAAACAAACAGTGTTATACTAGTACTTGGTGGAGAGACTCTACTGATAACCTGTGTGAAAGATGATGAATCCCTGCATTGAATTACCTTTCGTGGGCTAATTTTGAAGGGTATTGTAATTCAAACTTCTTTCATGCTTTTGCAGGTAGGTTTTATTTTGTGGCACCCATACGTTGTACTTTGACACAGATATTCTTTTGTTCATTACCCTATGATTTTTATTTTGAAATGACATGTCTCACTAAGCAAGTGATAATAAATCATAATTATTCTTTATTGGTGTGTTTCAGTGTTGCTACCCAGTAAATTTTACATATGATATAAAGAGATTGTTCTTGTAAATGGAAGATTGTGGATAGCATATTACTTAAGAAATACTATGAGGGTGATTATTAACTCTGCTTTCCTGTCTTTGAAGATCTTGTCATTTCATAACAGTCTGCATTAATAAACAAGTTTCCATCACAATTTTAACTACCCAAATATTGAACTCCAAAATGTAAACAGGTTGTAAACTGTGTTGTGTATTTTTTTTCATGCAACACAGTTTATAACCTGTTTACATTTTGGAGTTTAATATTTGGGTAGTTAAAATTGTGATGGAAACTTTGGTATAGAACTATAAAAGAGAGGGTTTCATTGTCAAGAGGTTGCATATGCATGATGGGGATTTGATATAGTTATTTAACTCAAAGAGCACTGAGTTGAATGAATTTAATGGCTATGTCTGAAAACAATTTCTTTTTCTGTCACGCAGCACAGGCTTTGCATAGTTTGCAAAAATTAAGATTGATGCTCAACATAACTGATTCATTTTTAAACCAGAAACAAGTGAGGACTGTTAAAAAAAACAGATTCTTGTTACTTATACCGTGTGTCTCAAAAAAACTAAACACTTTTGAAATGGCTGCCGAATGAAAAAAAAATTGATTCCGGGGAGAATGATTTACATGTATGGAGAGCTTATGGTCTCAACTTTCATCTGACACCAAAACGTCCAAAAATAATTCTTGCATGAATGAGCACTGCTCACTTTTGTAAAGGGTATGAAAATTAGGCTGCACAGGAATTAGCCTTCCAATTTAATATTCATTATTCAAATACATTTTGTTGAAAAAGAAAAGGAATGTCTCAACTGCTGGCTGCCAATTCTTCAGGTTATCCATTGACTTAAAGAATAAATTGCCAGCATCTTTGACATTCTTTTTTTTTTTGACAACCCATAATTGAATATTCAACCTCTCGCAAAATTGGAAGGTAAATTTCTGCGCAGCCTAACTTTCATACCATTTACAAAAGTGGGTAGTGCTCATCCAAGCATTAATTATTTTCAGAGGTTTTTGTGTCATATGAAAGTTGAGTCCATAAGCTATCCATGTACATATAATCTTCCCCCCCCCCTGAATCATGTATTTTTTATTTGGCCGCCATTTCAAAAGTGTATAGTTTTTTGTCTCGCCCACCGGAGGTGAAGGCGAGACTAAGGGCTCCAAATGGCGTCCGTCCGTCGTCCGTCCGTCGTCCGTCGTTCGTCACAAATGTTAAAGTTTACCTGCAAGACTCTCTTATGATCCATAACTTGGCAACTGTTACAGCTATGGCAGCCAAACTTGGTTGATAGAAGCACTAGGGGTATCTTCATGTTATGGTGTTGTCAGAGGTCATGTGATGATGTCAAAGGTCATTTAAGGTCATATATTAAAGAGTATGTGCAAGACTCTCTTTTTCTATGTTAAAGTTTACCTGCAAGACTCTCTTTTGACAAATAACTTCACATAGGTTGCTTGGATTACAACCTAACTTGGGTCATAGATGCACTGGGGGTACCTTCATGTTATGGTACCGTTGGAGGTCACAGGATAAGGTCAAAGGTCATTTGAGGTCATACGTTAAAGTTTACCTGCAAGACTCTCTTTTGACAAATAACTTCACATGGGTTGCTTGGATTACAACCTAACTTGGGTCATAGATGCACTGGGGGTACCTTCATGTTATGGTACCGTTGGAGGTCACAGGATAAGGTCAAAGGTCATTTGAGGTCATACGTTAAAGTTTACCTGCAAGACTCTCTTTTGACAAATAACTTCACATGGGTTGCTTGGATTACAACCTAACTTGGGTCATAGATGCACTGGGGGTACCTTCATGTTATGGTACCGTTGGAGGTCACAGGATAAGGTCAAAGGTCATTTGAGGTCATACGTTAAAGTTTACCTGCAAGACTCTCTTTTGACAAATAACTTCACATGGGTTGCTTGGATTACAACCTAACTTGGGTCATAGATGCACTGGGGGTACCTTCATGTTATGGTGCCGTTGGAGGTCACAGGATAAGGTCAAAGGTCATTTGAGGTCATACGTTAAAGTTTACCTGCAAGACTCTCTTTTGACAAATAACTTCACATAGGTTGCTTGGATTACAACCTAACTTGGGTCATAGATGCACTGGGGGTACCTTCATGTTATGGTGCTGTTGGAGGTCACAGGATGAGGTCAAAGGTCATTTGAGGTCATACGTTAAAGTTTACCTGCAAGACTCTCTTTTGACAAATAACTTCACATGGGTTGCTTGGATTACAACCTAACTTGGGTCATAGATGCACTGGGGATACCTTCATGTTATGCTGCTGTTGGAGGTCACAGGATAAGGTAAAAGGTCATTTGAGGTCATACGTTAAAGTTAACCTGCAAGACTCTCTTTTGACAAATAACTTCACATAGGTTGCTTGGATTACAACCTAACTTGGGTCATAGATGCACTGGGGGTACCTTCATGTTATGGTACCGTTGGAGGTCACAGACAAGTCTTTTGCGTAGCAACGGAGATCGCGATATTTCTGGTTATTTTCGCAAGTGGGCGAGACACAATATTGCTAATGCCTTGTTTTGAGTTTGTAAACCAAAGATGCAAATCAGTGAAGCTTAAAAAAGGATTTCTATATATCTTTAATAATTAGATAATGGATATTGGTAGTACCAGACAGCTGTCAGGAATATGTTTGTTTTGTCTTTACTTTTTTATTGATACACTGTTGCTCGTGAGTACACTGATCCTTTCAGGAAATGTGAACAGTTTAAGGAGTGGCATTTTTGTTTGCCCATGCTAGGCCTTCACTCTGGAACATTCTACTGTCAGGGTATTAGAGGTGCTTGTAGCATACCAGCATTTAATAATAATAATAATTAACAGCATTTATATAGCGCTTATTACAAAGAATGTCTCTAAGCGCTTAAGGAAAAATTAAATAGAAAGACAAGGAATTTAAATAATAAAATAAAGAAAATCAAATTATACATGTTGACAGTTGACAGTAGACAGTTGAAGCTGCATATGTCTATTTAAGAAAAAAGTAGGCTTTTAACATAGATTTAAATTTGTCTGTTGAGTCTGCATGTTTTATGCTCTGAGGTAGATTGTTCCAAAGTTGAGGGGATGCTGAATAAAAAGATCGGGAACCATAAGGCTGGGTATTGGTGGCAGGAACTACTAAGAATGATTTTTTGCCTAAGCGCAAGTTGCGGGAGGGTGAATATTCTGATATTTACTGTTGAAGATAGACCGGAGCTGATTTTTTCAAACATTGGAAAGTAAGCAAGAGGATCTTAAAATCAATTTGTTTGAAACCAAGCTTTAAAGATAGTGTGTCCCTTTTTACAAAAGTCATGAAACTTGTCATGGATGGGAGCTACATGTATTTCGCGAACGATAAAATGTATGAAATCTTACAGTCATAGGCTTCACAAACATTTTCAGGAAAACTATCCTTGATTACATGTACATTTGGAACACACCATTTCATAGCAAAAATAGTCTACATTCATATGGTATTTCACCAGTCCACGGTGCACTGCTTGCCTCAACACATCACTGCAGTGTGGGGAGCAATGAGTTTTAGACAACCTATGCAAAACACATCTTGAAATCTAGCAAGCATAATTGTGCTGAAAATCTGATTCCAGTTCTAATATTGTGAGGGAAGTTCTGATACAAATCCATTTTCCTTTGACCTTCAACCTTTGATACTTGTATGTTTCAAAACTGTGTTGACACATCAAGCTGATTGTTGTGTGTCTATTCCACCTGGCGTTTTCCCCTTTTTTTCATTTTAACTGTACCTTGAGCACCCTCATTCAGCCTGGACGGACAGATTATTAATACACATTAGGTCATCTGAATGCCACAGACAGTGTATTTCCCACACTTACTTACACTTAAAGCATCAATCAAGGTATCATTCCTTGTTACCTCATCTCGATAATTCTGATACCTGATTGGTTGACAATCATGACGTCAATTTAATTATCCTGCTTTTGAAAGGGCAGAAGTATTAAAAAATTACTTAAATTGACCAGTCAATAGTCCTTTTTTGCATGAATTTTCATTAATTAGTAGCGACCAGTTTGTATGAAGAAATGTGCATGTTTTCCAAATGATTGCAAGGATACCATGGTTGATCATGTGGCACATTTATTATGATTTGTTATAGTTATACTGTTATTACTATTGTTCCTTTTATTTATAACATGATTGTTATCATTGCCTAAATTGAATTCTGGACAGACCATCTACTCCATGGCCTCCTTCCCATTCCCCCACCTCAATGAGATCCGGGAGAAGTACATGTTCAGCATCACCCCCTTCTCACCCCTGGGGGCGCTAGAGAAGACCACCTCCTCCAATGAGAGCAAGTCCCCCGTTGCCGCGGGTCCCAAGAGGAAGGAGGGGCCTCGGGGCTACTCCAGGCCCTCTGGCAGCCAGGGTAGCCATAGCGATGAGGAGACAGAGTTCATAGAGGATGTGGATTTGGCCAATATGACCTGTTTCCCAGGACTCTTCCCACCTCCTGCTATTACAGATGTCTGTGAGTGATTTTTGTCTAATCCAGTGGAAACAGTATTTGCGGAGGGGGGGGGGGGGGGGTGAGTCTTGTGTAATGAATTGCATGCCCTGACATGCTGTGCATTTTACCCGATAAAAGTATATTTTTCTGAGAGACTCTTTTAGCCTGTAGGTATTGTTGACTCTGGTCATATCGTGTCTATTCAAGTGTGACTCGCCTCCTCACAACCTGTTTAAAAATCACCCACGCAAATGTTCAGACTTACATGTATATGAGTGCACATCTCTTTTAGCTTCATAATTACACTGGCTTTAGCCAAGCAGCCTTATTCCGTGCTATAAGCAAGAAGTGTGAAATTCACCCTTGACAACTGTACGCTTTGGGAAGTACTTCGCAATAGGAAAGCGCTATATAAAAGCCAATTATCATTATAATTTTGACCTGTTCATTTATGATGAAATCCACAGCGGACCGATCGGAGCTGCAGCGTGCCGCTGCCAACGATATCACACGGGTGAGCCCAGGGGCGTACAGCACCAGCTCAGAGGACCTGACCCTCCTGTCTGCTGCTCTTACAGAGCGCATGACCATGGATGTCAATGCCCTGAAGAGGCAGTACCTGCGCATCCAGCGCCGGCAGATGAGGGCGCATGTCATCTATGGACCGAGCAGCATCACGGAGAAGAGAGGCAAGTCTAGGCTAGATTTAGATTACATTCCTCTGACAGCCACTGCAGACGACACAATTCAAGCAGTTGTAGATCAGTGGCTTTGTGCAAGAAGGTGACATCTTATTGCTAGTCGTAGGTATTTACAGCTGCAGAATTGTGGCAAAGTCGTATCTGCAGTGGCCTTTAAGGTTTCATGGCTTATCAGTTAGTTGATCCATATGCTATTATGGTGCTGGTATCAATGTGGATTTGATTTATTTTTCTTCTGGACAAATCTTACTCAAAACAGATTGTATGAACATACATATGTATTAAACAAAGGAAGTGATTTGTATGAATATATTATTACAAATGATATCCCAGTTATAGGTCCAAATGAAATTTGATTCATGTGATAGCTTACTTTTCATTAAAAAAAACAATCTGATGCCTTGGTCATTTGGTGGAAAGGAGGCATTATGTTTTTTTGATTGTCCATCCATTTATTGAATAAAGATGAATCACTACCTGGAGGTAGCCTGATGACATTGAAATCAAAGGTCAGTGGTCAATGTAGTTTTCCAAACTTGTCACAAAATGACCCCCAATTCATCTTTTCCACAACTTAAAATCAAATTATCCACTTTAATATTGTTGTTCCAAAATGTAGCCACTGCATGGAGATATTCTGATGTTACGACAAATGCCTAAGAGGTCTTGGGTCAGATGATAGATTAATTTTTTTTTTAACGAAAGTCCTATATGTCTTTCTACATTGCAGCATTCAAACCTGTGTCACACAAGAAGAATGTTGCTGTTAAAATCGAGAGCCCCGCTGTCGTCAACCATCTTCTTGTTGGCAAAACTGGCCTGGGAAAAAAGAACGCCAAGATTACGTCCTCACCCCAAATTGCGCTTCCTTTGACCGGTGGTTACGACGAAGACGATGATGTATCAAACAAGCGAGTGCATGTCAACACCAAACCGAACGTGAAGCAGGCATTGCAAGCAAAAGGCGAGGAGAGAGAGGGGGATGGATCCGAGCAGGGAAGTGTGTTTAGCGAGGAAGGGAGCAGCAGTGATCGTTCGGGGTTGACGAACAATGGTGGTGGTAGGTTGACCTCACGGAATGATAGCTCGGTCGGTGAGCCGCAAGGCCGGAGTATGGATGGGGACGATGGATCTCAGGAGTCTCTTGGACCAGAGATTGGCCCCTTGATTGACTTGGGGTGGGGCTTGGATGAAGAGAGTGGAGAGGAGACTCGCCAATCAGCAGAGAGTCATCAGACAGCGGAGAGCAGATCAAATGCAGAAGAACCTGTCAGTACGATAGGTAGTAAAGAAAATCTCTCACACAGCAACTCCACAACCTCCCTAGCCTCGGTTGACAGCCGCGATGTGAATGACAATGAGGTATTGAGCCTTGGGCGCAGCAGCGAATCAGTCTCGGACACTGGGAAGGTAACCCCGAGGAGTACGAGCACGGAAACGTCTCAGTTTAATTGCGCAATTGAGGCGTACAATCCCCGTCTTCCGGGGGCCGTTTCAACCCGGCGGGTCTCAGAGATGTCCCAGCCCCCTGCCAGCCCTAGGGAGAGGGTGTCGTCATGGGGCGTGGCAGGGGAAGCCAATGGTAGCGCCAGGGGTGGAGGTGGGTCTTCCCGCCTCTCCTCCTCCCACAGTTACACCTCCATCTCCTCCTGGGGGCGGAGGCGGAGCAGCGGTAGCTCCAGCTGCGATGAACCCGCATCTCCCCCTAGCAATGCTGCCCGGGTCCCGACCTTTAATCCCTTCCCCAAGCGGGCCCTGCGGAGTTCTGAGAACAGGAACAGGACCCGCATGAAGCTGGGCCTGTACCCGGCTAAAACTAAAGCCCGGCAGGACCAGTTGTCCCCTCGAGACAACATCTCTACAGAACAACTTACACAGGATATGAAGAGATCTGTGAAACTTGGTAGTTAAATCTTTCTTTTTGCTTTCTTGTATGGGTATTATCAAAGGCGGTGTCAATTCTGATAGAGAACCCTAGAGAATAGAGACCTAGTTTCTCAAAGAGGTAGATCAGAATAATTTTATAATTGAGTAGTAAATTCTTTTCTTTTTGTAAGTTGTGAATACTGTACTGTACTGGCAACCTAATCATGTGAAGCAAAGAGGATGTATGTTTTGTGGTTGCCAAAGCAAGTAAGTGTTCACACTCCACACAGCCTTCACTTTCATATATCTTGACAGGTTGGTGTCGGCTTCTTGTCGATGTCTTCTCTGATTATTTTTTGACTGAAGGCAGTTTTCCACCATGTCAGATTGGTAGAATTCTTAGCCACATATGAACAAATTTTGAGGATGAATGCGCAGTATTATGGAACAACGATCTGGTGTGACAATCCTGCCGCTTTCAACTTGTGGTTGGAAATATGAGGTCTGTGTTATTTAGTCTATTACTGTAGCTTATGTGCATTGAATAAAAAAGGGGAACATCCAATCTTAGATTAATAGCCTTTGTCTCAATTAAGATGCTGTAATGCAGTGGGTTCTTAGTTACAGCAATGCTCCTAGCCTATCATGCATTGAGCTAAATATAGCCACTGGCACATCTTAAGCTAAGCATTGCTATCAACCACCACTCAATAACCACTGAAGTATACACAGTTTACTATACTGGCATTATATAATTATATTCTGAACAGAGAGACTTTTTTCATTCAAACAGCTACAAGTAAACATTAATTTGACATCAGTAAAAGAGTGAAGAGGGCTGCAAATGTGCCCATATATTATATTTGCTTGTATGCTTACAACGGTAGTTTCCATCATTCTTTCCTCTTTCTCCTGTGTGCTAACAAATCTGGGCTGAAATCAAGTATTGAATGCATTATTCTTTCCACAATATATATATCAGAACTTATATCAAAAGGAGCCTAGAGCATAACATCAGTATTGTATGTATGTATGTATACAAATGTATACAAGCACTTCATAAAAAGTTCTGCCGATATGTGCTAGGGCATGAATGCCATGAGCCATATTCATAAAACTTACTAAGTGCTAACCTAGTTTGATACTTTAAATGCATGTTGCTGTATGTATTTTAATAGCTAACTAGACTAAGTGTGACATCATATGAGCATGTTGTCAAGACAACTGGTTCTAGAGCAAGCTGCAGTGCCTCTCATAGAGACTACCTGACACTAGCCTGTTAGAAAATGTCTGACCAGTGAATCTATCATTTGAGTGGTGGTTAGAACCAGCAACCTACATAACAATGGATACGATGACAACACTTTGGTACTTCATATGGCCCTTAGACTGTAGTTGCATGCTTATGTACAAACTCAGTAAGTCTGAATGGTTAGATGATATAAAGGCGATAGTCAGGTCATAGATGTATATTATGTAAGGTGGTACAAGCATGTAGAATATAGTCGATATTCCGAGCATGAGTAGTACATGTATAACAGAATGTAGAATTCTACCATATATCAGACAGACATGGAATTGTAATGTCTTCTTAAAGGGGAAACCAAAACTATGATAATTAGTTGATTTGAATAAAAACAGAAAAAAAAATCACAACCAGATTGTTCAAGATTTGAGGGGAAGCAGGTATATGAACAAAAGTTTTTGATGTAAGATGAAATCTCCATCATTAATTTAGCATTCTTGGATTGAAAATGTTTCTTCTCTGCATGTGACATTGTGGGCATTGTACAACTTTTTACGAGACTTGGGGCCCAAGCAGCGATTGATCAAACTATGGATGATAGGCGTACCATGCAGCGTAGTTTGGGCAATTTTGCAAAATTTTGCAAAATTGACGTCACCAAACCATGTACATAAACCTTATAAGATCACACTGTTTAGTGACGTCAGCCTGCAATGGAGCGAAATTGCTCAAACAGCATTGCAGAGGAGAGAGCGAATGATAGTTTTAGTGAACGTCATGTGACGTGCTGTTGACCAATATGACTACAAGTCTCTTAAAAGGTGTATAATGAATAATTCATCACATACATACAGCTCATAGAGCTTGTAAGTTGGAACTCAATAGAAAAAAGTTGTGTTACTCATGAAGAATTTTTATGGTAAATAATGACAAATTTCTTGGCAATTTTTCATATTTTCTTAAAAGTTTTATCAATCTGCTCATCTGATATTTCTGCTTTTATTCAAATTTGCTCATATAGGTTTTTATTCTCTTTTGATTATGAGAATTTAGTGGGCTGTTTTGATGTTGTTATTCCATAGTTAGTCTTCGTGACACTGGGCTAGCAATAAGTAGACTAATTGAGCAATACACATGTAGATGGAAGGATATACTGTACATACCTCTGTGGCATTACACATTGTAAACAAATGCAAGCCTTCCTTTCTTACAAGTAGTATTCATGTCATTGATGCATAGCATGTTAAAAGCTGGACTTAGACAACATTCAATATACAGTATATATTAGAGTGAGGGGCAGCATATATATATATATCAAAATTGCCTGCAGAGAAGATGTGCAAATATGTAGTCGCCCCTTGGAGCCGTTTACACATTTCTCATTAGCCATTTGTGTGCCAGATAACGGCTGTTCTATGGGTTTTGTGTATATAACTTTTGCAAAAATGCATTAATGGTGCATAAAGAGTTTAGGAATGGGTTCTGTAGTTCTGGGAGATATTCATTCAGTCTGTACCGGTATTTTTTGTTTTATTCCTTTTTATGGGCCGATAAAGGATGAAGGATGATTGCAAATGTAACCAAACAAACAATGAGGAATCTATTCATGATTTACGTCATATTGCACAATTAGTTTTTATTTTCAGCATTATTTTCTCAGCTTTAGTACAAGTTTTGATTTAGAATGCAAGGAAAGGAACATTTTTGTTCTTCACTGCAGAACCATGCTAAATCTCTTGAAGGAGCCAGTATCTCCTTGGATGGGGGAAAGGGGGGGGGGGGGGCTTTCTTATAGCTCTCTCTTCCCAATATATAGATGTTACCTGATAAGGGCCATTACTGGAAATTAGGTGTGCTTACTGTTGAACTGAAAGGACAAATCCCCCTTGAGTTCCCCCCATAACTTGAGTAAAGCTGATGATACGATGGACGTTACGACAATGATATATGCAGGTACACATACACAATTACACACACACACACACACACACACACACACACACACACACACACACACACACACACACACACACACACACACACACATACCCACACATATTCACATACACACACACACACACACACACACACACACACATACCCACACATATTCACATACACATACACACATGTTCACTCACACGCACAAATATGAGCACAATCATGTATTCTAGTATCTTAGTTGGGTTTGCTGCAATTTGCCTTATGCTGTAGAAGTTTGGGTTGTTGATATTACATCATCTTGCTTCTGTTGCATGAGAACATTTCTGTTGGACCATGCAGGGAGTCCATACAAAAACAAGCCAGTATTTCTATTGAATGTATTTGACAGATTTACAGTGTCATGGGGCCATGGGGGGGGGGGGGGGGGGGGGAGGGGGGGAGGCTGGTCAGAGGTGGGAGGAGAGGACTACATGAAATCATTTGTTTCTGTTGGTGGTATTAGATGAACAGTATGCCATATTTGTCATACATCATGCTTGTAATATTCTGATTTGCAATCTCATGCCATGTGTAATTTGGAATTGTACAGTACATGTAGTACTAGCGCTTAATTTGTCTTCCTGAATTTCATTAAACGTTGCAAAGATCAAATCAAAATTTATTTAGATATGACTTGAAGAAAGGAGACGTGCATGTTTAGAAAATTAAGTATGAATATATGTGAAGATAATATACATAACAAGTTAAGAGTTTACACATGTTGTATTCCCCTTATGTTTTTAATGAAGGGATGAGTATTGCAGGTGTCCTTAAAACTGCTTGTGTTTTTCACGTAACTAGCCCAAAAGGTTTGATGCCGTAGCATGGAGTCCAGTATCTGCCTATCTGTCCACAATAAATAAAGAAAATCCCTCTTTACTTTATGCCATAATTGATTTTGGAGAGGCTATAGATGTTTATATAGAGATATACATAAAATATGTGACAGGACATAAGCTTTATTTTTTCGAAAACCAAAGATTTTTTGGCTTTTGTGTTGATGGCTCCTGCTGCACAGTTTGTAATAATCTCCCAGTTCTAATCATTCATAGTGTGCTGCCTAATATTATATTTCAAGACCTGTTTTGGAAAGTGCCTGTTGTGTTTTTCATCTTACTATTAGGCACCTTACTGTACCTAAGAGCACTCTGTATGTATGAAATACAGGTTTATTCACCCTGTTTAGTCAAAAGGGGAATAAAGTGCAATACTGATGATTGCATGCCATACAACCTGCAATGGTCATAAGGAAAGCTTTGCACTGCTATTGATCACAATTTGGTGCACTTATTACAGTAATGCTCCATACTGTTATACAGGTGCATCTTTTAACTTATCATAATTTTTCAATAAGAAGTAGATATACAGTCAGATATGGTAGAAAATGCTTGACTTCGGCAAGCGAACTAGAAAAAGGAACATTCCAAAAAAAAAAGTTGGAAAGGAAGCTCATTTTTCACTCAATTTTGCCAGCATTAAAATGCAAAGAGGCTGAAGGAAGCTAATTCTTTTATTATGTTCAGTTAAGATCATTTGTGTTGTTTCTGTTTGTGTAGATCATGAAGTGAGAATTTCAGAGGTATGTGTGCAATACTTGATCATTCCTGAAAAGAATATTATTTGAGACAAAAGTATGTATGTAGTTTACATAAAGCATGTAAATATTGAAATGGCTAAGAGAGGACATGTTTAATCTTATTGTATTATAATGTTGAATTTTTAGTTAAAAATTATATTTGTTGTGTTATGTTGGCATGGAAGTGGGTCAGACAGATACATGTGTTAAGAAGTAGTACTTATCTGTTATTATCATTATTGGTATTCTTTTATTTGGTAAAAATGTAATTATTATGCTAGCATTTTATTATTTGATAATTCAAATGATGTTTCTTTGCCTTGTAATATATTTTTATTAGTTTTTTTATATTTCTTTGTGGTATTTTAAGGTTGTTCGAAATTGAGTACAATGAGAAGCCATTTTAGAGTAAATCAGAAACTTTTTAGTTATATTTCAAGTATGTTTTCATGTGTCAAGATCCTCACACTTGGGTTGTTAACCTGTTCTTTACTGAGCCCGCATATATGCAGGCTGGCTTTCATCCACTCAAATACTGAGCAGCACGACTCCCATACAATCTGCTGTTCGGACAATAGACGACAGGGTGTGGAGGAACTTCAAATACCTTAATAGGACACAACTAAGCCACATCCCTTTGGTTACTGCAATTCCATGGCTAATTTTGACATCCTTACTGGATAGACCAGGGTTCACAAAGCCAGAAAATCTATCCCTGAGCAAAGGGTTGAAAGGTTTCTAGAATGTTGCCTTCTATGACACTGCAGAGCCAGTAACCTTTGAATGTGTGCCGTTTATTTGCTATAATATTCCACATACTAAGAAGGTTGCTATAGGATTGGTCAAGAGTTGATCACGTAATGAAGCGTAATATTGCCCATCTGATCACCTGAGAAGAAAAGTTTGTTACACTCTAGGTGATAGTACTTTTTGGTTTCACTGATCTCTTCTTTCCTCACAGTCCTAACGCGTGATCAATATTTTGAGTACACGCGAAATAAAAGTGCGTTACACTCGGACTATCAATTGACTAGTAGCTCCTACTGACGCGTCCTGATGCGCATCCTATACGCGTGTTCCCCATGGCAGCAGCTCGGGGTTAGGTAGAGAAGTAAACATTACTTTTGTACGTCAAATTGACATTTTTGGTATAGATAGTTGGTTTCAGATGTGTAATGTAAAGCAAATAATCAACTTTTGGTTTCAGGCAATGAGACGAACTATCACTTCCTCGGCGATCTGAATGTATATGCTATTTTTCCTCAGCTGCGCTTCGGAAAGATAGCTACATCCAGATTTCCTCGGAAGTGATAGTTCGTCCCATCACCTTCACCAAAGTTGATAATTTGCTTACCACATTGTGTTGTCAAACTTAGTAATTATTCAATATTTTGCCATTTCAAAGAGGTATCTGGATATATGTGTTCTTATCCTGGTACATTTCCAAGGAGTGTTAATTGAAAGGCTCATAGAGATAAATGCTTTTAGCTTTTTGTTCAGAAAAAAAAACTGCAAAGGAATCATGCGATGAATCTTGTGCAGAATGGTATGTGGCTTATAAATGGTGCATAGCTAGTTCATGTGTCATTTCACCTTCCCAATTTGATTACAAAGCTCTGGAGCTCATTTTTTCTAGTAGTTGTTTGTTTGCTGAACCAGAGAGGGAGCTAGATAGCTTCAGTTGTGGTTCAGTTACATCACACAGGTGGTGACTTGGGCTCCATTTCAAAGATACAGAAAAAAATTGAAAATATTGACTGTTATGGAATAATCGCAGCTAGGGACATTATTATAAAACTCAACATTAAAGTTATGAATAATGATTGTCAATGCCGTACCACATGTACTATTATCAGTAATGCTATTGGTCATTCCAATTTGGCAGTACTACATTTCTCCAGTACAGTTTCCTTTGTGTAATTTCATTTCTGTCTTTCTGGATATCAATATTCTAACCTATGGTACTACAATATACCATACTCTAGTAATATACAGATCTATATACTTATCAAACTTTCTTGTATTACCATGGTTATCATCCAGTACTCCTGTAATATGTGATGTGCAAGAAGCACACATTTAGCTATATTTAATTAACTAGTAATATTTGTTCTGTTACCAATGGTAAACATGCTGGTACTTTCACATGTTGTCACTCCAGTAGTGTGGTCTATTTGATGTGTGTTTTTGTATGATATGTCTTTCTACAGAAGGTTCTGTATTCTTACATTATCTTGGAATATGTATATATTTGTGTTCTCTTCTTGATGTACTACACTCTGTACTAGCCACATACCAATTAGATGTATTCCAGAAATATTCTTCTGTTGTGCAATATCAATTCTTTCCATCCTTTCTCTCATCTAGGAGATGTGATATGTTTCTCTGTTATTCTTATTGTATGTTTGAATACTTTCCGTTTTGTGTGGGGTTAGTTGTTAATTCCAGGACATAGCTAATTTACAACGAATGTACAAAAATATCAACAATGTGTTCAGGTAGATTGTGATGAAATTCATAAACTTACATGAAATTGAACTGTGGCATCGTATTTGTGAGTCTTTTGTGTCTTTGTGTATGAATTGTGCTCTGAATGCATCTGCAGAATTTAAGGTAAGCAGAAGCAGTGGGACTCGGAATAGAATGTTCTGCCATTACTGTGGGTTCCTCCTAGCTTGATTTCTGGAAAGCAGTTTGGATTCATCTCAAAGTGATAAAATGATTGAAATCAAACAACATTCAGCATGTGGACATTATTTTGTGTGCCGTGGTATTGACAAGGTTAACATGGTGAGATGATAAGCGATGATGACGCCGATGTTCGCAGCGTTTCCAGACCCCAGTGATGTCAAGAGGGCGTTAGATCGAGATGGAGCGATTGATAGAAGAGAAAATTGAAGAGAAAGAGTAGTGAAGGTGAGAGGTATGATAACTAGATTTCATAGAACGGAGATAGGCAGTGTGTGTGTGTGTGTGTGGGGGGGGGGGGGTGACGCAAATGAAGGGAGAAGATAAAATGGGATAGGAGAGGGGTGCATGGGAAGAAAACGGGGAGAAAGATAGCATGACAGGGTGGATAGGAAGAGCGATGAGAAAATGGATGTTTAATGGAGGTACAGTAAAGTAACGGAAAAAAAATAGGGGAATGGTTGTATGAGTGCTGAGATTTCAGGATGAGAACAGTTAAGAAAAAGGGCAGCTTGAAGAGAAGAAAGAAAATAATCCTAGAACTATGAAGTTCAAGAGACAATGAGCTCCACATGTCATAATTATCAGTCATCTCGATATATCGAGATATAATCTATCTCCCTATCCCCCTCTCTCTCTTCCGTCACCTATTCCTCCTGTCTTTCTGTCTGTCTGTTTGTCCGCCTCTGTCTCTCTGTCTATTTCTCTGTCTCTGTCTCCCTCTATGGCTCTCTGTCTCTCTGTCTCTGTCTCTACCTCTTTCCTCCCCATCTCCATCTCTTTAATTGAACTGCTCCCGCATGTCTACAAAATGAATACCACAATCCTTCAAAGTATAGGCATTTTCCATCGCTCAAGCAGGTGAAGTTTCGCATTGTCAAAACATAATTAAAGAGCGTTCGACCTTTTATCACCTGCGGCACCACCTGAATATAACGGCGGAGCTGATTAGTTTTTCACTTTCGCACCATGTTGTTTGTCTCGTGATCGTGCCGTTTCCATGGAAACGAAAACACATTTCCAATTTGTGGTCCCGTCTTCACTAAGTAAACTAATCAACACGGTGCCAGCAACATGTATAATTGATCATCAAACTACAGATCGCCCGGCTAGCTCTGATTTCGCTTGACATACGGATTGGATAAATATTATTATGACATCCGTCAAAATTTTAATTAATTACCTATCATGTTGTACTTGCGATCCTAAGAATCGATAATTATTATAAACAACGATTGCAGCTCTAGCAGAAAATCTTTGTGGCTTCGCCATATTCCTTTCCCCTTGAACAAAGAACACTATCTCCACCTCACTTCACCCATCCACTTCTCTTGGCCAACAGTAAAATTGTTTGTCGCTTTGTCTGTCTTCTTTATGCATTTATTTCTCCCCTACCACTACACGCACACACATACGTACATATCCACTCTCTCTTTCTGTAACTCTTATCCCCCTCCCCCCCCCCCCCCCCCCACACACACACACACTCAACCTTTTGCCCGAGTTCAAATCCTCCGTCTTCTTGGCTCCATCAGTCCTTCTTCCCGCCCGCAGCTTTCTCGTGTTACTTGTACTTGACTACCAGGAAAGTCAGTGCAAGGTGAAGGATTTTATTCAACAGGAGGTTGAAGGAGGTTGGGGGTTAAATGGGGCGGGGGGTGGGGCATGGCTGAAAAGTTGGAAGATGAGAAACACGCTCGTCTTACATGGCAGTTTGGACACAGTTATTGTGAAGATCATCTTCACGTCGTTGGAACAGGTGTCAAGAGTACTCACGCAAACATAAGCAGGCATATAACTCGTTTTGTTTTCGTGTAAATATTCGTCCTAAGTCTCGGATAAACATTATTATAAACTGTAATTCTGTACTAACATAGTACGCATACAATTTTTTTTTAAAGTCTGCCTGTTTAGATTAAAATTTGATAACAGAAACCCTTTTTTATGAAGAAAATATTTTTGAGTCACTACATGAATGAGTATTTTTTGAAACTGTGAAGACCTTATGATACTGGTGCCGAAAATGTCTCCAGAAACGAAACAATTTTTTAATGCATAAGAATGAACTAAAGTAGTCCTAATTAATCAAAGAGAGATCTTGTTGACTCAAGCATCAAATCAAACAATTCTGCCATATTTTGAAGACGATTATGACAAGCTTCCCCGCGAAGAGTCTAAGAATACCAAATTCCAATCAATCAATCTATCACCAGTATACTTTCGTGTATACTTTTATCAATGCGCATTGTCTTAAATATAGATAGCTTTGATGATTTCAGCGCTCTGCACTTGAACTTCGCCCGTGCTCCTCTCCTATTCTGCACCGCCATGATATGATTGTCAAATCCAAAGGCACCCTCCCCAAGGCCCCAACCCCTGCTAGCATGTCTTTGTTTACAATGAGCTGCATGGGGTACAGGTTCATGGTTAGGAGAATGCCGGGTCTGTGAGTGACGCACGTTTCCCGGTATCTCTGTCTGGCAACGGTCTGTTGTTACCAAATAAGATTGACATGTACGATAGAAACTGCTTCACCGACGGTCTAATATCAATGAATAAACACATGTCTAATCATATAAAGAAAGGTTTGTTGGTTACCCTTTTCCCTAAAACGCGTCTATTTGTACATTCAGGTTAGTTTTATTGCGAAAGATGCAAAACTGAAAACTCTTTGCTCTTGGTGAATATGGCCCCTTATTTGCAGATTGAAGATATGTTGTTGTTGTTGTTGTTGTTGTTGCTGTTGTTGTTGTTGTTCTGTTTTTGTTGTTGTCGGTGGTGGTGGTAGTGGTATATTAAAGCGGGGGGGGGGGGGGGGAAGGGGGGGTGCAACCCTGCGTCCAAATATTTCGACAGTAATTTAACAGTACGATTTATTGTTTGAGTCAGTCGATGATTTCATAGTCCATTACAGCTGTCTAAAAGCCATAGAACTTTCATAATACTTTGCCAACACGGAAATGAAATCGATGAAGCGTATATGAAATGAATGAACCTGGAGAATAAAGTGGGCCAACATTCAATATCACAGGTCAGTGTGGGTATTCCTTTTATATGAATTAATATCCTGCCCATAACCGTGCGACGGCTTCAGGGTAACAATGCGGTACTTTATTTTGATGCACTTTTGAACTTGGCGTTGGTATGGCAACGGGACGCTTTGTCGCGGTGTCGTCTGCGTGTAGATACTAGAAACAGCACGTGTTCCTCTCGTGGTCTCCATGGTATGCATGCTCGTCAGAAGTGATCATATCAATAATGTATGTTGTAAGAACACACATATAAGTGCCACGCAGTATATGCGTGCGTAAAATTGACTTCAGTTTTAGCATCATATTATAGGCCTACGAAGCTACAATCCCGAGTTTATAACAAAACGTATGATATAGTATGTAAAAATAAATAGGATATGTGGATGGTAAAGGAGGAATATGAAGAAACTGCTATTTTCATTTGATTATGTCATCATGATGAGATATGATATCAAACCAGGAATGAACATTGTGTATTAAAATGTGTATCGTTGTTGTACCTATATATTATATTCCATTGCCGTACTATGTTTTCCATTCAGATAGAAGATAACATAGCTAAACGAAACGGATGTTCTAAAGGCTCTATAAATTTCATAAGTCATGCATCTAAAATACAGTGCAATATTTTTTTAAACTGCACAAGCATTAAAAAATTAAACGAAATGAAATCTTGTTGGTTGGATTGATTCCATATATTTTTCGGATATAACATGCATGTAGGATTACACAATACTAAGGATTTATGTTACGAACCTACTTACTCTCTGACTATTATGAATCATCCTCAATACGTACTGTGTTTTCTCCACTTTATATTAACGACAGGTGATACTCAACAACAGAGAACCATTCACTTCCACCCACGCACCCTCTATCTCCCTCTCTACGCTTGCCTGATACAGTTTTGTTCTCCGCATAACCTTCGTCATTTCATATGATTGTTTCCTGTTTTGCGATTCCATCAGTCATAAATAAGGTGGCAAAGGTGTGGGCCTATGACCTGTTTTCAAATCATAACTAACCGTGCTTATTATGGAGGTGCACCTGCCCATAAAATTATATACCAGGGGATATTTGCAATCTAATGTATAGAAAGATTTTTATTGCTCTGGTCTGCATTTACCGAGTTACCTGGAAGATAATTAAAAGTATCATGAGAATACGTGGTAGTTATAATACATCATGGGGTTGATATAGTCGATAAGGTGATATTGACAAAATAATATGTGTAATGTATATATAATATCAAAATGTATGTTAAAATATCACGATATGAAATATGAATATGATAATCTCATCACAGGTATAGGTTTAGAACAATCTGGTTTCGTTAACAACTTGTTTCTGATTGGTATGCATAACATCTACATAAATGCTGTAACAACCCCCATCATCGTCACACGTAATAGGGAAGGGGTGTGCGTAGTTGAAGAGCGTGCACTGATAGTTAAACTATTGTATATACTTTGCGTCAGATATACTGTGTATCTGTACATGTGTGTTTTGCTTTTGATTACCAAATTAATCGATTCTTCGTGAATTATAAACCAAATGATATAAAGTGCAGGTGGGCTAATGAAAGATTCAGTTATGACAAATACCATTTTTCCCATTTTCATTGACCACGCCGCACCCGATGTTGCACAAAATTAATCCGCGCCGATTCAACTAAAGGGACTTCGTAAGTGTACAATGTTGAAAAGTATCAATAATATTGGTAGTAATGTTAATCGAATTTATTTAGCGCCCACATCTGTATAACATTTATTTCTGTTTTATCATCGAAATCACGACCATCCAAAATGCCAGCTGGTCATGAGTTTTTGAAGGAAAAAGGCGCTTACTGTCGACGGTACAGATAAAAAGACGTACTGTCAAACCAATTTATTTACAGGTTATCACATTTTACGTACACTGCAGCTCCAATAATAACGACTAATATCCTACATCATAAGAATTTCTGATGGATCAAGATCTCTTTCATACCACTGTACGTCAGCCTCCTAATCGTGTAATTGTTCCTTGCCAAGAAGGTAAGGACTGCGACTTTCCTCTGCTCAAAAAACTTTCTGTTGTTATTTAACAAGTAGGCCAGAGTATAGGGCCCAAACAGTAAGGTCCTTTTCATAGCAGCCCCGCTCCACCACTTTGTGACACCACTTGTCATGATCATCGATCCGTATTCCATCCTCCGCCGTCACTCCTTTGGTCTTTACAATCAAACGCCCTTCCTCTTTCTTCCCAGGTAGTCTACTCTAACAATACCCCCGCACAGGCTGAAGGAGCCTCGAAAGAAAAGAGGCAGAAAGAGAAAAGGATTGTGAACTGATAGACCATTCACCGCTTCGTTTACATGATAATGGAGAAATCTATACTGATTTCAAGAGGGGGGGGGGCAGAAGGTGTAGAACGCAACGACGAGTTATGCATGTATGTGTGAGAGAGAGAGAGAGAGAGAGAGAGAGAGAGAGAGAGAGAGAGAGAGAGAGAGAGAGAGAGAGAGAGAGAGAGAGAGAGAGGGGGGGGGGGTCTAGGGGAATGTTGATAGATTTTATTTAGTGTCCGTCCGTCGGTGCGCGCGGCGCCGGTGTTTTTCCATTATTCCCCTCTCATTGAGGCTCAAGTTCTTGATCGGAGCGGCTGCGCGCGAGCTACACTGCTGTGGCGACACCGGCTTCTGATCATATATCAGTCGCTGGCTGGTTTCTACACATACACCTCTTTCATCTGTTTAGGAGTGAGTTTACTAAATGGATAATCATTATTTGGAGAATATTGGAAGAAATCGGTGAAAAACATGGAATATGCATGCCAGGAGCGGAGAGAATTCTTATTCTTGTAAGTATGATATGCCTGTATTGTAGTTGAGCCTAAAGTGGGATTATTATATCATCTGATCATAAAACCACACAGAAAGGGTTTCCACAATTTTAGTCCATGGTGAATTCTTTGACAGGAACTTCGCTTCTCAAGTAAGTTTATCTCCCGATGCCGCAAATATAGTGGTATTTATAGTCGAATTAGAAAGAATACACGTTCGTTGGAGGCATAGATAGGCTTACATCCAGAGATACGAACAAATCCACTTTTCATTCTTGTTTTGCACACCGCTACGCAAAGAAATATATTACAGGTGTACATTTATTTCATAACTGTTAGATCTTCAGCATCATAACTAAAGCCTCAAAGTCTTAAGCCGGCCCTATCAACCATACACGGAAAGGACCTGTAAGTAGGTCTCTATTGATTATGGTTTGTATTATGTGGGACCGGTGACCAAAAGGATTACACATTGCTTTACATATAGCTGTCTTCATTCAATACGAAATCAATTAAGTTTCCATTTTCTACACAGCGGTTTGCATATAGCTGTCTTACTTCTGTACAAAATCAATTATATTCATAGTTGTTTCCCCGTTATTTGCGTACGTATATTGTCGCTGAACTTGTCATGACGTATGTTACTTTTCCGACCTGATAATCAAAGTAGTCACTCTAACCTAAGCGAACGACTGCAGTTCCAAAAACATGGGTGTATGGTAACGAAGGCGATTGATAAGCTGTAACCCAGGTTAGAATCAGGCTCTGTGTGGTAAAGTGCCAGTTCTTTCGTCGTATATTTCGTCGTAATATTCATAAGAAGTTACGAAAAGTTAGGGTAAGAGCTCTGGTTAGTGGGGTTAAATTGAACTTCTGTCGTTAGGTTAGCGTGATGTTTTGAGAATGGGGTGTTTTAATATGTGTCGTGCCTGTAACTGGTTTGACTGATATTCTTCATTCGTCTGAGTACAATACTGCATTTACATGTATAAGTATGTAATTGGTCCAGGCAGTTGATCGTGGCTGGGGGAGGGTAAGGAGAGGTTGAGTCGCCATAGGACGGGGCAGGCATGGGGGATGACTGTGGGCCGTCTGTACTTCTGCCCCGCGATGCATGTTTTATTTTTTTTTTTGTTATGCGTATTCATGCCATGGATCATACAAAGAGAGCAGATTGTAAAATATGAGTATCTGTATATGCGTGTTTGTGTGTGTATGTGTGATATGGCTAATATCATTTCAATAACTTGCATGAGTATGAGGGGCCCGCCGTGTGCCCCTGCTAGATACTGGCTCGCACGAAAAACTATATAGAAGTCGAGATCAAGCTGCCTCTGGTGGAGACTGATTATATCGATACATCAATATCAAGACTGTGACAGGGATGGAAGACATTAACACCGGGACATGCAATCTAATGTAAAAAAAAATCCAAATGACAAAAGTAATTGTTTCATTTTTAAAAAAAATATATTTTACGGGGCATGACTAGAGGATATTGAATGAGGTAGAGGGCTACCACCCACCCCTACCCAATACTAATGCAATTTCTGTTAAGCACGACTATGAATGTCTCGTTATTAACCTTATTCTATCGTCTTCTCCTTCTCCTTCTTCTTTTCCTTTGCAGATTGCTCAGGAAAGGTCGAAACTGACCACTCGCTCGACTCCAGAAACTTAATTACAATCACGGCAGACTCGCATTGGTGCTTTAGCCTGCTAATGTAACCAGTGTGAGCAGGATCAGATCCTTAGCTTGAACATGGCTTCCGAACGGACGTTGTGATTATTATAGGCGTACCCTGCAATTTTGTGCCAAAGATTTCAAGTAAGTCGTCGAAAAGTTCAAAAGGAATTTCCTGTCCGACATGCAACGTCCAACCAAGTCCAGATCGCGTCCCAGACGGTTGGCAGTTTCTAAAAAGAAAGGGCTAGGTTTGGACAAGCTCAGCATCGACGACGTTATAGATGAAGGCTACCTATCGGGCAACCCGCCATCAAATACCAGCACAACTCAGCAGCCCACAGTAGGATCCAGTCCCAAACACGGTCCTTATACAAGCCCCGTGAAAACACTGCCGGATTCAAGCATGAGCAAGTATAAGAAAAAGGCGGAGACGGTTTCGCGGACCCGCAACGGGGATGCCAGCCACCCGAATGAGGACCAAGATGCGTCGGCTCGACCAAGAATGCTTCAGCGCAGTGAAAGTCGGACGTTTGTGTTCGTGTACGACGAGGAGGAGAAGAAAAGCAAAGCGGTAGCTGCACCTGATGACCTCAATGTGGATGTACCAGTACTGCTACAGTATAACCTCACCGAAGATGCCATCGAGCGGTGTTACGAAAGACCAGATGTTGGGGCCAGTCCTACGAAGCAAGTGGGACCGGAGATCCGCGATGTCGACGTTACGACGACGACGACGACGATGGACAACGGCCGAGCCCCGGATGGGAAATTCTCGTCACCGACCGCGCAACTCTTGAGAGATAGGGAGAGAGACGAGATGAAGAATAAGGGAATGCATGTGGTTAAATGGTTGATAAACATGGAACGGTCCGAAGAAAACGGTAAAGACACGCAGAGTGAAGACAGAATGAACTAATGCTAGATTTCAGCTTTCAACAGATTTGCGATAGAAGCAACACTAATACGAGCTTCAAAATGTGAAAGTGAATGGATCAACTCCCTTGCAGTTTGCTTAGAGAAGGAGACATTTATAAGCGATATTCATCAAGATTTGCCGTTTGTTTTAGCTTTTCAGGGTGTGATGTTGAAGTCTCGTAAATATTCAGACACAGTCGTATATTTTTTCTACAGGCGAAGGGACGTTTTTCCTGTCAAGTTCTCACCCTTATTGTAACATGTGTGTGCTCTACATTTAAAACTTGATATCTTTATTAAGACGGATCAAGAAAAAGAAGTTAAATGGTTGTTATTATTAAAAGCTACCCCACGGGTGTCAAATACTCTCCAGGGCTCCGCAATGTAAAACAAATGACAAAAAGGAAGATTTCGTGTAATTTGAAAACTCCGGTGAGTTTGGACTTTTTTCATTGCATGCTTATGCTGCTCCTTTTATTGGGTTTAAAATTACATTTCGAAGATATTTTCACTGCACTCTTTAGAAAGTGGTGGTGTCCAAGGGCAAGATACTGCTTGAATATAATTATCTTAGTTTTATAAGATATATAGTTATTTCAATCAATATGCCAAATATAACACTTAACTCATCGATTGGGTGTTTTTATAATTGTAAATATTTCTTTTAATATTATTACATAACATATCCGACTTGAGGGTTCAGGAAAATGCCAATTGGTCATCGACAACCAACACCTTGAATGAATCCGATTGAAATCACATGGATCTAAAGAGAGGTCAAACGAGATACACATATATTTTGATGGTATAAACCAATGTTATATTTCCGTTAAGGAGAAGTAGAATTCAGTATTCAACTGTGAGGAAATAAGGTGTAGATACTAGAAAACATTGTATCTCATTAAGCGCCATATTCTAACATTTAATCCGGCCTTTTACACGTTTTTGTGGAAGCCTGAATAGGCTTGTTGCTGATACTACGTAAAAATACATTGAGAAATATTTTACTTTCTGAATTTACAAGAGTACACAAACTTAAACTAAAGTTTCATGTCAGAATTTTTTTATTATTCTTATCCCGACTCGATTCAATGTGACTGAAAGAAGGGGCGACTATAGATTGGTTGCCATGGTTATGGCCGGTAATAACTCTGGTCAACTTGCAATCCTCCTGCAAGATTTTATTTTTGTAAAGTTATGTTTCCATTTGTTTATTCAATGATTTTCTGTTGATGGTGTTAAATTCAGCATATTTACATACATACTGGTTCTGTCGGATATGTGCTTACTGTCCGTCGTGGTGTAGGAAAGAATGATTTTTCCCTTAAATTTCTATGTTTCTTCAAACACTGTAGATGTAAAATCCACTCTTTCAGTTTATGTTGTTTACAGTTTTTTTGTCAGCATCACAAGAAAAACAACATCTTTATTTTAGAAGAAGAGCAAAATTTCTGCAATCTGAAATTAAGACAGTATCATTTCTCTATACGGCCATCGACAATTTGGTACATTTCCTGGTACGTGATATTCACGTTTGAAATACATACCTGACAACTGGAAAGTGTATATGCACCGTCCTTTAAATTACTGTGTAAATATGTACCATTAAGTGATCACTAAGTATAGAAATGTATATTTTAAATCTTAGAACAGTTTGAAAAAACACACTGCAGACAACAAATCGTCGGATTAGAGGCGGGTTGCAGTCGCCTCGAACAGTGTCGACCGATCTTCTCATTTTTCTTCTAATTATGATCAACGTCGGGATCAGTGTTGAAAACGTGCCCGTCACGTTTACCCGCGCCCCTTTGATGGTACCGACAACGGTCATGTGCTAATATGAAATATTGCGAACTAGGTATATGGACACACGGAATATCAATTTAATTTTCGTTCCGATCACGGTGCCACGATGTAATGCCCCGCTTGATATGAAAGCACAATATTAATACCGGGGAGGGGGGGGGGGGGGGGGTAATGAACATAACTAGATGTGTTTTACCGGCTGCTGAACTCAAAGTAGATATGATTATGAATTATGGAAATACACGACATGACTGAGGAAGAACAAAATAAACGAAAATATCATAGCTTGTATTTTACTATTTAGAGATCTGCCGCAAAGACAGGAATTCGTGCAGAATGGAATACTTCTTGTCACATATTTCCAATAAAAGTACATTGTATCAGAAACACTTCTTTTTTATGTTGTTGTTTTTTCATCTGGTGTGATGGTTGAATTTGACGTATATCATGAACTAAAAAGAAAAGAACATAACGACTGACGTATCATTGTAGCCTTCATCGAGTCAACATCTTTGGTTTTAGGATTAAGAATTTGTCAGGAATAAAGAGCTTTAAAGTTCAAGGGAAGTATGTTGATTGTTTTATCTGCAGCTCGATCATTTGGAAGCAATCGGATTGTTGTTAATCACCCCAGGAGACGTAGATCGTGTGAAGTAGATGGTATGAGGCCAGGAAAACCTATAGAACTGTGAAATCTCAATGATTCCCCCCCCCCCCAGTAATAAATTGGTGTTTTCGTTTGAAATCGTGATCCCAAAATGTGTTATTTTGTAATTTCAATGTGACAAAAACCGCACCAAGCACATCAATTCACGTTGCGGCGTTAAGCCACCGGCCGGTTTGACGTCACTGTCCCCTGTCCTTCTTTCTTTTTCTTTTCTTTTTTTAATCTGCTCAAGCATCCTTAGAAATGCAAGGTTGTCTGTCAGAATCTTCCCCGCGTCTTCACATGCATGCACACTTGCACGACTAGCACGACTATTACGACTCTGTAGCCTCCGTTCAAAACTGCGTAACGTTTTGGTCTTCCTTACTAACATCACAACTAAATCTGACTGATCTTTCCATTGAATGTGTCATGTAATAGGAAGGAGGAACAGGAGGGGTGTATGTGTGTGTGTGTGTGGGGGGGGGGGGGGGGCTAGAGGAGGAGGAATAGGTGGTGCGGAAGGAGCGCGAGACATGTAAAAAATATTACTAACATATACTCCAGATGCACACATTGAAAAATAAAGAAATAGCCTAACACTTAGACTATCACCAGTTAATGTTTCGCGAGGGAGAGCATGGAACATTGTCGCAGGGACTTTGGGACAATGGAGGATGTTTGCAAGCTCGCCGAAAGAAAAATAAATCAATCAATAAACGCGAATCCACACTGAAGCGCAATGTATTATTCATGCTTGTCCATTCAGGAACCCTTGTAGAATAGGAGTAAATAATACATTGTACATGTAGTCCTATACATTAACTGAAGAAGTGTCAGCCCTGTCCATACATCAACCATAGCCTAACAAACACCCCAAGCTTTCTTGTAAATACAAACTGTTTTAGAAGGCAAGTAAATATGCCTTTGGCTAGACTCCTCTCACAACCGCTACCTGCTCTGAATCTGAGTGCTTGTCAGCCTGTGATAGACATTGTAGTTTCAATTGGCAAACGAACTGGTTATAGGAAAGTAAAACCAACTTTTCTTTTGATACATGTTTTAGCTTTCTGCTGAGAACAGATTTTTTTATTAGGTTTTATATCATGATGATATGTTTTGATGCAGAATGGCTATAAAGCCCCTTTTGGAAAGTTTTTAAAGAAGGAAAACCCCATTGGTTTTCACTAATGTGGGGAAATGCAATTATAGGAAACTAAAACCAACTTTTATTTTGATACTTGCTTTTACTTTCTGTTGAGAAAAGATTTTGATTAGTTTTTTTTTTATCATGATATATGTTTAGATGCAGCATGACTATAAAGCCCTCTTTGGAAACAAAATTTTTAAAAAGGGAAGGCCCCCTGTTAAGTTGCATTGGTTTTCATTGATTTGGGGAAATGCAATTTGCTGTAATTGAAGTACCTTATCATAAAAATGGAAAATTACACTCCATTGACATCTAGGCGTGTGAATTGTGGCATTTAGATGTTAACGGATGAACAAAACTGTTTTCTTTGACACATTTTTAATTGTTTCTTTACTAAATCATATTTTTAATGGCGTAGAGGGTCTTTCCCTTTGGCAGTCCGGAGACTGAATTGAGATGTTACGAATATAGCATTGATCGCAGGATACAAGAATGTTTCATGAACACGCATGTGCACCATCTCCACTCCCTGGGGAGTATTCCTTGCCCGCTGCACGATATCGACACTGGGTCAAGATTAATCACATAATCATCCACCTCCTACCAGGTAGCTACTCATACTCTTGGGTGGAGAGCAGCAATGTGGATGAAGTATCTTGCTGAATGAGACAAGTGACAAGTGTGGACTTGAACCTAGGACCTTCGGATCTTCAGCCACAGTCCACATTCAAAACCACTGCACCACGACACCTCTTTCTTTACATGAAGCTTCTATAAATCAGAACGTTGTGCCTAATGCAATACAAACGTAGTTTGGTGGCGAAAAGTCTATTTAACCCCGCTTGGAAACGAACACTTACTAGTCCAATTTCACATGATTTATATCCCTCCAATGCACTTCACAACCACTACTTCTCCCTCATTCCTTGCATTTCCTCGACCAGTCGTAGCCATGGTTACGAATAACTGCATCCGGCACAATCACATTCATTCAGTCTATACTTGTGATCCTGCGACAGTGCGTACATGTTGACTAATGAATGGTATTTCATCGTAAAAGTACTTTGGTTTAATCTTCACCCATAAATAATATGACTTCGGAACCAAAATCAACGGTTATATGCACGAGTTTCCTCTTATTAAAGCTCCATCGTTCTGAAAATGCTAAATCGACGAATCTATAATCAAGATTGATACACATGTGGCACAGCGTCATTCACTTTAATTACAAGGGAAATCAAATCGGCGGCGCTCAAAATGTCAATTTCAGTTTGGAAGCTTGGAGCGAGAATAGAAGCAATATCTTCTGGGTATGGAAATAATATCATGTTTTATCGATTCGCGAGAATCGCTACGTGGGGCATGTGATTTCTAGAAAGATAAAGATCACACGATCAGGTTGGACTGTGTGCAATTGAGGGACAGGCAGGTTTAACCGTTTTATTATTTTTACCTCTTCTCCTTTTTCTAATTCGGTTTCTTTATTTTTAATCGTCTGCTTCTCCTCCACGACCTTCTGCCACTTGTTGGTGGCGCATAACTTCTTCTTACTACTATCCTTCTTCCCTTTCCTTGTAACCCTTCCTTCCTGCTCTCTGCGTTGCATTAACTCATCACCCTGTCCATTTGTTTGATAGTATGACCAATTTATGCAATCATGACAAACGGCTATAAGCATCCACAAGATAGATTATAACAGTGAGAAAAATCATGCTGTATGTGGATGGAACGCTGTCTCCTATCCATCTTTTCTTATTTTTTGTGATGTAAAGAATTACTAAGACAGATCCACATATGGATCTGGAATGATGGGATAGAGAGTGTGAACGATGATGAACACAGGGAAGTGAGAATGAGCGCGAAGTGAAGACGGCAGAGACTGGCGAGAGATAATGAAATATGACTCGTATGAAAGAAAGACAAGAACATAGAAGGAAATATGTGTGAAGGTGAAGACTGGCAAAAAGGGAAGAGGCGAATTATAAGTGGAGATGTGAATAATATGTATACGGCATTTACCTCCAGGGAAGTCTGTTTCATCTCTATGGCATGCGTGATATTGTTGAAGTATTTTGTTTAAATCGTTTCTGTATAATGGAAACAATGAAGTCTACACGAACAAGGAAGCCAACAAGTGATACTGCCAGTCGTGACAAATAGGACAAACAGGGGATGTTATGCTCCCCCTTTGAAGAAGCGAAGGATAAGAAAACATATACATAGTTACAGGTAGTACACGTGGTCTTTAGAATTTTAGCTTATTATGCGTAGTCCTGATATGGTTTATGTTTTGGCATCTCTGTTGTTATGGTGATCGTGCTATCTGTGCGGATGTATAAGAAACTGTGGCCATTATTTCGAAGTAGGGAAAAACAAGAAGGAGGGGGGCGAAGGATATGGATGATTTGGGAGAGAGGGAGGGTGGAGAAGTAGATGATGGGGATGCTGAGAATGAGCAGGCGGAAGAGGAGTTTAGATGGGAGAAAGTGCAAGAATGAGAAGGCGGAAGAGGAGTTCAGATGGAAGAAAGTGCAAGAATGAGAATGCGGAAGAGGAGTTTAGATGGGAGAAAGTGCAAGAATGAGAAGGCGGAAGAGGAGTTTAGATGGGAGAAAGTGCAAGAATGAGAAGGCGGAAGAGGAGTTCAGATGGAAGAAAGTGCAAGAATGAGAATGCGGAAGAGGAGTTTAGATGGGAGAAAGTGCAAGAATGAGAAGGCGGAAGAGGAGTTCAGATGGAAGAAAGTGCAAGAATGAGAGGGGAAGCTAAAGGAAGAGGTAAAAAGTGGTCCGGACCAGGATGAGAAGGTGGAATGAGAAGAAGAGAAGACGATAAGGGGAAGAGTGAGGGGGGGGGGGGGGGTGAGGAGGATGTAACAATGTCGATGAGAGGGGAGAGAAGAAATGAGGGCTAATGATGGGGGGGGGGGGGAGGGTGAAGAGGGGGTGACGATATGCGTGTGTGTGTGGGGAGGGGGGGGGGGCTAGTATAAGGGTATGACGGTGCGGGGGATGCAGAGGAGAGGAAGTGACGTTGGGAGGGAGTAGAGGAAAATGTGATGATGACGAGGAGTGGGGAAAGAAGAGAAAAGGAGAGAACATGCTCGAAGAGGAGTGTCAATACGGGGAACGAGTCCAAAGATGGGGAAGAGAAGGACGAGGACGTGAAGAGGGGAATAGTGGAGAACGATATGCTGAAGAAGGAAAGAGGAATGACACATGAGAAACGGAAAAAGAAGGGGGAGAGGGTGACTAAGAATATGAGGAAATCGTAAAGATTCATTACTACAACAACAATGATAACGACAACAACGATAATACCAACAACCTGGACGCCTTTTCTAAAGACGTAGTTAAACGGTCGCCGCAACAAAAGGCTGGTGGCAAGATGTAGGACTATTACTGACTGTCACAAAGGATAAAAGAAAACCAGATAGTGTAGAGGGTAATCCGCCCCTTTCATTCAGTTTAAACTATGCTTGCGTGGATAGTCTATTCCACAGCATTCGTTTTTCCCTTTAGAACAAAGTCAAAACAAGGCCACTAATGAAGTGAAATGAGCCCGGAAATGAGGTGATGTGGTTATGAAGTTTGGTGGTTTGTGAAATGCATGCATCCGCTTGCAAACTATCAAAATTATGGAACAATAACATACCCAGCACACATCTCAGATCATCTAATCAGGATGTGCTTTGACAGAATATTGTAACCATGAAAGCCTTGCTAATAGAAATGAGACTTTCTCTGCTAGACTAGGCCCTGCATGGTCTGTGATGTGTGTGTATAAGTCGCGCAAAATTACTGAATGGAGGCAGAGTACTGTGAGAAGTAGAGCTCTGAAATCGGACGAGAAACAAATGAATTATTGTTTCGATTTGAGGTTTGACAATGTCTGTGTAGTCAATGGTACTTTAATCGCCTTACGGAATGAATGTATGCAGAACTTGTGCCCTCTCTTGCATTCACAACTTCACTAACTTCGTGGTAACACTCTATAACATTCTCATGTATCTAGCATTATGTTTCCATAGATGAAAAACACTCTGAATTATTACTTGTTGCTAGTCTTACAAACCTCGGACAAGTTTTGGTATCACTAATAGGAACATCTTGTTTAAAAGACGTGCATAAAATTTGCGAACATGAAAAAAATGATCTATTACCGCGCACCATGCCCCCTTTTCGTCTTAAACCTACTCGAGAAAGACGCCAGTGCGAGAAGAATCTTCGTTCTCGGAGAGCTGTCAATGTGATCGGAAAAATCGCAAAGAGATGATACTAATTACCCTTTTCTTTAGAGTGTGAGACCTCGCACTTAATCAGTGAAAAGTAGATCAGTCAATACCGTCTTCTCACTTTGTATTCACGTGGAGGGCGAATGCATTACGGTGGAGCCATGCGAGCGGCATTGTCTTGGGATAATTATATCGATTAGTTGCAGAAGGACTCTGGCATGCTGGTGCGGTGCGTATGGACGTGACGCAGCTAAATTTTGAAGAATAATATTGAGACGGAGTGTGTGGTTGGCTGGAGTAGATTATGGGAGAGGATTGCAGGCCGAGGATAGGAGAAGGGAGGGATATGGGTGAGAGAGGGAGAGAGAAATGGAGAGAGAGAGAGAGAGAGAGAGAGAGAGAGAGACAGACAGACAGAGAGAGGAGAAGAGAAGAGAGAGAGAGATGCTTAGACAGACAGAGTGAGACAGACATGCATACGGAAACATATAAGAATGTTCTGGGGAAGGGAAGGGAAGGGTTGAAATGGAAAGGGAAAAGAAAAGTGAAGAAGACATTGACAGAGGGAGGACCGCGAGCATGATAAATATAGACATAGTGGTTGAGGAGGAGGAGGAGGAGGAGGAGGAGGAGTAGGAGGAGGAGGGCAAGATACATTACAGAAAGAAAAAGGAAACAAAGCAGAACATTGTTGTTGAGTCGATGTTCGAAGTGCACAGAAAATGCAATATATCTGGACTCATGAGGGCGGTACGCATGTTTTTCACCACCGACATACATTTTTTTCACAGAGATCTAATGAAGTTCTATGATGTTTTTATGTCATAATTTAATCCACTGTGTGGCTTAGTACAGTTTCTACCGATAAAAATAAAAACATCGATATTACGTCGATGACATTTGAAGTCACTTTGCCTATCATTACTTCCGTCGCTAATCATCTGTGACAAACGTAGGTTATGCGACAACATGTTCAATACGTCAAGCACATTTTCATTTTTATACCCTCATGACTATAACAAAAGAATACAAAAAATAGCAGGTTTGGCCTACAGATGAAGAAACGTTAGAATAATAAGCGTATGCTACCAAATCGACCTAGGCCATGGTAAGATGGAAATAGAAAAAATAGTCTTTTCCAAACATGACTATAACAATTAATACACCAGCTTGAACTATACGAATGAGTCGTGATGGGTTTACAGTGTCTGTAATCAAAATGCTTACGAGGACAATAAATTAAATGATATAAGCCATAATTTAATGATGGTATACTGTATAGACATAATAAATTGTCATTGATTGAAAACCACATCAAGGATTAATGCATTTCCGATCGACGGTAACATGGAACATGACTACATGCATTTGAACAAAATTTTCGACAAAACACATGCCAAGCCAATTACATGTATTATTTTTTTTTATTGAACTTGTTCTGTTTTTATTATGATACTTGCCTTTTATCGATATATCATAACTTTATATTAATTCAGTTTGAGCACGGTACGTCCTTCAGCGGCTCAAATGCTCTACATTATACATACCTCAATACTCTCTCCTCAATCCCGCTCACGAATCTCTCTCCGCAATGTTGGAATAACATATGTAAACAAAATGTGTAAGCATCAAACCAAATGTATGGTATACAGAGCAGACTTCAGGCCATCTCAAATGACACGATTGTGCCATCATAAGGGCCTACGACTGGGCATATGACGTCACCTCCTTGCACAAATCTAATGACCGGATCCTGCAATTCAGCTAGTCGCAGAGTCGTACGACTGGTTGGATCATATCGTCTCAAAAGCTTATTCTAGGCACGCCTGGCAATCCCATCGAGCCGATGAGTTTCTGTCAGGACATATTTACAAAAAAAAAAAATATCCTTATCATTTTGCACCTTGCTCCCACTTAAAATTCAAATTTATTCTTTCAGTTTCCTTGCATGTACATACATTCAAGACTAATAAGCCGTTCTGAATCTCCCTTCGCCAGACGAATTGCTGCTGCATGGGATTTGAAACAAATATACACATTGCACTTTATAAGTCAAAGTGAGTATCTTTTTGATTGAGATGAATCATTTTGTGATTACATCAAACTATAGGCCTAACATGATTGTAAAATATGACACTTAACAGCTACCTTTATAGAATTAAAAGATAACATTCAACACGTTATGACTGAGAAGCTCGCCTGTAATACAAAGCTGCTTTTTCAAGTTGGAGCTATAATTCATAATTTTCTATTATCCTGTATGATCCTTTGGGCGTATATACTCATAAGTAAATAAGCGAGGAAAAACATAAACTGTAGGTGACATGTCATAGGCTTATCTGCCTTACATAAAAACGTATTTAGGATATAAAATGAACCTAATGGTAGAGAGGAACTCAAAAGTATTATTTACATTCTTAACTAAGAAGAGAAGGTGGATTGTGGAACAGAAAGCTTGGTGTGTGGATGACTTTGTAAAGCTCTAAGATGAATCTATAGCTGGGAAAATTATGATTAACTAATAACAATGACATGGCTACAGGTGAAACTTAGGTTAGTGAACAAATGAATAAATGAAATGTGAAGAAAAACATTGACTTGGGGTTTATACAAGACGTACACAAACTAAACAATTTTTTTGGATATTTTTTTTTATATAAGCTGAAAACAAGTGTTGTGATAATGAATGATGTACAAAATAATATCTTGCAACATTTCATTACAAAAGAAACAACAAATGCGCTTGATAGCATTGGTCTGTTTTGTTTGCTTAGATTGTGATGTGGAATTGTGTCAAGTTCAAGGGACTGCAGGCACTAATAATCCATACAAAATTTGAGACTAGTAAGCTCACTTTCGTGTTCCTATATAATAAGGGAAGATCTTAAACACTGCTTTCTTCTATTGATAGACGTGCAGGAGCATGGACGGAATTTATAGTTATAATGCTGTAAACTGTAGATGGCGCATTTCCAGAAAGAGTTTTCGGACAAGCAAGCAAAGGTGCATGACGAACAGATGTGGCTAGCTAGGCACCAGCGGCAGACAAACAGGCGAGTTGCTGTCGCGATAACAGGCCGGTAGACTGGGGCCATTGTTCGTACACGTAGCGCTAGTATGCTACGCGCTGTATACTAATACACTAGTTGGTATTGCGTCTCTCCTCGTATGTTGTGGCGTCGACCTATAAAGCTGTCTGGTAAGTGATCTGTGGCATAGTTTTTCTCATGTAAGATAAAATCTTAGCGACCATTTGCAAAGTGTGTTCTTTGATGATCATATGTGAATCTCATGGAATTCGATGTGATGTTGATTGTGACGATATAGAGCTGAGAAATCTAGTTATAAAATCGCGAATACGCAGACTAGATAACATCGCAGCTGCTTTTGCTTTGCCTTGGTATTGGTGTGCCGGGTTGCGTGTAATGAATGATTCATCTTCTAGGTACGATCTGATTTGGTGAATGGTGGCTTCGCTTTCAGTGAATTGTAACGTTTGAACTATAACCATAAGCATACACATGATGTGTAGGCGTTATCATTCAGGCAATGTACTTTCAGGTTTAATCATAAGGATATTGGCAAAGTTTTTAATGAATTTACATGTAGGAACGAAATTAACATGTTTGCATGACTGTTGCAGGAGAGTGAGTTCTTACCTCGTGACTTCATGCTATGAATCATGACATGCCCATGGGCTGCTTTTGTCATGGATGGGTGTTCCCCATTTTAGTGTCTACTCAGTACACAGCCATTCACAAATGCAAACTGACATTCTATTGTAGACTGGCTTAACTTTTTAGGGCGTAACACCTAAAATAAAGGTATCTTTGACACAGCTACATGTATACAAGTTTTAACAAGTAGAATTTATTTTGAAAAGATATGATTTTTTCATGATGAGGACTTGCTCTTACTTTTTTTTTTAGCTCTTTTAATTATGTTTTTTGGGGCATCTGTGCCCTCATCAATTCTGCAATGTTGCAGAAAAATCCCACTCTGATCTTGATGTCCAGTCCTTCGAAAAACAACAACTTCCTTCAAGGTGGGTGACCCCTAGTGAGTAAAGCCAGCCAGGAATGACAAAAGCTTGACCTTGGAAGTCCCTGGACACTGGTCATCCAAAATGTCTAAAGGAAACTATTGGGGATGTCGTTCATTTCCTCCTGAATGTGCATACTACCTAAGGCAGACTGATCACGCTGGCTGCAGTAAGATAAAGCTCCTTGTGGTCGCTGAACTCTGAATGGTTGTGTTGAAGATTAGCTTGGTACATGGATTAATGAGGAGAGTTTGATACATGTCTTGGGATTACATTGTATTCCATTTTCATTGGACTCTGTTCTCGGCAGTGGGCTGCTCATGTAGGTAAGGTGTTATCTAATCCATGTTTTCATCTGATTATGCAGGATGATTTTGAAGGAAGCTCAAGATTCCATGTACACTCCAGCTCAAAGGAATTGACATAAGGAAAGGGAAAGGGAAGAAAGTGAAGGAGCTGCAGTTTTAAACCATGGTATATTTTGTCCAGTTCAGCATGAAACATGATGAACATCGTGTTTCATTCCGAAGTGGACAAAATGTACTGCGGTTTAAAACTGCGGCTCCTTCTCTTTCTTCCCTTTCCCTTTCCCTATGCCAATTGAGCTTGAGTGTACATGTACAGTACCGGTATGTACATGAGTTTGTAGTTGGGTATTCTTTAGGGTAGAGCCAAAGACAGTAAGTAAAAGTTGAGCACTTAGATATATTCTGCAGCGCAGTAAAGAGACATTTTAGATGTATAAGAGACAAATTGAAAAAAAAATTGCTACACTTCTTGTACTCATTTACTTTCCCTTGTAATTTTGTCATTACATTTTCTTAAAATTTGTTTTCTGACCTTAAGTTGAGTATCAAGCCCTTCCATTTAAATTTGCACAAATAAAATCATTTTCAACATGTAGCGGACAGTTTGCAGTGCTATCTCTTCTTTCCTGCTCCCTTTTGATGTCGACCTGAAGGCGATACCACAGCTACTTGAAGCTTATGACTCATACATGTAGATGAGTGCAGCGGGGTTGCCGATATCAAGTGCCCCTGTCACTGCGAAGCCTGCACTTATACCCTGTATTATTGCTGGTACAAGACATGCACTAGTCAGCCTTAGAATAGAGAGAATATATTAATAAGAAACTGCAGTAAGGTATAATTTAACATCTGATATACAGTAAGTAAACTGTTTTGTAATGATGAGTCAGAACTATTCGTTCATTTTTCATTTGCTTTTCTTTGGTTTATATTCATATGAAAAGATCAGTGTTGTCTTTGAGGGAATATACTGTACTGGGAAGACAAAAAAGCATGGAAAAAAGCATGGAAACCTGGAATAAACTTTGAAGAGCACGTACCAACATGTACACTGCAGCTCAAAGGAATTGGCATCTAAGGGAGCGGGAAGAAAGGGAAGAAGCCTCACTTTTAAACCATGATGTATTTTGTTCAGGTCAGCATGAAACGTGATGCTTTAGCCTAAAAAGCATGTTTCGTGCTGAACTGGACAAAATATACCACGGTTTAAAACTGAGGTCCTTCCCTTTCTTCCCTTTCCCTTTCCCTATGCCAATTCCTTTGAGCTGTAGTGTACATTGTGTACACAACCATCTCAGGCTCTGTACAGTATGAGCTGTGTGTAACCTCCATATGCACTCCTTTCTCAATCTGATGAATTATGACAGGATATCTCTTCCTGGCCGCGAGCATGTGTTCATCGTACAATGTCAATTTGCATTGCTGCGTAGGTATGTTTTGACTGTGTTATAAATATTAGGTTTAATCCCACTTCTCTTGCTTCATGAAGTGTCAATGCTCTTATGAAAGATATCTTAAGTAATAATTTATAATTTTACATGATAGATTGTTCTTTTGTAATGACAATTTATTATTTTAAATTTTACGAGTGTTACTGACAGTAGGTTAAGAGGCACTCCATCAAAAGGTGCCATACATGTCTGGATTTTGAAAGCAAAGGGTAAATTTAAGCCCCCTTTGTCAATTGGAGCCATGATTTTTCTCCTTCTTGGAACAGCATGAAATGGCAGGGGGTAAATATACTCTGGGACTTTGTCTGGAAGAAGTGCAAACAAAGCTGTATGTGCGTATATTGGCGGGCAGGGCGAAAGCTACAACATTCACAATTTGCGTTAGGGCTCCCCCGATGCCCAACCGCCTTTTAGGCTTGATGGACGAAATCAGATGAGGGCATGTTTGCGGGCCCACAGAAATCAATTTGTAAAATCAGTGTATTGCTATTGTTGGAGATTTCTGTCCTTATTGTTGGTTGTCTGGCTTCATAATGACCCATTGTGGCTTCTTGTTCAAGTACGTGCTATGCATAATAAAGGTTGTAGTCTGAATTGATTAATTTGATAAACTTATTATAAAATCTTAACAATACATTTCACTGTATGAATATCAACCATGTGTAGCAACCTAGTGTTGTAAATTTATGACCATAACTAAATACAAAAATAAAAACAACAACATAGAGGCACACACGTGTCCCTTTCTCCCTTTCTCCTTTAGCAAACATGGTGTCGAGTCATCTCTACTCTGCCTGAAAAATTGTATTTCTGCACAGTACAGGGACTTTTTAGTCATAAAATGTACAAATGTTAAAGGGGTGATTTAATTTAAGAACAAGTTCTCGTCAGTAAAAGCAGAAAAATATGAAAACCAAATTCATATTTGAGTAAGATCTAAACTAAAAATTATGAAACTTTGAAATTTATAAGATTGGAAAGCTAGTATGAGGCTGTTGTTTTCATTATTTGATTTCGTAGATTCGTAGGAATGATAATTCTCAATCTCTCTATAAAGTTTCTTTCAAAATAATGGTGCCATATACTGGGTATGGATAGCCAGAGGAAATGTTATGCAACATTAATACAGTAGGTACACAGAAGGTTCAGAGTGACATTTGCCGGTGCCAAGCTGATGATGTATTGCCACCAGCCAAGATTATTTCAGAAAAAGAAAACTGTGCTCCACTAAAAGTAACTCTTGCTGCTTGCTCGTGAGATGAATTACCCTCTCGCCTCCCTGAGCTTCCCGTAAATAGTCGGATAAGGCGAGCTGCAGAGAACCTGAGCCGGCTAAACTCCTTCCAGCTGCGACCGTGTCTGGCTACGATTCCCCCGATTAACGGGCTCTGTTTTCGTTTGACATTTGTTTTGATCAAGTTGAGTGCGGGGTCTGCTGCTCTGTAAACACGAATGGTTGTCCAACGAGCCCAATTCATTTTCACTTCGGTCCTTATGCCTTGTGTACACGGCACACATGATTAGGGGAATCTAGGATAGCGAGAGAGGATGCTGTTACAAGCACCTTCTTCTTTTGATACATATACTGTATGGCAGGAGTTTTTGCTGACGTACATTGTCGGTAATGTATACCAGGGAAAGGAGAAGAATTGATGTGCACAATATCCTTTCAATTGTGATTGATTGTCGGCATGATTTCGCAATTGTGCTTAGATTTACATCCATTATTTCATGAATTAACCATACATTTTCTGAACGAATGTATGAACAAGTATGTTCTTTGAATCTAGGTCCTTTCATGGTGAGAAATATAAATGGGACATGGTACGTCTGCGAGAACATACATGTACATGTACCATGAGAAGTTCCTTCCATTGTAACTTATTTAAAGTCCTAACAGAATGCGATGTTTTTCTAATGAGAGATGTTCAAGACAGTGTTGTACAGAGGATTATTGTCCTGTGATTATGCAGGAAGGTGTACATTTATAATATATACCTGTCAATAGTTCTGATTGTACATGTATGCAATATAATGTACACTGTACGTACAGTACAGTGTTCCTAACCAAACAAGTTAGAAAGTGCCCTTTCATCTGGTACTTTTGGGTATTAATCATGTCACAAGTGAAGTATAGTATGCGTGGAAGGCAGACTAACCTCTTACATTCAGTTGTCCTTGTGTAGACTGGTTTCCATGTTGTTGAGCGTTTCTTATCTGAACTTGAAAAAGCATGGAGTCTAGTACTCGTGAGATGAATCACTTATTTTCTTCTCTTTTCTTAGATAGGGAGTAGGAGAAGAAAACGAGAATGATTAGTCTCCTACACCCAAACACATTGATTGAAAAGTTTGGAATAGAAATGACCAACAGCCTGGTAGCCAGGCTATCCTATTGCAGAAGTTTTGAAGCATGTGATTTTATAATCAATGATAATGAAAACGATGTCAAGCAATCCAATCTGTAAGATAACATCCGTTCCACTTTCACCTTGTATATTGTACCTTGAACCTATGTACTGTACATGCACTGAATTACTTGCCGTCCTGCCATTACCGGAGAAAAATAGGCCATAACCTTTCATCTTCTCCTGCACCCTTTCCATCTTTCTTCTCAGCTCCTTTCAATCGAATTAGATTTAATGCACAATATTGTTTTGATCAACAATCAATTTCCCCCCCTCTCCCTTTGACGGTGCAAACACTGCGGGAAATGAAACACCCTTTGGCTCAGCCTCGCTACCAGAAGAAAAGAACCTTCTTTTGGTTCCCTTTCTTCAGTCATTATATAATTTCATTTGATTAGTCCAGTACTTGTGCATTCAGTCAGTAATTTCATTATTGTGTAAAACCAATGGCGCGGCGATAAGGCTCATTTCTCCTACATGTACTACATTGTATGTTTGCACTTCTCGGCTGTACATGTACTACGGGTATATTTTTAAGTTTAAAATAGCACTAGACAATGCCAGTATTTTTTGCAAGTCATACATGAAGTTGTAATACATTATTTGTACATTTCTGCAAGAACACATGACAAACTGTGTACATGTACATGTAGTATGCATGTGATGCAGGGGCAGGGGCAGGGGCAGGGGCAGGGGCAGTGAGATTATATTGCAATATTACCAAAACATTAGTTTAATAGTCTTCTACTAGAAAATTACCAATGTAAATAATGACCATGTACACTCCAGCTCAAAGGAATTAGCATACACTGTAGGGAAAGAGAAAGGGGAGAAAGGGAAGGAGCCGCAGATTTAAACCGTGGTATATTTTGTCCAGTTCAGCATTAAACACGATGCCTTTTAGGCTAAAGCATCGTGTTTCATTCTGAACTGGACGAAATAGACCATGGTTTAAAACTGCGGCTCCTTCCCTTTCCCTATGCCAATTCCTTTGAACTGTTGTGTATGTACAGTATAATACGTACAGTGTGTACTAGCTGGCTGTAATACATTTAGATGTGAGGAAGGAAAGACGTCTTTTTTCTGTTGAATTGCTGCATGTGGAAAGTTTTCCCTTCCTTGTACATATACATAAAAGGAATATTTTACCATGTGTATGCAAGAGCAATCCTGGCAAGAGCTCTGAATACATTAAAATTGTTGGCATTTAAAGGAATTCAAAGGATTTCCTTTTCCCACTGTTGGCATAATACTTGTGAAAAAGAAGTCCTCCTACACATACATTTCCTCTCTTTTCCACCAGCTCGGCACAGAATGTGATACTTTAATTTGTAATTGCATAAACCTGAAACCTAGGCAACAGCTTTGTGTAATTGATATCCCGACAGTATTTGAGTTTTTACCTCAAATATTCCCTCAGCACATTATGCTCAATTTGAAACATGATGTAGATGGCATTATAGATGGAATTATGTTCACATAATAAAAGTCCATCAAAGAAATTAATGTTGCCAAGGTAACTCTTGAAACATGCTCCTACATTGTTACAAGGATAAGTGCTGAGACTTGAGGGAATACATACAGTTTGTCATGTCAACTAATTGTCAATTTTAGTTTTCAGACGGGGAGAGAGAAATCATTAGAATGGTTGGGAAAGAGAGGGAGAGAATGTATATATGTACATGAACATGCAATGCGAGAGAAAGAGAGAGAGAGAGAGCAAGGAAGAGAACTTGTCTGGACTAGCCTGATAAAGTAGATCTTAATAACAATCAAGAAATGATGACTTGGTACATTAAGCTGGCAAATACAATGATGTCATCTTCATCAGAAAGAAAGTCGCTAATTAGTTCCTGATGCTTAGCTCCATGTGGAATTCTAATTCAGCCCAATTTTCTTCTTTGTGTTTGCATCACTGCTAGGAGTCAAGCAGCTAAACTTTTCCTTTGTTGATCATATATGGTCTCTGATTATTTTTTCATATGAAAATATGATGGAAAAAAGGTTCAAATTCTCATATGGGTGTAAAAGGGTGCAAAAAGGAATACCAACGAGTTTGGAAGTGAGCGATCATTATGAAGTTCATGTTTTAACACAACAACGCTAATGTATGTATTTGTTGATAAAACTGTTAGCTCATTAGGAACCAGGGTGAGTCAAGTCTGAGTCAATGCAAATTAATGAATGGAGGGGTCTCGACCTACCAGCACTGTACATACCATACATTCATGTTACATGTAACATGTGTACATATGTATTGTTACAGTGTAGTGTTCATGTTACATTGCGGTACAGTACATGTGTTGAAGGTGCATCATGTGCATTGTACAAAGAGTATGTACATGTACCGGTATGTGGAAATGTTATCATGGGAAAATACCATTGGAGTGAGTCCCCAGTATAGGAAGACATAGCATACATAACATGCGTGTATTGTATTGTGGAGTACATGTATGTACAGCATACTATTTATGTGAAGATCCCTTGCAGTCCCATCTGACACATCCAAACGTTTACTGTATAATACACTAAGGCCTATTTTATTTGAGTGGATTGTTAACAAGCAGGATGAAAATGCTGAAATTGTGACTGTGGTTCAGTTCTACATGATAAATCATCTCCATTATCCTTTATAGCAAGATGAGTGTGCTCATGATATGCAGTACGATAACATTGCTAACAGGATACACGCTTCATCAGAAAGTGTATTGGATCTAGTGGACACCCACTCTTTACATGTAAGTGCTGGTACAACACACACTATTTACAGATTTGTCAATGCATTCATTCACCTTCCTTTGTTGACCACATCTTTGCACACACAATCATGATACGGTGTAGGCTCTTTTGTCCAGTTTCCTTTGTTCTAGCACCACCAGTATCATGACCCATTTATAGAGCTGAGTAATGGTGCGTGTGTTATGTGTGTGGGTGGGAAGACTAGACACTGTCGGTGCATACCTGCTGTGTTTGGCAGTGCGGTTTCACAGTTAGTCTGCCAGGTACATACTAAATATTAGACAGTTTTTTAAGGCATAGGTTATGAAGATACATGCAAGTAGCTTTCATAAAAAAACCTTGGATTCTTGATACCGGTAACTAGAACTTGGAGAAGAAGGCTTGTCTGGCATAGCGACAATGACCTGTACAATTCAATAATAAATGAGTGACAAAGCTAATGGCAAAGCAACATCTAATACCACAATAAGAAACTGCAATTGTTGATTGAATACTTTCCTATCCAGCAGTTATTGATTCCCATTTCCAGGAAAAACGCTTTGATTCAGGACCTGACACGTGCAATTCTTCTGCCGATATTAGAGCTTTTCTACATGTGTGAACAAATTCATTTTTCTGTGAACTGCCTGGCTCTGACTAAACATTGAAGCAGGCATCCCTGTGTATTTGTATTCAGGAAACAGAGAGACTGGAGCCTGACTTGCAGCTGGTCGTATCATGTCAGGAGGCCTTGGTGTACATGCACATCTACACGTACATGTAGGTAAAATGAACATGTACATGTGCCAAGACTCTACAGATCGCACCGTACATGTCCATTTACCTCTGGGGGTTTTCACAAAGGGTATACCTCCCCTCAGTACAATCCCCCTGTCTGGCCTGGCCTATTGTCAGGGACCAACCACAAAGTTCATTTGGGGTGCATACTTACTGTTTGCTTATGCTGTCTTCATATTGGCTATGGTATGACTCATTTCCTGAAGAAATAGTTTGTAGAAGAGGCTATGAAATAGAGATGTCGTTGACAAGAGAACTCATAAATCCTTGTAGAAATAACATCTCTGTATTCCTGTTTTTGCTATTAAAATGATTTAGCACCTGGTCTTGTTGCCATTCCTTGGTGGCACAGAAGAAGTGTATCCATTTAAACATGTACACATACATGAACAAGACCTTTCAGTATTTTTCACTTGCTCATTCCATCCTGGTTGATGTTTGTTTACAATTACTGGTAAATTATTGTCTCGCCCACCGGAGGTGAAGGCGAGACTAAGGGATCCAAATGGCGTCCGTCCGTCGTCCGTCCGTCGTCCGTCCGTCGTCCGTCCGTCGTCCGTCCATCGTCCGTCCGTCGTCCGTCGTCCGTCACAAATGTTAAAGTTTACCTGCAAGACTCTCTTATGATCCATAACTTGGCAACTGTTACAGCAATGGCAGCCACACTTGGTTGATAGAAGCACTAGGGGTATCTTCATGTTATGGTGTTGTCAGAGGTCATGTGATGATGTCAAAGGTCATTTGAGGTCATATATTAAAGAGTATGTGCAAGACTCTCTTTTTCTATGTTAAAGTTTACCTGCAAGACTCTCTTTTGACAAATAACTTCACATAGGTTGCTTGGATTACAACCTAACTTGGGTCATAGATGCACTGGGGGTACCTTCATGTTATGGTACCGTTGGAGGTCACAGACAAGTCTTTTGCGTAGCAACGGAGATCGCGATATTTCTGGTTATTTTCGCAAGTGGGCGAGACACAATATTGCTAATGCCTTGTTGATAAACAAGTTGTACAGTGTATGGTTATTTACAAAGAAGGAATACATTCAGATTTGTGATTTTTAAACTTACTTGTTAATTGTGGTAAGTAAAATAAATGTACTTTATACACTGAGCATGTATATAAGAAAAAAATGAAAATAATACAAAAAAGTTACCACTTCTTTCCTGTACCTGTTAAGTTCACAGCCTTCCGACATGTTTAACACAAGATTATATAACATGCACACCTTGTCAAAGAAGAATCACAATGCTAATTACCACAGTTTGACCTACTCTGTGTTTTGGAAGCGCAATCCTTTGTTTGACATATCACTTCCTTCAATTGACAGAGAGATTATGATATCAAATCCCTGAAGCACTCATCAGCCAAAGTTCACTGATGCTGCAACGCAATTGAAAACACTGGGCCTGAAATTAAGTTTGCATGTATACATGTGCATCATGTCGGTAGGGTGGCTCTAAAAATAAAAGCCTCGTTGAGGAACAGGCATGCAGTCTGAGCTCAGCATGCACTGGTTTGCCTCCTGGTGAATGTTTGTCTCCATATTGATTACCAACAACGTCCATCGCAGGGGAAAAAAACAGGGTTGGACTGTCCTGGGATTATCTTTCTGGAGTTTAAAGTGAATGTAACGTTGATTCAAAACATCTGAGATGTTCATTGATTCAGTTGGTTTATTGTCTAATCCAATTGTGGTGAGATTTACAATGTGATTATCAGTCAGAGCCCTTCTCCGTTATCGGAGAATGAACAAGTTCTCCGAAAATGGAGAATATGTCGCAATCATCGAGCCTCCCTCGGTTCACCTACTTTCGCCTACGCGTGCAAAGTGAATGGCAAACCGCGACCGTTAACCAAATAAATGATTTGAAAAAATCATATTAAAAATGCCACCGGTTAGATTATCGTGTAAAGGAATTATGTTAACTAAACAGTATTAAGGTTTCATCACGAAAAATGAAAAGATGAAATATCCGGTGGAACTTTTGTTATTGGCAAAATGAATCCGTACCCGAGCATTCAATTTTCAAATTGTGATGCAGATAGCCTAATTCAATACATCGGGATTATTATTCGTCAAACACGTACAATACACATACGCATTTACCGTAGCGGTTAATGCATGCGCTATGCACACCAGCGCACTCACCCAAGCTAGCATCGCAATCGTACTTGATCGTTAGCGGTTATTCAGTTTTCTTTGTATTATCGCTTTAGCTACAGTCCTATTGGAAATATGATCCATTATTTTATGATGTTTTCGTAACATGAAAACATCAGTTGATGGGAAATATTCTTCAGTGAACAAGTGCTGCAATCGATCGCACAGAGTCTGCACGTACACAGTTGAGGAAAACACATCTGCAGCGGAATCCAAAGGAACAGCTACCGGGCAGCGCCGGGTTGCTGTCTCTGTCAGCTCCGCTTGCGCCGCTTGCTTGCAGTCGAACTTCGTAGCTCTATCTAAATTGCCCGCTCCAAGCAAAAGTGAGTTTATCGAGGAAAACCCGTGGTTTCTGAAAGCAGCCCAAAAGCGGCACCATTCCTATTTTGTATGTGAGGCTTGCTGCAAGCATTTCAGTCGTGTTGTGATAGGGACTTCGGCTTCAAACTCGCAGCGCGCACACATAGTTTTCAATTTCGAATAGTACAGGCAGCCTGGAAGGAGAATACGATCTAACGGCTCAATGCGAGCCGTTCGCATCGAATTATTTTACGCATCACCGAATGTACTCCGATAATGGATAATACTGTACATGTAGTGGATTCGCCGTTTCGGGCGAAGGGACTTAGCTGATTATGAAGTCATTTGTGATCGATTCTTTCTAGATATAAGATAAATTACTTGATATCTCCTTTTTCAATGTACTGATGGATTTGTTTAGCATACAGTACCGTTTGTGTGAAGGAAAACAAAATGCAATGGAACAGGTTAATTTGGATTTTTTGATGTCTTTCAAAATAATGTAATGCATCAGGAAGAAGTCACTGTAAAATGACTTTTTCTTATTGCTGTTTTTCTCTCCTTATTGAAATGTTCTTCTTCTTTTTCCTGTACCCCTGCCCTTTCCTTTGTTGTTCTTTGACTTACTCATACACGCTCAAGTTTATAGACAAGTTCAATTTTATAAGTTTATATATACATACTCTGTGTAGAGATATTTAAAACAAATGTTAGATTTAATGATCAGAACAGATGCTACATACTTTAAACTGTAGTGTATCTGAAATAGATTACTTTCTTTGGAAAATATACTTTTCCTGCATCATCGCATTATAAGACACAGGGCGGTGCAATCAATGTGGTGCAGGTTGTGTACGTATGTGCGTACACGTAATGAGCTGCACAAGGATAGGAGATTTCATTAAAACGGCCGAGAAATGTTTGCGAAATGTGAGCGAGCCCCTGGCGGAATGCAATCTCAAGCTGTGAGCAGAGCTGGCTCGTCCAGCGATTGATAAATAAAGGCCACCAGATACTCAGAAGAGGTTGAGTTGAAATGGGGATGCAGGGCCAACACAAATTGCATTCCGAGTCTCTGTACAAAATGAGCTGACTGCAAGGTTACATACATGTAGAGTAGTTAATGATGCAACTTTCCGTGTCTTTATAACCGGGGAAATACAAATTGGGGTCTACTTTTGAAGCCAGACGTCATGAAATGAACACTGTGTATCATGCTGTGCATTACACTATATGAAAAACAAGTTTTTTACAAGGGTTCTTTTTGGTGCAATGTATCTACTTCCCCCAAGTCTTTGTGATGATAAACATGTGGATGCATGTTTGGAAGACCACACACAAAAAAAAAGCAACAGGAAAGAAGTTATCATTACAACTTAACATCTTTCTTGATTTTAGTAACAATTATGAAAGATGATACGTACAAGTGCAATCTGCAATGTGCATGAATATCATATGAAGGCCTTCATGTACACCTGTGGAAGTTTGTTTTACACTCAGCACATTGTGTGCTGTAGTATTTCTTTAGTCTACATTATGGAAATATGCGAATTACTATCATTCTCTGTGTTACAAAACTCATTGCTACTGGCTATTTACTTCTTCACTGTATTACCCAGAGTGTGGTTCTTGTACGTGACACTTGTACAGTACGTGTACTGGTATCAAGGGTATAGAGCTCTTCCAACCAACCGTCATGCAAAATTAAGTTTAATTTTCACGGTTTCACCCTCGACTCGCTCTAACCATCGAGCAGAGTGTGGCTAGATCTTTCCCATTAGGAATTAATCAGACTAAATTTTGGTCTGCCGCATATTAAGGAACGCTAGGTGCGCCCATTTCATTCCAAGACATATTGCGTGCTAATGCGCTGCCAAGACTTGAAGATGGTATCGTTGGGTTTGATGATGACGGTTTACCCTGAACTCATTTCAGGATCGGTAGTGTATGGCTGGCTAAATCTCTCCCGTTAAGAATTAATCAGGCAAAATTTTGGTCTGCAGTATATTAAGGAATCCTAGCTGTGCCCATTTCATACACCTAGTCGGGGCCCATTTCATACAATGACAAATAGCATAATAGTGCACTACCAACACTTCAAGATGGATCAGGAAACACTTCATTTGTCAGAGTTGGATATTGTGCCCATTCATACATGTATGATTAAAACTAGGAACAAATGTGTACAGCTGATTTTGTACATGTATGTTTATAGGTCAATGGTATTTTGAAGCCTACATGTACATGGGTTATACCATGGACCCTACCACGAAGGGTCCATGGTTATACTTTAGAGTACTAAAGTATGATGTCATACGTGTATGAGCAAGTTGTCAAGACGACTGGTCCTAAACTATAAGGGTAGAGATCATAGCAGAGACTCTTAGGCCGTGTTTATCAACTTTTCAGAAATTTAAACGCGTTTCCAAAGGCCTTTACGAACGCGTTTCCAAACGCGTTTAAAAAATGGTGCGTTTATCAACTCCAAAGGCCTTTACGAACGCGTTTCCATACGCGTTTCCAAGCGTGTTTACAAACGCGTTTAAATTTCGGTGCGTTTATCAACTCGATCGCCCAAGTCGAAAACCGGCCTTGTCACCGAAAACATGTGGTTTAAACACCTTTTTAAAACAGCTTTGCATTTATCTCGCTTCTTTAAACGCATTTAAAATTTAAACGCGTTTAGGATCGTACAAATTTGCTTGTTTCAAAACAGCTTTCCAAACCCCCTAATCAAAACACCTTTGTGTTTATCAACTCGTTTAAAAGAGGTTTAAAAAAATTTAAACGCGTTTGGAAACCTTAATTCAACCCAAAAAAGAGTTGATAAACACGCCCTTAGTAAGAGTGCTGGACACTAGCCTGCTAGACAATGTCGGATCAGTGAAGGTCTCACTTGTGTGATGTTGTTTAGAACCAGAAGATTGCGTAACAATGGGTATGATGACACTACTTCGGCACTCTATTATTGTTTTACAAATTGCTATCTACAGTTAAGTCAAATTTGACAGTGAAAACATGTACATTGACTACATTTACTTTATTCATTAGCCTTACAGATCACTCTGAGCTGCAGGGATTCACAATGGATGATGTAAACCGGTACCACATGGTACATGTATGTTGAATCTGAACGCGACGGCAGACTGACATACATGTATATAATTGTGTGTTGAGTCTGAAAGGGGCGACAGACTGACATACATGTAATTGTGTGTTGAGTCTGAAAGGGGCGGCAGACTGACATACATGTAATTGTGTGTTGAGTCTGAAAGGGGTGGCAGACTGACATACATGTAATTGTGTGTTGAGTCTGAAAGGGGCGGCAGACTGACATAATTGTGTGTTGGGTCTGAAAGGGGGTGGCAACAGCCAGTCTGCTTCTACCCTCTGGGTGTACCCCAGTAAGCATTTCAGCACAGGCATTCATGTGTGGAGAGAGAGCCTGGAATCTGAGGTATATACCGGTGACGGTGTCGCCCATAGACTTGCCTGGTGTCTAGGCTTTAGGACATAGCTAATTCAAATTGTCAAATAAGAGTCAACATGTAGTACTCACAAGACTAGAGTCACTAGACCCTCTTTTCATTCTTGTCTTTTCTCCCTCTTCCGGTGAGCCGGAGAAGGAATCAAGAATGATTAGTCTACTGCAGACAGACCTGTTTATTAAAAGTTTGTATTGACATGCTGGAAGCTAGGCTAACCTTAGATGAGTGGAGCAGAGTGCATTTGCATGATGCATTAAGGATCCAGGCTATGAAATATTATGAGCTCTTGTACATTACCATGGAACTACACAAAGTGAATGGACAGGATTGTACAGTACAAATTGATCAACCAGAAAACTTTCTGCTCAATATGTCATTGTCATCAATGAGGGAAAGTCCCTGAAGCAGAATTTCCTAATCGTAAAACAGCAGAGTTTACCAGAAGTGCCCATTCTAGGGATATCAGCGATGGTTCAGTTCATTTGACTTGAATTGCCCTAACAGTATTTTCCATGTGTGACTGAAGTGATCTACTGTACTTTCTGGTATAATTTCATGGGATTCTGCATCAAATGATTTTTGACAAATTGCCACAATGTTTGATTCATCATACTGTATTGTACATTTTTTCCACCTTAAGATGGCTCAACAGATTTCATAGTTTTATATTTTTGGAAAGTCCACACAAATCTAGCAATCAATATAATTCCACTCAAAGTTAGTTTCCAGTTCTAATATTGTGAGAGAAGTTCTTACAATGTATAGATTCACTATCAATTTTCTGTGGTATTAACACAATTTTATTCTTTTGACCTGCAAAAGGGCTACACACCCTTTTAAAGAGAAGTGTGTCTTAACCCTGTTAGTCCCATCAGAGCACACATTGTGTACAATAACTCAATGTGATGTCCATGGCTTCATAATGAGATGGGTACTCTGCAGTCACCAAAGTGCACACAATGTGCTGCTGAACCCGGAACACAGGTGCAGGATGAGATGCGAATGTCATTGCCTGTCCCCAGATTGTTTTCTGCCAGACACATTTACGCCCCATTAGCACATTTTACGTCAATGCCAAACTGCCCTGCCACCATGATGATGCTGGCAGAAGGATAGTGCTAGTGGAGGTTGTGGTGTTAGACAGAGCGGGGGAGAGATGGAGAGGGATGGAGAGAGAGACAGAGAGAAAGTCAGAGTGAGAGAGAGAGGTGGTGATGGGACTCAGGAGGATATGCCTTTACAGTATAAGATATAGAGGGGTTAGGAGAAGTAAGTGAAAGAGGAGAAGTAAAAAGATAGAGCAAGAAATAGAAGAAGGGATTTTCCCTAATGTAAGAGGGGAATCAGAGGAGGGAAGGAATCATGTATCACATATAAAATAGAGAGGGTGAATCACAGACACACAAACAAACAGACCAGAAAAAACCAATACAATCAATGGCACTAAGATGCTTTGAAGGAAACAAAACAAGGAAATAAACTAAGACTTCCTATTGGAAAAGACAAGGGATAGGTGAGAATGAGGCGTGGCTTAATGTGAAGGAGGAGGAGAGGGGAAGTGGCATGGATGGGGAGAGCGGAAGATGGAGGAGGATGCGATCATGAGCGCTAAACTCAGCACTGTGATCTCCCAATCAATACTCGTGCCTATGAGCGAATGAACGGGAATGATAATTGTCTTGACCTTTTTGGAAAGGAGACATTTTTTGGAATCTCAAGTGCATTGTCTAGAGTGCCTCTCATTCATCAGTTCATTCCTGTTGCACTCTCACACCTCGAGATCAATTTCCTTCCTGACATCATCTTCGGAGAAGCGTGCATTAAACCTCCATTAAATGTATCTTGAGCACACGTTCATGCATATTCCATTTATTTTTATTCCATTTTGATGAGTCACTGATGCTGATTGTTACTCTAAGCTGTAGGAGGTCCCGGTAGCCCCCTCCTCTTTCTCTCCCTTTCTCTTGTTATCTCTCTTTCTCTTTCTATCTCCCTTTCTCCCACTCACCTGTTTGTCTCCCTATCTTTCTCTGTCTTTGAATTTTTATCTGCTCTTTGATATGTTCACCAAAACACACAGTAAAAGGAAGGGATCTGTTAGTGGTGACAAATTTTCACTTCCCCCAAAATTGCTTGAATGTGCCCAGACAATATCTGTGAGGTCTATTATATTTGAGAGCATACATGTGCACAGTAATAGAAAGCTCTCAGAGCAGAGATGGGGCTTACAATTAATATCCCTTCCCTTTTTTACTGGATCATATTCCTATTTGTGACATGCGTCTATTGAGGGTGATACATTCTGTAAACACAGAGTAGGAACTTATGTAACCAGTTGACAACAAGTTACTGTATTGTGCTAAATATGCTTGAAATATAAACTTGTGTCATTCTCATTGGGATTAACAAATCGTGAAGTTAGAAAAATTGTGAAGTTCGGGTAAAAGTTGCCTAGCAACCGTACCAAAAGCTGAATGGTCCTATTGTCCCTGTCCCCTAACTATGGGATTTTTCTAACTTCACAATTTTTTTTAAGCCCAATGAGAATGGGACTATAGTGTATCAAAGTACCCCCAAACCAACATGAATGTTGCACTAAAATAGAAGCGAAGGCTCCTGTGACTCGGAAGGTAGAATCTGCTGGTACTTCCATTTTCCTACCGATTGTCTTGAAGGTAGAGGGTAGAAGTGGAAAAGACTATGGAAACTGCAATCAGTGGAGCAGTACTCCCATTCCTGTTTCATTTCAGGATACCTGAGAGGAATTATCTGAAATTTAAAAAAGGAATTAATCAAAACCTGGCCTCTCATGATGATGTACAATTAGTTCCGCTATGATCATAGCCATTAATCATTACCACAACCCCTTACCTTTAAACTACTGGTCATCACAGACCTTCGTGGCAAGAAGTGACTCAACATGTATACAGTTAGTTGACCAAGTTTTGATAGGTTATATATCTTGAGATACATGTACATGTACAGTAGCTATTAAACGACCCCAGGTTGGGTCAATGTTTGGGTGAGAGTCTCCCCCATTGCCAGGGGACAGGCAAGCTTGGCTATAGCCCTGGATTATGTATTTATGTTCTGAGACATTCACATGTGCAGCGGAATGTGACATCAACAATACCCTCTTTACACCAAATTCAAAGTGAATTTGCTGTGTGGGGCCTGAAGTCAGAGCAGATCTGCCGCTTTAGTGTCGATAATCTCATATGTACATGTGTATTTATGTTGGTTTTAATCAAGAGCTAACTGATGTCACATCCAGATGGGTTGGTCTAGACTGAATTTAATACCATTCTGCATTGTGAGAGTATTAATTTTTTCTCTCGTCTTCAACCTTCTTTAACTCCTTCTTCGCCGACTCCATACTGCGCAAAACTTCCTCGAGGGTGCATAAAGAGTAAGCCTTGACTTCAACTACTGGTATACAGTACATGTGTAGAGCTGATGTGAAAGGGTTACACGAAATCCACAGTGGACATGCCCCACTGGGACATTCCTTGCATGCATGTGAGTGATATTCACACAGTGAAAATAGACTGAGATATTCTCAGACTGGGTAAGATGGTATGTTGGAGGGACAGTCAATAGCCATGAAACGCTTTCGGGAACGATTTGTTTTCTACCGCACACAAATTAGCTTTCTCATTTTGTTTTGGGAGGAGATAACTGGGATGACATGACAAGGATATAATACATGTATATTATATACCATCCATAGGGTTGCTTCGAGGTTGTATAAGTTTTTCTTCTCATGTATACAAATAGGTCTGAACCCATAGACTTAGTACCTATTCTCTTTTCCTCTCATCATGATGTGTCTGAATTAAAAGTTGATTGCAGAGAGAAATAGAGTAATACCCGTTTAAATTTCCCTGCCTACAGTATACAATTACTTGAACTCAGGTATACTAGTAACAAAGAAAGGGCGGCCTTTTGCTGAACTGTTGGACAGGTTGACCTTTGAATGTTGCATTCTCTATTGTGGAGTGTTAAGGAATGTAAAGCTGTTGCATCTATGATGGTAAGATGAACATGTACATTTACCTCAACACAAGTGACTCTTATGTCATGGGTCTTTTCTTTATATGACCTTTATAGAGATTTAGCCACTAGCACATGTTTCATTGTGCCCCTTCTCTTTCCAACAAACTGAGAAATAGAAATATAAATGTTTCTAAAAGAAATTCTTCGGTTCAAATTTGTCTACCCTACTCAAAAGCCAAATCAGTTACAGAAATATACAATGTATGTCATTTGAACATCCCAGCTCTGGCCGAAGTGGAAATTAATGAACATCATTGCAATATATCTTGAAGTGCCTCTCTGAAAGCCCTTTACGTTCCTGGATGGGTATGCCTGAGTGAAATTTAGCTCAAATCAATATAACCGGCGATTGCAAGAACCATTACCTGACCGTTAATGAGGGGGAGGATTGAACATCATATGGGGAAATGTCAAACCAGAAGTAGATCAAGACGATCCACAGTTTAATGACATTGGTCATCTATAGCAGTCCCATCCATTTGTTTTTGCGTTGGCTGTTATTGCACGGAAAGGGTAGATGTAGAGCAAAGGATGTGGTAAACATGTAACCTACAGCACCTATACCTGCACATGATTGTACACATGGTATACTGTTAACTGTGTAACATTATATGATTTAAAATTATGCTTTGATTCATGTACATGAAACTCATTTTTTTTTAAAACTACAGGTATAGTAAGTGGACTTTAGTGAGGAGAACTGAAGGCATTAACATTTAAATGTCAACTGCTGCATCTGTTTAATTTTGTGAGGCCAGAATCACTTGATAGTAGTTTGTACCTCAACACAGCTTCCTCTCTGAATCTCATCTTTTGCTTTTTGTGGACTATGTTTTCAACCTCAAAGAAGTAATTCTGTTGTGAAATATCGTATATCAAAGTACAAACCAATCATATAGAGTATGGTTGTTCGTGTATTGCAACTGAAAATTGCTTGATCTTACTCTCGCTTTCTAATCACATCATAATCTATCTTCATTTCCTTCTTTTTCCCCTCTGCAGATATACTGTGTAGTTTGGTATCAGTCGTGTTTGTGTTGACCTGATATACTGCGTCCACATTTCTCTGGCATCCGTCATCGTGAAGGGCTCTCTTGAATGTGAATATCTCACTTGCCCGCCTAGTGGCCACGTCATGAATTGCTAATCGTAAACTGGGTGAGTATCTCAGCTGTGTCTACATGGGTGGCACTTTAATTTCAGCATGTACTGCATAATGTACATTGTAATGCACATTTGCCACGAGTGCAGCACATATTTTTTCATGTACACTGTAACACACACCGCAAAACTTTCTTCTTCCAAAATGGTAATTTTCCATGTATCACCCAGCCAGAAAGAACGAATTGAAATTAGACCAGAATCAAACAGATTTCTTTCCTATGAGCTTAAGGAGAAACAAACACAGACAGGTTGCCTAGACTGTTGCTATGTTGGGCATGCTATTTGTTTTCTAGAGTGACCCCATTAAAGGAGGTATCCAGCAAAGTGAAGTTTTGTGCATTATATCAATGTACTTAAAGAATCGGTGCAGTCATTACCTCAGAACCTGTTCAGAAACATGTATCATACAAGGTGTGAATGCACCATCAGAGCGGTTTCCCCTACAGCCTCATCTGCACTTTCCCAGAAAGGCCAGGAGAGAAAGTCCAGCTCCCAGGCGGGGGCGACAGCGAAGCCGCACTTTCTCTCGCTCTCCCCCCACATTCCCCGGTGGGCATGCTGGCCAGCGCTGGGCAGTGAGCGGTGCAGTGTGTGTAGTCTCCATCCTCAGGCTGCTTGTGCCGCTCCAAAGCATGGAAGATTTAAAAGCAGAGTGATGTACTCGTAGTCCACAGGCGTAAACCCTTGATGGTCATTGAACGAGTCTGAGAAGTAGACTAGGTGTTGTATAGAATGTACAGGCCCCCACTGCGGTGGACGCACCTGGCAAGCAAAGGATGTAGTCTGCTCCTAGCAGACACATGCTTTAAGACAGCATCACATATTTCATGGTCTGTGTTTGTAGACTAACCTAGTGGTGTATCCGCTCACTCTGCTGGGTGTGAAAAAGAGGTTCTCAGAACGAAAGCTGTCATTGCCTTCTACTTGTACTAGCACTGTCCATGTAAAGTAAGTGGAAGTTTCTTATAATTTTGTCATCACAACCGCTGAACCCCAAAAGGTTGATAACTCTCAAGCATGCATTTGTTTTGTGATGGATGTATTACCCTGATGGCAATCGATTACATCACAAGTGTTTTGCAAAGAAACCGGGAGATTTCCAATAGCTTTCTCTGAAGATACCGTATACATTAAATACCAAAGGGTATCATTGATTTTAGAGAATGACAACATGCAATTTTTGCAATGTATTAATTTAAAGATCAAGTTTACTGTGTCTGTACTGAATGGCCTCTTCAAGGGTCTGATAAAATGTTAGGGTACAGTATGTTTGCGGGCCATTTTTATGCCTCCGCCACGAAGTATGGATTTAGACAGACTGGTTAGATTGGAAGTCAAAGAAGTAAGAGGTCAAATGTCAAATGAACATTTCCAAACTTCGCTAAACATGGAAAAACAGAATATAATATTTTCATTTCACATAGGAATTCACTGGAACATTCCCAACCAAACAAACAGATTTCTGAGAATAATCTAAATAGAGCTATCAAAGAGGCAGAGGCATATTTATCAACTGCGTGGCAGTGGAATTGCTCTTGTTTAGCCTTGATCTGACGTGAGGCTGTGGTCTTCAGTGACATCTCCATGTTAAGTCTGGACATGAAGACGATAATTATTCCTTCCTCAATTCCTTCCACACCCTGTCACATACAGGGTATATGCAGAGGGAGAGGGTATGAGTGCCTAGCCTATGTTTCCAGACACTAGAATGTGTAGTTGTGATTGTGATGCATTACTTCCAGTCCACGGTCGATAAAAGAACCTCTACCTTTAATGTACTGTAAGCCTACAGTGTACAATCAAAGGCGCAGTGATGGCGGTGATGCCATAAAATTGTTGTCTCGCGTGGCTCTGTATATACACATGAGTTCCTTGCAGTTTGTGACTGAGGCCAGTGGCGGATCCAGAGGGGGGAGGGCCCATGCCCCCCCCTTTTAAAACCAAAGTTTAAAAAATGAGGCCCTTTTTGCTAATTATATATGCTAGTGTGCCCCCCCCACCTTTTGGAAGAGAGGACCTTTTTTTTCCTTTTTAGTCAGCATGCCTCCTTCGAGGGAGTGAGGACCTTTTTTTTTTTTATAGTCCTCACATGGTTACCCCCCTAATTTTTTTTTCTAAATGTGAGCCTCCCCCTTTTCCCAAATCCTGGATCAGCCCTTGCCTGAGACTGTAACCCTTATGCCATATTTACATTATTACAAAAATAATACCTTGCTTCATGCTCCATGTTTTGTATTGTTTGAGTTGAGACATGAGAATATGTACATGTATGGTAATGCTGAATGCTCTGAACCAAGCTGTGCAATACATGTATGGCCTTAGAGATTAATCAAGTTTTCAAAGTGGCTTTTTTTTTTCCATATCAGGAGCTCCATTGCCACACCTTTACATTGATTCCCCCCTCCCCCATCATTGTTCATTGACATTTTGTATTCAGCTAACTAGAATTACTGGTACCCACATTTCAGCTCCCATCAAATGTCAGCATGTGTGGTGCAAAATAATCAAATTGTCTTGTAGATTATGCAAGAAACGGCACTAATGTAAAGTACAATTTATCTGCTTGTATGGATAAGAGCATTTGATAAAATACATTAAGTCCAATGAGTCAATGTAAAGAAATTAAGTGAAGTACATCGTAAATGTCATTTAATGTCAGATTTTGCACTTGGTTTGTTGGTCATATCTTATGAATACCACATCATCCATATTTCATACACATCAACAGCCCCCCCCCCCCCTCTGTATAAGAAAAGAAGTTAGGCATTTGACTTTCACTTTTCTTCATGTACTGTATATGAAAATTTGCTCTATACCTCTAATATTTCTGGGAAATTTGAAATTCAATAATGCAGTGACTCTAAATACAATTGGCTTCACGCTGTATCGCAGAATACACACTTGTCACAGTTATCAAAACCTTTTAGTTGGGCTGTACAGTACATATGTAGCTTCGAGTGTCTCATAAGGCTCACTACATGTGCGACATTTCATATTCGGTTATTTAGGTCACGACCCACTCCACAAAACGTGGATTGTGCCCACATACAACAAACTACATGTAGGTGTTTGAAGTGCATATTTTCAACAGCCACCTCAAAATGTCACGAGTAGTGAGACTTGTTTGTTGCCTCATCCTGGGCATCTGACCTAAAGGAAAATGTTATTTTATAAAGTACATGTACATGTACAGCACTGTACGTATGATGTCACATATTTGGAATGTGGTTAAGAGGATACATGTCATGTTTTATGATTTAAAGACAAAATAAATGTATGTTGAAATTGTTAATGAGGCATTGTTTTAAAAACATGTAGAATGCTTCATGTACATGTCCAGTACTAGGGAAAGAGAATACATGTTATGCTTAGAAGTGAAGATTTACAGACAAGACAATTGCATTTATGTACTGTATGTTTAAATTGTTAATGAGGCATTGTTGTAAAAACAGCGATCATATAGTATAGAATGTTTACCATGGAACAACATGAATGTAGAATAACTACAGGACTATGATCATGGTTTATAGTCTCTGCCTTGCAGCATGTGCAACAAATGTTATTTCAACTCTCTATCAAACAAACACAGAGCATTCATTATTTTTCCAAATGACAAACTTCCTTGTTCATCATGTTTCATTACAACTTGCATCACGGGGAAAAATGTTAATGATTAATAATAACCTGTCTCTGATTGTTTGATGACATATTGATAAACAGGACGCCCACAGTCCAGTTGACTTTGTGCAAGTCACTGAAAAGGCCAGCATGTACAATGTACATGTAGTGAAGTAATATCAAGTGCTGATTGATTGCGATCACATGCAAAAGGTTCCTTGTTTCAGCAATTTTGTGGTTGTGCTCTAATGTGGCATGCTAATGTGTTTTCCAAGGCCATTTGTGAGACAATGAAGCCAAGTTAGATTATACATGAACCTGGTATCCATTTACTGTGCAATAATAGCCCATATCCTTTCTCCAGTGTACTACGTGCACATGTACATGTATGAGTATGCTGCAGTGTACATACATGTTATGTACTACAGTGTACTCATATTCGCACAGTTTATTGAGGGAAAAACATGCTTTTTTTTGCAGCATTTATCTCACTTAACTATGAAAAATGCATGGTACAAAATGATCCATTTTTTAAATTTTAAATTGGGGTACCTACATGTATCTTGTTCCATATGTACACGTACATCCTGACATGTGGTCTTACCTCAGACTGAGCAGAGTGAATAAAAAGAAGAAAAAATGTATTATAGGAAGGCTTAGATGGTTAACACGAATGCTAGTTTCTTCTCTGCGCATAATAATTAGGTCTGGCTAATGAGGACTATACTTCCTTGCTTGTTCTTCTCCAGCTCTCCCAAAACAACAGGATCAAGAGAAGATGAGAATCAGTCTTGTTTATAATACTAGACTGGATTTTATTGTGATATTTAATATAAGAAATGCTCTCAACAGCCTGGATACCAGACTACTCTACATCAACCATTGATCCAATGTAGAGCATCATTCAAGGTTCCAAGTCATCTCGAACCACCTCTTTCTCTCTCTAGTCTGCTGTAACAGACTCAGATTTTAATACTGTCTTCAAACATGTGTCTGTGAGTTAAGACTAGCACCTGACTTCTCTGTTTGGAAGTTGTGTATGTCAGCTAGTCTTTGCAGCTTCAGACATTGATGTAGACTAGTGCACTGGCAAGTGTCTGCAAACTATTCTCTCTCTATCACATCTCTCATGCTGGTCTGTGGTCATTGATTTGTCACGCACGGCCAAGTACCTCTCTTGTATTGTTTGTCAATGGATCGATTGGGGGATGGGCCATTTCAGCTAGCTCCATGCTAATTGAAGTTGCTCATGACGTGGAAGAGCTAGCAATAAGATAGCCCTAGTTTTGTCACGAAACATTGATTGCTTGTGTTTTGTGTCTTATGTAATGTTTTGCATACTTGCGATATGTGTACAACACTCAAAACTTCCAATTTACATGCTAATTTTGATCTTTTGTATGGGTTCAAAATTTGCAAGATCTGTTTTACAAAACAATCAGGATTAAACACTTAAAAAAATAAAAACGAAAATGGAAGCTGTTTAAATTTGTCAGCGATGTACAATTTGAGCACAAGTGACATTGATAATTCCACTAAATTGTAAAAGATTCACCATTGTTATCATATTAGTATTAATGGAGATTTGCCCTTGAATGAATAAAAACCATTCTGACTATTCTTGTTGTTTTTCCAATGAATGTGTTCTCATGATTTTGAAATGCTGCAAACAACCGTTGCATGAAATAGTGTGGACAGAATCACAATACTGTCTGAGCAAAGAGACTAGAGTAGGCTTCGTCCTAGTGCCACACACACTCTCACGACACACAGAGGAGATTTCAGTACCCCGCCAATGTCTGTACCTGCTCGAAGCACAGCGCGCTAGGCTTGACTCAACCTTTCTTAAACAGACATAATTCTCATTCGGCGACTGTATTTTAACGCCTTGTCTGCGATAAAAGCAAATTATGTCAGAATATTGAATTAGGAAGCCTATAAATCATTCACGGTACAAAAGATTCTCAAACTGTGTGGCAGCAGCATTATTTGCATGATGAGCGAATTTAGCAGATCTCAAAAGTCCTTTTCCCTGTGTGTGACATTTCTGGAATGAGAAGCTCTTTTGTCTGGAAGTTGGTTGAAGCAGGCTGCAAATTTGTGCGATCACCTGTCAAGCATGCTTTGGAAGCTAAATTTAACGAACGACAGGCTATTTATGTAACATAATAGGAGAGAATTTGACACATACTAGTATTTCTTTGTACCAGTAATTAGGTGTATTTTGAGATATTTTTAGAATGTTGCAATATTTTGACATCCTACAAGAGCAGTGCTCTGCATTAATGTTTGATAGATGCTTGAATGATCGCATCGTTTAATGTCTGCTGGGTGTAATTAGAATTAAGTGTCTAAATTACATGTAGTTTCCAATGATCATGTTTTGATACTAATTATAGCAGAGGTTCTGATTGTAAACAGTACATTCGGATTGTCTCTCAGTACTTGGCAGCACTTGACTTTTGACTGATGTGGGCAATCCCAGTACAATGAGACCTGACCTATAAAACACACACAATAATCCAGGCTCTCTCAAAGGACTTCCTTGCTAAAGAAGGATGGCTGATTCTCTCTAATCCTACTTAATCCTCCTATTGTGTCTGCAGAGTGACTTCCCAGAGGAGAGTCTTGTTATAATCAAAGGAGAAATGCTCACCTTTCAGTTCTCTGTCCACTCTCGGGTACATGTATGTGGGTATTATGTGCAATATGGGCTTACACATACATGTACTTTGTGGACAGACTGTGACCTCACCAACTTTCAACCAAATTACACCACAGCGCATCACATTGCATGTGAAATAATCGTGGAGTATGAGTGGACAGGAGGGCAAAATTTGCACACTTTGCATCATTGTTCAGTGTACTCCTCAGGAATTATTTTATGTTTATTTTTGAACAACACAGACTGAAAATGAAGGCAAAATGTAGTGTTATATTTTATATTTTTCTCTTGGATTTTGTGTTAGAAAAAAGTAGTCTGAAACATCTTACACTGTGGCATGTATTTTGAGTGTACACAAACTGAAAATGAAAACTGTCAGGAAGAATGTAATGTTATATTTTCACTTCGCTAGTCTTTTTTTATGTTTTCACAAGAAGTGCAACCTTGAACACCTTACATTGTGTGACATTTAAAAAACAAACTTGTGTTTACTTCCTGCTTTCCCTTGGTGATCTGTTTCCTTGGCAACACAATATAGGTCAGGTAGATGCAGATTGCATATTTCTGAAGGGCGTTCACTTTTTCAGACTGTCTCAGTGCTACAGCAATACTTGTATAAGGACATCAATCAATGATAGCTTTACCTCCAAACTTTTACTAGTAAATGTATTGCTCAGGAAACCTTTCTGGGCTTTTACTAGTAATTGTACATGTAACTCTCAGCTGAACTGTGCCTGTTGATATACTTGTACAGAATGGTCGAAATATGTACAAATCTACACAAGTTATTGGAGACAAACATGATTTTTTTTTCTATACTGTATGTATACTTTATACTGTATACTGTGTGTACTATATATGTATTCTTGGTGACAGGGCATGATTACTCGTTTAAAGACAGCCAGTCCCTTTTTCAGATCACCACAAAACCATCGAAACATTGGCAAAACATATAGAGAAGTGTTAGCAAGCTCTATATTCACAATTTGAAACTGATACGTAGTGTAAAATTCAAATAATGCACGTAAACAACATCTGATTAATAGTCTTTACCTCAGGCTCTTAGCAGTTTGTGTTGAAATATCTGCTTTATTGATTAATCTGTTTATTAAAGTATAAAACGCATTATAAAAAAATTTGTTCTATGGAAGGAATCATTTCCAAAGTTTGGTAGTTACTCATAAAATTAGGATTTCACACACGCATAATAACCACATAGATAATGTAACAAAGACTAATACTTTTTTCGTAGTACGCAAAAAGTCGGTTTGAAATTTAACGGCTGAAATTTTTTACATATACAGAAAGCTTCAACATGCTACATTCTTAGAAATGGTCTTGAATCACACTTTCTTCAATTTACGATCGTGATAGACGATTTCAAATTTTAAGCTTGCAAAAGGGACGGACAATCTTTAAGCCTCCAGTCCTTCACTATGAAGGGAGTTTCTGTTTTGTAGAATTATTCTAAATGAAGTTATCAGTTGATTACGGTTACTAAGTGCAGTTAAAATATTTCACACTGTAATTTTGTTGCTTTACATGCCCTGAATGAGCCTGTTATTTTCCAAACTTTTGCAAATTGATGTAGGGTCATGAATTTAACAATACGCAAAAATATTGCAACATGATCTTGGAAGCATTTAAATCGCGAAGTCATACCAGGAATAAGGCATATCAGGGCCCCATAACTAGCTAGCTAGTTCTAATCTCAACACAGATATTGCTCCAGTATCATTTGTGAAAAAAACAATAGCCGAAAATGTCCGCAACCCTGTCATTCATGAAAATATAGTAAATAGTGGTAGTAAAATTGGTCATTGTATTCGCGTTGCAAAAGGCGCGCAATCAAAAAGCATTGTGATGTCATGTTGGACACTGCACTTTACAAATAAAATCTGTGACTTGGCTTTGGTAAAAATCAAGGGGGACTTAGATCAAGGGATCTATTTTCTATAATAAATAGTGAACACTCTATCATACAATATTACTGGACTATAAGGAACTGCAAATATAAAATTATCCCCCGTGCAGGTCTATTTCACCTTGGCCTTGGTGAAATAAACCTGCACTTGGGATAATTCTATATTTGTTGTACATATACATGTAATCCAGTACATTGTACAATAGATTGTACAGTATTTATATGATATGCAGTTTATCAACAGCACAAAATGTGAAGGTAGATGGAGAGCTTGAGAAAATTTTAAATTATGACTCTGGCTCTGCTTTCAAGCTTTAAAACACATTTTCCGTGTGTATAATTGCACAAACAAGGTAATTTGCATATTTCGTCATTAGTGTTATACAGACATGACATCATAAAATGCTGAATTGGGGCATACATGTACATCATCATAAAATTACGATATAACATGCTGCTTTAAAGTGATGATCCCCTTAAACATGGCACACAGCATTGCTACAGTGCAGTATGCACAATGTACATGTATTTTCACTCTGCAGCTGAGCAGACTGTCAATATTGCCAGCATGCCCCATGCATAGTGTATGCCCGTATGTGGGGCCGCACAGCATGGACAGGGGACACATGTACACAGATTCTTCAAGCCAATTTGATACCACACTCCTATTTAGCAATAGCTGCATCTCGTACTGCGTTCACGTAGGGGACTTATATTCAGGAAAGCAAGATGAAGTGTTGACACCATATACATTTAGATCGGTGAGTTGGTCCCATCTGCTTTAATAGCCTGTTGATTGCTAGATAATCACATCCTCAGAGTGTGTTCAGCAGAAAGACATTTCAATCATGTTGCTGTTCCATACCCATGGGAGTGAACTGAGGATCTGGCAGGATGCTTTGGAGCCAGTAAGTGCATCTTCATTAGCCCGATCAGACGAAATAAAATGCTTTTCACACTGGCAAAAATTTCCTTAGCCCCATACTATAGGTGGGGCTAAGGCCCCCCTTAGCCCCACCTATAGTACGGGGCTAAGCTTAGACCACTTTCTGTTCACATTGGTTTTTACCAAAGACGGGCGAGTGACCTTGATGCGGAGTGGTAAAGAGCCGATGTGCAAGACGTACACTCATGAATATTCATAAGCTGTCGAGAAAGTCAGGGGCTAACGATTTCGAGTGAGAACAGTGTGAAAAGCTAGTCGGGTTTAAGAAATAGTACGGGGCTAAGAAATGCCAGTGTGAAAAGCTTCAAAAAATAGTACGGGGTTCGGGATAGTACGGGGCTAAGGATAGTACGGGGCTAATTTTGCCAGTGTGAAAAGCATAATAGTGAGCTAGTTTGAGGATCCGGGGAACTAGCCTGAAGTTGCAATTGCGTTTTTATTAGCTAGAAACTCGGGATACGTAAGCTCGAAACTCAGGATGCATAAATCATCCTGATGTTTTCACATACATGTACGCAATGTGCGACGGGAATAGGCCACGACCACCTGGCTCTGGTTGTGAGCTCGCCCTTCACGCACGTATCAAAACATAACGTAAACAGTGCCTCGTGCGTGCTGATGCATGCCAGGATCAAAAAATTTTCAGGCTTACGAAAGATGCTCTGAGCTAGCTCGCGACCAAATAGCTAGCTATTTCACCTGATCTGGCTAATGAAGATGCAAATAGCAAGCTATTCTGTGATCTGGCTAGGCTATCCCAATCAGAACTAGCTAGCTATTTCGCCACATCGAGCTAATGAAGATGCACCTAGTGACTGGGGCAAAGATATAAGCAGGACCCTCATTGCTTGGCTTCCTGGCTGTTGGCCATTTCTCATCCAAACTTTGTAATACATGTACACTTCAGCTCAAAGGAATTGGCAAAGGGAAAGGGAAGAAAGGGAACGACCCGCAGTTTTAAACCGCGGTATATTTTGTCCAGTTCTGCATGAAACAGCTTTTTAGGCTAAAGCATCATGTTTCATGCTGAACTGGACAAAATATACCGCAGTTTAAAACTGCGGGTCCTTCCCTTTCTTCCCTTTCCCTTTCCCTATGCCAATTCCTCTGAGCTGTTGTACACATCGGTCTGGCTGCAGCAGCATAATCACTCTCTAGTTCTTCCTTGGATCACACAAAAAGACTGAGAAAATTAAAGGTTAGATTTTATTTCCCACTTTGGATGATAACTCTCCAACAACCCTATATGCTCGGCTAGGCCTTCAGGAAAAATGCTGATCACATTGACAAGTCTTCCCAGGGTAAATTTGTTCTTCTTCATAATAATACACTCATGACCGAAAGTGCCTGTCTGATTTTCTTCGTAGGGTTTACATTACCTTGCTTAAGAATGATTGGAGAGCCAGACATCGGTGAACGATGCTCCATCTTCTTTACTTAATTATTTATGCACCGCCTACATTACCAACATGATTGTAGGGGCCACATTTATAAAAAGAGAGTTTCCTTGGCTTTGTGTACTTTGCCAAGTTCCCATCTCCAGTCTGATGGGGGCCCAATTTCTTGATATTGTCAATTGATAAAAAAGTAATCATTTTATGTTTTCTAAAAAATCTGGGTTCTGAAAGAATTTTTGATTTGCAGTGTATAGCAACCAAAATTTAACAGGATTATTGATCAATTCAAATCATCCTGTTTCTGCCAAATAAAGTTTGAGAGAAATTTATTTGAGTCAAAGCATCATTTATATCATGACTTCAATAAACCCTTTAACTAATTGGAAGTTGAAGAGTTTTTCTTAACATGGAGTCCAATGTAAATATGTAGGCATGCATGCATGCACACACATACACACATCTTGGTGCCATATTCTGGAGAAGGTACCATAATTGGGAGGTGTTGCCATAGGTGATATCAAGTCATCAAATATTTTTCACTTCATACAGTCAATAAAGAGTTTGCACACAGAGCATTGTGCAAATACCTGTCTTGTTTGTCCTGCAACAGCACATGTGAAAGTGTGTGAGATGATGAAATACACAATACTGCACACAATATGGTCGGGATGTACACTGTATGATATCGGGCATGTTCATACATTGTGGGCATATGGGTATGTTCACATTGTGAACAAGTGTGTGGACAGGTTCTGTATGGGCACTTTGAGGTATTGTCCTACAACATTTATTAGTAAAACTTCAGGATTTATAAAATATTTCCAAGATCTAGTAGCTAATTTTCACTAGTAATTGCTACTATTGAGTTTGTGGTGAGAATGTCTAAGAAGTGGGGTTCAAAATTTTATAACCAATATTTTGGTAATACAGTGTAATCCCATAGCCTTAATAAACTGCTCCTAAATGTGAACATGGCTTACCCAATAGTCAAAACATGGCCTGATAACTTGAGGGCTGAAGTTACATGCACAGCCTATTGGAACACAGTGCATGTCGCTGTACAGTGCACTTCTATAGCTAGGGATGGAATGTGGAAACGCTTTGGTCAACGTATGGAACGTACAACCCAAGAGTGTGTGAACACATGTTGCCCCCATCAGTGGAGGCTTGACCCGATTACATGAGAGATGAACCCAGATGATTCGCCATGCGTGATGACTTATGTCCAGGATTGCAGCCGGCCGGCCGATATACATCTCGGTGGGTGATGATGTCATCTCCAACTGCCTCATTTCTGAATGCTGTTTGCAGGCACGATCTCTCGAACTTCAAACATCAACATGCAATACCAGCACAGCTGTGCACTCCTCATGTTGTGGTGCAGAGACAATAAATAGGCCCGCTTTCACAGTGGTGGGCTAACTGATATATAAATGTAAACTAACTTTATGGAGCCCAAAATATATAATCTGATGCTGTCACAAAATCATTGATTTACATCACAGAATCACAACAATGGGTGCTTTCATGCAGATAGTTATCATGTGGACATACTCAAGGTTTAGTACACTGTTTGCATGGGTGAGTCTGCATACAAACACACAAATGTGGGGTGTGTCTGTATACTGTGTGGTAGTCAAGTCTTGATAAAGAACATTTTATTAAAAAAGAAAAAAGAATAAATATAACAAATATTGGTGAAAACGCAAATACAGAAAGGAAACAAGATTTTGAGAGAACGAGGGGTCAACAAAAAGAGTAGTTAGCCATATAAGCATTGATTGCAGATAGCAGATAGTTTCCATGATACTGGACTTCTACATGAGTATCACAAAGACAGACGGAGACTTGTTTTTCATGTCATTTAATGATTACCTCACCAAAGATCATTATTGTCATGGATTGCATATCCCATATCAATCCACTCAGCAACAAATAACCAATCAGCAGCACAATTTATTTTAAATTGTGAGTGGCACTCGCTGTGGCAGTTTGTAATATATTTCCAGAGAGTGAAATTATATTAATGTTCATGTGCAAAGACAGATCCTGAGTGATAGTGAGTGGTGCAATAACTTGTTTCTGATGCTTGATTGCATAGTTGTATCTCTGATCTCTCAGTAGACAGATGCCTGTCACCAGTATGAGAGCTTTGCCACACAATCACCATGCACTTTTGAAACTATCATGCTCTTGAAAACTGGTTTGACCTTTGTACAAATGTCTCATCATAAGTAGGGATAATACGTGAACTCTTTGATTTCCTCATCAGTCTACAATCTTCCTTGTATGCAGTGGTGTCTTGGACAATATTATGAATTAGGAAAAAACTTCTTGGTGGGAGGAACGAAAAGTGCGAAAAATGTATTTGAATCCTGCATGTATAAAGTGCAGGCGCCAAACTCATTCCATTCATACTATTGCAATCCTTTAATTTGCAGATGCTGTATTTAGCGAAATCAATCTCCCGAGACCTGCTGAGATACAAAAGTGTTCCTGAGACTAAATTTAGAAAGGAGCTTCTTGAGATTATGCTGTGATGTCGGATGAGAGAAGGCCAAGATGTTACTAAGGATGTGGTCTTGCCTGCTAAGATGTCTGCTTTAGATTGGGAAGATGACAATGAATGGGATGTATCGCCGCCATTGCCGGTACTTATCAGGCTTGCTTTTGAGCTCTGTTGCCATAGAAACGGGCAGTATCGCGCTGTTGTTGGGGGATCATTGGATGTGGCCGCCCAGCTGAATTAGGAGCATGGTGGAGGGAATGTGAGAAGTGTGAGGGATAGATGGGATTGGGTTATGGGTGTATTATGCGAGCATTGTGAATCATGTCGTGTTTGGCATCAAGGGGATGCGGACATGTAGCAGCTGTGGAGAGGGAAGGAAAGGAGAGGGGAAGGGATGGGGATAGGGTGGGGAAGTGGGAATGGGAAGGGAAGTTGTGGGAAATTGGTGGGGACGGGGTGGGAAATGGCGGGGAAGGGGTGGAAAATGGAAGGAAAGGGGTGGGAAATGGTGGGAAAAGGGGTGGGAAATGGTGGGAAAGGGGTGGAAAATGGTGGGGAAAGGGGTGGGAAATGGGAGGCAAAGGGGTGGGATATCAGGGATTGCTTCAATGTCAGATGTAGAAACATTACAGAAAGAATATAAACATTTGGCCATTCATACTGGCAGCAATAAATCGAAAGGTTTCTAAAATCACTAGCAACAATTGGAAAATGGTAATGAATTGTATTGGACCTGGTGTTGGGGAAGGAATGCATGGGTATGTGGGTTGGGGACAGATATGGAGAGGGGATGGGTAAGAAAATAAGAATTGAGCTAACAGATAATGTAATATAGTAGTAGCATGTATTTTACCTGGGACGATGGTACTGAGAGAAAAGTTTATGCATTGTGTTTGGCAAATTTGCAATGTCTAGTGAGTGTCCTGTTGGAGGCAGAGAGGAAAGAGTTGGGTGTGACATGGAGTAAAGGTGTGGGGTGGGGTAGAGAAAGGGAAGGGAATGAGGTGGTAGGTGTGATGGAAAGAGGGGCAAGAGGAGGAGGGAACAACCAAGAAAGCAATGTCCAGGATGTTGCTTAGTAGAAGATCATTTAAACGGGGAAGGGGAGAAAACAATGAAAAGGAAGTGGAAATGGGTGGGGCGCATGCAGTGACTGACAGGAGTGACAAACGATTTCCTGTATTTGCCTTCCACCTCGAAAAGCTCTGCAAATGACAAATATCCACGCCGACTCGCTGAGTGGTTGATGGATACATGATTGCCGACTAAATCGGGCTCAGGTCCAGGGGAGGGCACATTGAAATTGGAAGATGTGGATGTGTTGATAAACATCGGAGGAGTGAAGGAGCAGGGAAAAGCCTGTCTTGCAAATTGCGTAAATGCACACATCATGCCAGCCTAGTGACGCAAAGTGTGTACTTGCGTGTAATGAATTAGGGATGAAGGAGCGACGAGTCATGCCAAGCAGAAGCACCGTTTGGTACTAACGTTATGGAATATGCCCTCTTAAATAATGTACGGGTTACGAATGAGACAGGTACATGTAGTTTTTTAAGACAAGGGCTATATTGTACCGGTAAGTATATGTGATCCATGCACATGTACATCTATTTATTTACATTTCGGGTCAGAGCTTGCAGGAGGGGGAAATCCCCCATTTCTTGTTGATACCTCGCATTCCTTTATGCTATAACATTATAATAATGGTAATAATGTATAAATCAAAATGACAATCACAGAAAAAAACAACAATTAGAGAACCTAATTTAACCATAACACATCATTAATATTGGTAGTTTACATGTAAACAATATCTCAAAACATTTAGCAACAAAACAATTCTCAACGGGGGACCATATTCTATCATGAACATTCCCTTAAGCTTTTGTTTAGTATTCACTGATTCCCAAGTCTCCTTATTAGATGTGAAATTATTCCTCACAAGGAAGCAATCACCAAGAATCAAGTGCTCATGACTACTGGTATAGCTTGTACTGGAAGCAGTATGCTTTGACAACAGAGAGCAGCATTGCAACAGTGCTACAGGACATGCATGTAACATCCATTCAGGAAGTGGCTTTCAATTTGCACTGGTTGCCTCAAAGGGAATCATGTACTTAAAATAATATACTGATTAGAGATGGATGAATATGGTATTCAATGATTTTTGAAGTGTAATTTGAATTCATGATTCTCCGGATTAGAGGAGTTGGAAGAGGTTGTCATGAAAATACGCTCTCACTATCATTCTAATAAGGAGGCTTCTATTTGAAGCTGCATATTTCCGCAATGTTTTCTACTGTTCTACACATACTATGCAAAGAAAGAGAGAAAGCTTCTGCAATGTATACGCTTCATTATTTTCTGCATTTGTCAAAGTGGTGCTTTTGTTTATGAATGCTGCTCATACAAAGCTTCAGAACAGTGCAGACACAGACTTGTACATCTCATGTCCAAGCATGTTTGAAGGCTGTCTACTCCATTATCTCTCAATTCTTTCATCTTCCACGACAGACTTTATCAAATGCCAGCTCTCATTCCGTCAAACGCAATAACATTACCCTTTGTGTCTCCTCGTGCAATTGCAATTTGATTCTTTTAATGGGACACAGACAACTGTCAAATTGATTTGAATCCCATCCTGCGTCATACTTCAGAGAGTGAGAGAAGCACCATGAATAAAGTCGCTTCCTTGAATGAGATGGTGTATATAGAGATGTGTTTGTCCTGATGCTTGTAATGCCATAATGGACTGAAGAGATACTGTAATGATACCGAGTGGACAGGAATTTGAAGATTAGATATCAAATATATGTAGGGAGGGAATGAGATGCTACGTTGTATGGAACAGGAAATGAGCAGAGGGGAAGGAGGTTGGAAGAAGGAGGGAGGAGGAAATGAAGGAGAAAAATGTATGGAGAAGGACACTTCTTGATAATATGTGTACAGAGGAGAGGAAGAGAGTGGAGGTGGAGAAGAGAAGAAGAATGATAGGTAAAGATGGGGAACAGGAGGCTAATTTGAATGGGGATGGGGAGAAGGGGGAGGAGGAGACTAAGAATGAAAAAAAGTGAAAGAGGAAGAAAGAAGACATGGGCTTACTGATGATGGGAGGGAGCTTAACACAATACATCCATAGATTGAAAGCATGTTTTCAAGTTGATATTTTAGTTTATACTGCTTGCTTATTTTATCTCTTTAATTTTCTTCTACTGCGTAGGGGTTAATGTCTTGTGAAAATTTGACCCATTATAAGTCATTAAAGTTGCATTGTTCCACAACTTTCCTCGAATAGTACACCAGATACGAGAACCCTGTCTTCTGCAAAAGAAGAAATCAACAGTATCAAGAAGCCCCAAGTGATGATACACTAGAATAAATCAGCCATTTGACATCCAGCAACAATCATTCTCCTTCACAAAGTGTAGATTCTACCATGGCCTCATCCTTCCCAACTAAACATGTTTACATAGAACTGATCTACGCCTGAGTAGTGTTCATTAAATCTTTTGTGTGACTTGGAGCAGAGGGACCTTAATCGTTATTGGTCGAGGGCTTATCCCTACTTCGGGTCCATGCAGGACTCCCCTTTCTTTCCAAGGGCTGCCAACAGAGCAAAGCTATCAATAATTGAGAGTAATCCCTTCTGTAGTACTTGGAGGCAGCATAGATGTACAGCAATGCAGACATTGACACTTAAAAATACTAGCACCAATGTTGTCCTACAGTGCATGTTCATGCACATACATATACAATTAACACAAGTACATGTATGTTGATATAGCCTAGTTTCCAGGCTGTTGGACATATCTAATCCAAACTATACTTAATAAACAGGTCTGGCTGCAGTGTAATGGAAAAGCCTGATGTGCACAAGACTCTATTTATCCAGTTTGAATTATACACCTCCAACAGCCTGGAAGCCAGGCTAATTTTTAGGATTATGCAAAAGGGAAAGTCAGTCGATTGTATTATTTACTGAAAATTGTTCTAAAAAAATTATACATATTTAGAGGTGATAATATTGTGTATCATTTGAGAATTCCCCTCTACCCTTCCCCATACAAATGTCTTGTTATTTTTTAGTAATAGCAACATGTTGAGACTTGAGACTCTTTACTTGTTTATGTTAATCTAGTATATGTGCACTTATACAAATGTTGAGGTGAGGCAGGGGGAAACTTGCTCACTGCAGGGAGAAAATCAGCTTGTTTTTGTTCATTGCGGTTTGACTTCATTGGCAAAGTTAGGGGGCTTCCACCTAAAGATGGAAACATCCAATTAGAGTTTAAACTTTGCGTGTCTTAGGCGAGGTGGTCTAGGAGGTAATTTTGTAGAAGGAATCAGATGCAGACTAGGCCAGTTTGACATTTATTTGATCACACCCTGATGATGTTTTCGTCAAGTAGAAAGATTGTGTTGTTTGTGCAGTAAGTAAACACCATGGACATGCAGTTAGGCAGTTCATTTTGCTACTTTCATACAGCTTTGCTCACATTTTTGACGCAGGATTGTTACTGGTGTTGTAATTATCATAGCAGCAAGTTGTTGACATATGTGCTAATGATATTACTGAAGCATTATATACTCACAGGCTTCAAAACCAAAACTTTGGATAAATACAGAAACAACAGTGTATTTTGTTTCCAAATAGAACAGAAGTTAGTGACTGTACAAACCTGTGAAGATGTTTAGTTTCACATTTGTCGATGTAGATGTAGATGTGAGAGGAAGGAAGCAAAACTGGTAGAAACTTTTAAGTTTAGAAAGTAAAAGTGGTGAAGGTGATCACATATAAATATATGTCAATAGATCTAGACAGTATTATGATTGCTTGTCATTATAGTACTGTACTGTGTATGAAAGTTGTGCGGAAGATGAACAGCACACAGCACATATTACTCTTGTAACTTTACTTGTATACACATCATCTTTATTTGGCTTCTTGTTAAAACCCTTGGGGAGAGGGATGGGGATATGGGAAGGTGGAGGGTGGGAGTGGGGGGTGGGGGGGGGGGGGAATGGGAGGGAGGCGAGGGGATGGGATGGATGGATACATGCATGAACATGTATGTAAGAAAAGACTTGCTACATTGCAGATTGCGTATGTAAAATGTATGTGTGCAGCCCACAGTTACCTGATACATAATTTACTTCAAATGTTTGATCTGTCACTCAGAGAGGCCTGGCAGAGAATCCCAGCCACTGTCGCTCTCATGCGCCCACTTTAACAAACCGAAGGTGGCGTCCTGTTTGCAGTAGCTAGTCACAGACATGTAGACATACATGTACAAGCAATGTGTACATTTCCATTAAAGTGTCTGACTTGAAGAAAAAGCGAGAACAGGGAAGAAAATGCCTAGTAATGCTGACATGAGACAAAACCCCACAATTGGAGTACGATGAAGTATATCATATTTACTTATGAATCTTCACATACATCAGGTTATTGTACTGAGACGCAATCTTGAATAGTTGTCCTTTACCTGTATGTCTATGAATTGCAATATATATATTTTTTTAACATTTGAGTATCATATTGTGAGAATGTTAGCTACTGTATATCATCTTGATCCCAGATATGCGCATACGTGTCCAAGGTGCAGTTAGTCAAATTTTAGTTTGGTAGTTGGTGTTAGTGATTGGAAAATGATTAGCATATTGTACAGCAATGTTGGAGATCACTTCAAAGAAATATAACCCCATTCAGACTACTGTATATGAACTAGACTTGTAGTGTGGATGTGTCTTTGCACAAGGTGGCAGATTTCACCAGCATTACAACGGTACCAGTGGGACTGAGGGCATTGTGGCGAGAAATATAACAAGAAGAGGGGGTAATGGAGAGCTTTTGAAAAGAAAGCCATTCTCAGGAAAGACTTAGAAAAGGAAACAGGGACAGACGCTTGCAGATGTGTGGAGAGAGAGAGAGAGAGAGAGAGAGAGAGAGAGAGAGAGAGAGAGAGGAATAGAGGGAGAGGGAGAGATTGAGACAGAAAGAGGAAGACAGAGAGAGGGGAGAGAGAGAGACAGAGAAAGAGAGAGAGAGAGAGAGAGAGAGAGAGAGAGAGAGAGAGAGAGAGAGAGAGAGAGACAGGTGAAAAGGATGAGATTGTCTTAGGGATCATTCAGATGAACTGGAAATGATTCTTGGAAATGTATAGAATCGGTGACTCTAATCATCAATTGGAATCCCATGTGGTGTTATGATGTTCTCACCTCAAATAGCCAGCTGATTGGCTGTTTGTCCTTTAAGAGCGTGCTACAGAAGAAAAATAGATTTGTCAGTTTAGCAGAAGCTTATGAATTGAGACAAACCAATGTCATGCGTACCCTGCCCAGTTCATACTGAAATATCATAATGCAGATGAGAGTGTTTACATAGAAGATCATGATGGTTTGAAGCTTAATATCCTGAAACCGACACCCTGAACCATTTAATACATTATACCTTATTGAGAATATTGTCTTCACAGGGGCTCCTTTTAGCATTACAGGGGGTAAATCACTCTGAGCCCCCCCCCCCCCCCCCCAACGCTAAGCTGCATACTGTGCGCATCATTTGGATACGCCTCCAAACAACTGCGGGGTACGATGGGCACGGTGGTTGTTTTGTGCTGTATAGTATGAGCAGGGAGGTGGGAGTTGCATAGCAGGCCGTACGGGTAGCGGACTACATACAACCAAAGACCGTATAAGAATACGAGTACGTGCGTATGTGCATGTCTGGCTGGCCCGTAGAGAACTGATCCCTTTGTAGAGATCGGTGATACAGCTGTATGACTCGAAAAATTCAGGCCAGCGCAGCCGCTAGCAAGCTCGCCAGCTAGCTAGCCTTACTCCGGCAGCGCTGAGATGAGACGCACGTGCGTAAGAGTAAGACGGCCGCGGGTGCAGGGACAATTTCAGGATCGTGGGAGATGAGGAGATTGTGCACGGGCGATTAGAATCGTTAATTTTTATATTCTCATAGTAGTGTGAGGCTGGAAATTAATATTTTCGTGATCTCTACATAACCAGCTTTCCATAGATGTAAAAATTTACTCTATTTAGAGTTTTCAATGGAATTCTACTTTAAGGTTTTACACATTTTGCAACACCACAACTATATTTGGATTACCGGTGCACATGTACATTGTTAAGGCAAGACAAATGATTGCCTTTAACTTGTACTAATTGTAGTGTACAGCGAGTGAGTCCTGGAATAAAATGCATGTCTACACTGTAATTAGGAAACTGTGTAATGACTTATTCATGCTCTAACAAGGCCACTAGGGAATTCCTAATTGATTTCACCTTTTTAGTCCTGATTTATCCCTCTTGTGTTGTATGTATACAGACAGTCCAAGCCGCACTATGCAGTATGAGTAAGATAGTACACACTGCTACATGAATGTGAACCATTCAGTGCACATATATGTACTCATGTACTATGATACATGTATACTTGTGGTTGTTTCTCTGTTTTAAGCTGTGTGTACATGTACGTGTCTGTTCACAGCACTTTGTAAATAGAGCAACATGAGTAGCACTAGAATGATTAGATTTAGATCACTACTATGGAGCATTGAGCAAAGGTGGTCTATAAGGCCTTGGTTATCAGCAAACACTAGCCTGACATTCAGGCTGTTTGGCATTTCAAATCCTAACCATTCAATGAAGGGGTCTCAGTCTGGATGCAGTACCAGGTAGACTATTCGTTCTCCATGTCATATTTGCTTGTCCAACCAGTGAGAAAACAGGAGAATGATAAAGTGACTAGTCTTATGAGCAATAGACTCTATTTTTCAGTTTGGATAAAATTGTTCAACACCCTGGAAGCTAGGCTAAGTAAACACCAGACCATATCCTCCTCCTCCCCCCCCCCCCCCACCCAACTGATGTCTGCACTTGACTGTAGTACAAAGAGTACAATTTTACACCCATCCAAAATGTGCTTGTCGGTGTGACTCAGCAATACACTATAGACGGTAGAAAGGTGAAATGTGAAATGTTTGTGCATGACACCATAGTATGCATACATAGAACATCTGTAGTAATTGTATGGAACCCTCTCATATTTATACAATGAATACTGATAGCATTTAGTTCCTGATTTGTGCACTGGCTACATACATTGTCTGGGTCATATACCATGTACATATAGCAGACGGCTGACGCTGATTGAGGTGGAGGTCTAGCTCTCCCACTAATTTCCAGATAACAAGGGACAGGCCATCGCTGCGACAGACCTTGTTTGCGATCACAAGCCGGGGGTTCAGTAAAAGGAACCTTGCTATTAAGAAGACACTGCTTGCTCGATGATATTTCAGTGATAAATTGGGTCGTGGTGATCTGGATCGACATTTTAACGCTTATGGTGCTTTGTTATTCAATATTTGTGATCCATTCAGTGAGGTGTGTTAATTGATTTGGGTAATGTGTGAGGTGTTTTGTTATGTAATCCTGGGAGGAGGAGTTGGTTTATTTGGATGAACCAGTCTCTTACTTAGCAGCTTAGTATGGTATTATCTAGCCATTCTTTACTACATGATGATACGAGTTCATGTACATGTACTTCACATAGTTTTTAATGCGATTGGCAATTAAACATACATGTAGAAACGTGTGTGTAGGGTTACTTTTTTAGTCGCGGATCATGTGCATAGTCATTGTGTACATAAAGCACAGGAAACAGGATACACACTGCTATCATAATACTCCCCGGGTTTGGACATTTCAGTTATTATTAAACATTATGACATATGTTTTGTCTGTAAACTAATATTCTTGTTTCCCTGCAGCTTCCAGACATAATTTTTTACAAATAGTGTCTTAACTTGAAAATAAGTCTGTGTATGACGGTGTATCTACAGTTTATTGTATAATTCATAAGTGATTGTCTGGGTACACAGGTACATACATGTGGAACTCAATTTGCATCATGGGATGGATGCTTGCTATAATCCAGGTCACATTTTTCAATGTCACTTCAATTATAATGCGTCAGTATTTTGTACAAATGTGGTTGCTTCTTTATCACAACGTTTCAGCTTTCATTATTTGTGCACTTTTCTTGTTTCTCCCTGTTTTTTCAGATGAGGTGCCATAACCTATCCGTTGCATTACACACATCATTGCCATTGATCCGCACGCGACCAGCCATGGTGAATTGAGGAGAAGATATCAAGGACACCCACCCTGTGCCATAAAGTGACGCAACAACCAGAAAGAATTCACCGTCTTCTCATCATTCACACCCTGTTGCATAGTATGTTGTGAAACTTTGCAGGGGAAGGATAGAAAACGGCGAGTACAGCAGATCAGCGAAAACACATCTCAACATTCAGAGGTCGGGTTGTACGTGTCGCTCCACATCCCTCGCGCGCTGCAAACCAAGCGCTTCATGAGGGGTTAGAGAGGCGCGAGATTCCACAGAGCCTCGGGGCCGCATGTAGAGGGCGACATTTTGCCTCAGACATTTTTCACGGTGGCTGTCACACTGGAGGACCGACCCTTTCAGGCCAAGATGAAACGGCTGAAGCGCAGACTGTCGCAGTCGTTTCGGAGCAACTCCGTGATTGAGGACTCCCTATCGGAGCTCACGGAGAGTATGAGCATCGAGGAGAACGGGACGACTGTCACAAATGGAACGACAAATGGAACGCCAAATGGCACCAAAGAAGGTATGCATGATAAATATATTTAAGGCCTTATGTGCCAAGTTGGCATGTTGCACACATTTACCTACGCACATCCTATACATCAGTATTTTGTCTGCTACTTAAAGGCTGTGATATATGCAGTCTAATTTTGACACAGATTTATTGTGCAGAAAGTTTATAGACACTACAACTTGTGTTTATGCAGGTCAGGGTATGTCTACATACATTGTTGTCAGGTGAAAATGTCATCAGCCAATAATTGTCAAAGATATTGGTTACATCAATTATGTCTTTTCATGTTTCATTGGTCATGAAGAGCAAAAATTGGTAATGAGCCTGGAAGTGATATGATTTCAAAACTGTTAAAGGCCAACTAAGCCTGACATACACTCCAGCTCAAAGGAATTCGCATAGGGAAATGGAAGAAAGGGAAGGAGCCGCAGTTAACACCATGGTATATTTTGTCCAATTCAGCATGAAACATGATGCTTTAGCCTAAAAAGCATTGTGTTTCATGCTGAACTGGACAAAATATACCGCGGTTTAAAACTGCGGCTCCTTCCCTTTCCCTTTCCCTATGCCAATTCCTTTGAGCTGTAGTGTATGTAGATTTATGATGCCACACTACATGTCTTATTGTGGATGTCCAGCTGGGATGCCAGATACGAAATTTGAAATTTTGGAAAGGCCGCAAAAAAATATTAAAATGAAAATGAATATGATATAGCCAATCACTTTATCAACCAAGATTACACGTATGTATACACGTATCTTGATTGGGTTTAAAATGCCCATCTCAACGAGACATCTGGCAATCATGCTTGCTGTCAAAAGATGTGCGCAACGATTCAGAACGCAATTATGGCACGGCCTATTTCTGCTGGATGGTAGCTCTGACATATGCCATTATTTGCGTACCATTGGTAGTTCACTAACTTTATACAGTCGGATTCAGCTCCTCCACTTTCAATTCTACTATTACTCTTTTGTTCATGAACTTGTTATAAAGCCAAATAATAGAAACCAATTGAAGTTTGTTACCATCGATCAACTGTAACGTAAATCATAGGCATTGTTCAGGTTATGTTTTTATCATTTATTGAGATATTAAAGACTGAGTAAGTCATGAAACTTGTAGAAATCAACGGTTTATCCTAACAACAACATGTGTGAAAAGTCACACTGTCATCACTGTTCATGTGTGTTTGGTAGTGACCATGGTTCTACATCTGATTGCAACAGCAACAGTGAGCTGCTTGCCTCAAATATCTCTGTACACAAAATCTAACAACTGATATACAGTGTAATTCCGCTCAAAGTCAGTTTCCAGTTCTTTCAGTGTGAGAAAGTCCTTATCCAGTATTTTCTTCCATTTTCTGTTGTTTTTACAATTTTAAAAGAATCTGCAATAGGGCCACGCTGTCTTTGATGTCCTTCTTTTCATATTTTTCACATTAATTTATTTCTTATTAACCAATTCAAAGATAGAAATATTGCAAATGGCATGCTATATATACCTGCCTATTGCCATTTTTTCTCATGTGCTACACTATGTTCATCACTGTCAATGCAGACATAAACATGTGTATCACAGACTCTCCAAATTGGCAACTCGACATTTGCATTTGAGGGAGTGCAAACAGAGGAGAGTGCCGTATGCTCGCCCCTTCCTCTCATCAGCGCGCTGGCAATGCAGGGCGAGGAGTGTTTGTGGAGTAAGCTAGGATAGCCACCCATCCATTTGTGCCGAAAGGACACAAAGACAGAGAGGTCAGCTTCTGCTAATGAGCGACTTGTGAACTTGTGAACTACAGCTTTGAAAAGAGTCTCGGGAATATGGTCTTTAGTGTTTAACTTTCTCCCCCTTTTATTTTCCTCTATTTTAGGGAACAAAATGGCCTCATTAAAAGAGCTCATTAAATTTGTTTGTAGAGTTGGGATAATTTTTCTGCCTCTGTTTGTGTGAGACATAATGGTAGGCTAAGAAGGAAGGACAGAAAATGAAAAGTCCCTCATGCAGCTAACTGCTCTGTATTGATGATAATAACAAACATGTTTTTCTTCATTCTAATTTCTATTTGTTAGCTTACTTTTCACCTTAATCCAACTTGTGGATCTTGGACATATTTTGTGCATCTCAGATACAGCACAATATACCAATATTTTATGCAGTGAAAGTGGGATACTTTGTGGTATTCATGCATTCCACAAAAGATTCTCACAACTAGAAAATGTTTTTGATTGATATCAATTGCTTCATCGTGGGTGCATACAGTGTACATGTGCTCTGTCACTTTTAGCAACAACACATTTCACATTAATGAGCATGTCATCACAAGTGTTGTGTTATAGTATTTCGTTTTACTGTACCCAAGTGAAATGAAGTTGTGGCACATGTGTTGTACATCGTTTGTAGGCCTGTGTGTTGAGGACAGTTTGCCTTGATTGTCCCAATTTGTGATTTTTTTTTTTTTTATATTACCTACATGTACATGTACGGAGTGCAATACCTTTAAATGCATTAATACATTGAGCTAAGCACTGTAAATACAATTCCATTTTCATTTCCTAAGTTGTGGAAATTGTAATTGACTCCTGGATGTCTTGATGCATGCTCTTGGATTTCATTGTAGAACAATATATATTTTTTTGCATGGGATGACTGTTGTCCACTATATGAGCTTTAATTATCACATACACATTTGCATAAAATATATATGAAGGCACCACTACATGTTCCTACATATGCTGGACAGACCAAAGGGCAATGTGCTCCCCCCTTACATCCCCCACCCCTATCCCCAGGGGCATGGGGCTGGAGTAGAATCATGCTCTTAATGATCGCTAGTGCTTATACCAACTAGTTCCCCACAGGTCAAGATAACATCTGTAATGAGTAAACAGTCTCCAACTGAGTATCACATTCTAGTTTGTAAGATGTGTTCACACTTCTGCCAAATCAACATTGAGATTTTGTAATTGCAATGAGGTATATATACATAAAAATATGATAGGGATATATGTTGACATTGAAATTGACATTGAAATAAGCCTTCAATTTGCTTTATCACCTCAAGCAACTTTGGTAATATATTGTCATATACACATGCTATATAAAGTGTATGTTTTATGTACTTGTGTGAAGTTGTATTTGCTATTGAACATTCATCTATTGTACATGTAGTATGTACGTTTTCATTAAAATAGAAAAACACATTGTCATGATTGTACTCCAGAGCACAAGTCGCATGCGTAAAGAATAGAAGTCCAGGAGGTGCAAAGGTTTATGGGACTAGAACTTGAGTAACATCCCGTAAAAGTCAGGAAATTAATAAGCCTTTGTTATCTTCAATGAATGTCATGAACAAACATACTTCTATGACGCTAGATGATTGCAAGATGGCAGTTTTTGGAATTTCCATTCTCAATTGGGCTCTCATCTTCAACTTGTTTCCTCCTGCGTATGTACATGCATGTGTATCTGATGTGTGCCAAGTTGCCATCCGAGCTTTTCCAGGTAGCGGATGTTTGGTGATTTACAATCTGTAGTCAATAGTGTAGAGCCCTTTACCATCTCTACATGTACCTGACTTGTCTGTGCCATATATTTTACATTGCCTTTCAAGTATGCATCCAAAAGCAACGATGTGAAAGAAAACTTGATATATTGATATTTCTTGGGAATTATAATACAATTTTGATATGCTGTATACAAGTTGATTTATCAATATTACATGTAGGGTAGTGGTCAATTAAAATAAAACACTTTCTTTTTGTGTATACATGTATATGTACATTTGTTTGTTTATTGTTATAGCAACACAGAAATATTCATGGTTCCCCAAAACAGATTTATCACATAGTTGGTTTAATCTTCAGTGTGATTGATTAACAATAGGCCTCATTTGGATTCATACATGTAATAAGCAGATGCATGTACCTGTATAAAAGCTTTTAATTAGGTTGGCTCTACACATGTAAATCACTATTTTCCACCTTCGATATCAGTAAAACATTGATTGCTTCCTCTGAGAATTTTGAGGCAGTCTCTCACTCACAATACATGGACATGTTGAAGAAGGCATTTCCAAAAAGTGGAGCGCTCATATATTCAAGTACTTTTTTTTTCTCCAAGACATAATTTATTTTTGCTTCTTGAGTCATGTCAAATTGTCCAATTGGTTTACACTCCACATGTACACAAATTAAAGGTATTAAGAAAGTTGTGCTACATGTACTTAAGTACATAGCACTTGGTCGTTTTCGTCTTGTTACGATCAGTTCACGCCAGAAAGGATCGCACAAAATGATATCAATATTTAGTTTATGTGTTCTTTATTATACAGGGTATTTCCCCTTTAAAATCAAGACAAGCTTTCACTTTCAGTACATCAATACATCAATGCATGTATATAGATTACTTTACAATGTATGGATACAGGTTAGCGTACAGTGCTGGAGGATACTGAAGTCAAATGAATCCACGGCTCTCGCTGATGGTCCAGTTGATAATCCGATCCAGTATTCCCAAATTATGATCGCAGTGTTGATCCCAATGTTGTACGCTGAAGAGCAGGTATTCCAGATAGTCAAGTCCAAATAGGTGATCCAAGATGGGCAAATGTTATTCCACAGAGCTTTCACGGCTTTCACAGGCAGGATCTCATAAGCGCTATTTAACAGGCAGGTAGTTATCCACGTAGAGAAAATCCTCATGTAAATCCACAGGTAAGTATTGGGCCAGGGTCACAACAAAATCTTAGATGCAGGTTACTATACCACAGGTGACTGGAGCAAGATGATATGAAACTGAGCTCCTATCTCAAACAACTCATATATATACTACAATCTGTACATTCTAGAAGGTTCTATTAACTGTGTTTCCAGAAATTTCTCAATACATCTAATAAGTTCTACATTGTACCTATGCTTGTAAACATGACAAACAATATTGACCTGACCTAGATTACACTGATGAGTATGAGTCTCAGCTAGCTGTAACATTTTTTCATGTAAATATAATCTGCCAGAGTCTTCTCACATTCCAGAATCTTCTATGCAGTACACATGCACAATGTTTATTTCACCAGTGAGGAATTTCACAAGCACATAAAGCAGCTCATTTAATGGCTACATGTATGGCTATATGTACAACTTGTACACATTTGTAACAGTCTTCAAAGGTGAAATGTTACAATCTCATCTTATGATTATATTTTCATAATCTTAACAACTTTTTTGTCAGTGTATGATTTGAATGAATGAATAATAATGAAATTTGTGTGTTTTGCCAAATAAGCTTTGGCCCCTGAGTTTTCAGGGAAATATTGTGGATAATTATACATGTACACGTAGGAAGCGCTATTAACGTTATCATTAGTGATTTGAGATATTGTTGTAACGTTAAGACAGTGGAAGTGGTTTACAACTTTATCTTCATAACTTTTTACATACTAGAAACATTCAATATTTGTGGCTCCATGGAAATTTTGCAAAGTTCATGCCAAATGTCATTTGCAATTAATCTACAAATTGGCCAGTCCAAAGTCATGTCACGGCCAGATGATTTTCCATTTTTAAACCGTCTTCTTCTTTGGTCTCTGTAATTTCTGAGACCATGAACTTTCCCAGCATGCCCTGTTGAGGCAATTCCTTACTCATATTATGAGTAATATTTACATTGAATGCTTGGAATACCAACTTACATGTAATTATATCCCCTGAACTGACCAGGAGAAAGTTGCTCTAGATGTAGACAAGCTACACACTGCGTACGTTGCACTGTGCATACCACAATTAACATACCACAAATGTGATTTGTCTCAAAAGGCAGAAACTTTTACTCCACACATGTTCATATGAACTTCAGACAAGTCCACTTGGCATTGAATTGCTTGTTCATCAACAGCCTGTGAATCACTTTAGAATGTTATTTGTGGAGAATATTAGGATCTAAACAAAAAAATATAAACAGGAGTAAATCTTTTGTGTTACGTTACAGTAGATCATATAAATATGTTGTATCTCGTAGGTATGTCAACCAATGATGTTTTTTTTTCTTCTTGATATGCATGCATGTGCTCTATTATTGCAGTTACTGTCTTATGAATAGATCTACAAAAATATACATGAGTGCTATGTGCACCGGCAGCAACAAATTGTGATGTTTCTAAGATTGCCAGTGAAAAGTCACAGTTGCCTAGCGTGAACCCTCAAACACAGCCCAAAGAATTTTTGAAACATCTGCTCCGGAGTGTGATTTTTCTAATATTGAAGAAAACAAAATTGCCAGTGTAAATGATGAACATGTAAACATCGCTTACAGTGAGAGGTTTGTGCATGGGTTCAAAAAGTCATGCGGACATGTGGTGCATGCGCACTACTCACAAAAAATCTCTTGAATTATGTTGACAGTCAAAGACCAAGGTTTCTTAGGTCAATAGTGATTTTTGTAGTGTGAATAAGCCTATGGTACAGTATGTACAGGTGTATATCTCTACCATTGCTATATCTTTTGTTCTGTGTAGCATAATCTTGCATGGTAGCATGAGTAAATGTACCTTGTTTTGACATCATGTCAGGCTACAGACATGTAATCAATTCAATTCAAGGTTTATTAAATACATCTTCGCAGCCATACAGCTAAATTGTGACAATTTACAAGGTAAAATCAAATATAAATACAACATATGAAATAATATAACTACATGTTTCATCTGCAAGCATTAATAGTAGAAGTATGGAGAGGTGTAGGATGCACAACAAAAGTATGATTATTGGAGCTGCGATTAATGTCTATTGAAACATAAATTATGGAGGCATACATGTATCAAAACTGAAGGATAGTACAATGGTCTAATGTAAGGCAAAGTTCTTATTTATTGTATGAAAACTAACAAAGATGAATATACATTAAAAAGATTGTCGGTTACTTGAATGTCAGTACTATATAAACAGACAGATTGATTAGGTTCCGTCCTCATATCCAGCATACCTTGATAATCACAGGAGATGCTATACATTGGAGAGAAATGCTAATATGTCTAAACATGTCTCGTCTCAAGGTGAAAGTTGACGTGAGAATAGTTGAGCAGGAGGAAGACATACATAAATGGAGGACCAATAGAAGGCATTTGACTGCTATTCAGAGCCCTCTCCCTTCCATTTTGAAAGAAGCTAGTCATTAGCGATACACGCATAATATACACTGCAAGCGGAGTGAACTGCTTACATTGTGCGCATTGTTACTAGACATTTTGATATATTGGAGCAGAATGATGTGTATCCGCTTTTCTGCAGGTAAGTTTTAGTAGAGAAATGTTTGGGTTATTTCAGGGGATTCTGATTCACCTGTAAATATTTACATTATGTTTCTATTTGTATGTAGCTTTACAATCATTGCTCAGTGTTGATTGTAACTGACTTGCTAACAGCTCCCATGTGCAGAGCTTAGTCGCTGTTTCCATGGTAATTACATCATTTTACATTTTGTAAGTTACACTGTAAAATTATTATAAATCTATATGGAACATTGCCCTGATTTTGTTCACATGATCTGATAATACATGCAGGTTGGACCCCATCCAAGATTGTCCATTTGGAATTCAGCGAGACGCCACCACCAATCATCCATATCATACCCCAAAATCTGAAAACATCCTAATTTCTTTTTTCGATGTCTAGATACGAATGCGCCCATGCTGCCTGCATGATTTACACATCCATCACACCGACGAGATGGAAATCTCCCAGAGAGGTCTCCATCCTCCCCTGTGACCGCATCCAACCAGATTAAATTCTTCTCATATAAAATGCATTACCCGGTATGAAAATGCACTTGCAGGAGTTGAAAAACACATCAACAGCCATAAAAATTGCATCAAAATGAAGGAAATGCATGCATTATCCTCATTTTTTTTTTGTTGAAGTGTGTGTGACGCTGTGATTTGTTTTCTTGTTTGTGATAGAAATCGTGACTCAGAATCGGTGGCGCAGCTCTGACGGGGAGAGCGATCAGACTTCAGGAGCGTCGGATGAGAGCCACACGCCAGTGAGAAGGAGACACAAGCCAGGTAGACTACATCGCAGATTCAGCGAGGTGAGAGGATTACCGCTAGCTCTCTCAGAGTGTATTATTTACGTACATGCATGTTTATTAGCTGGAGAAGCTTTGCAAGAGGAATCAAAAATGCAAAATTGATGTTCGAAGAATGTGTTTATCAAGAACCATTTCCATATTTTATGAGGAACTCTGACAAGAGCCGTGGTGAGATCATGATTTTTTTATAAGTTATTTTTGGTTACACCTCTAGAGGAGATTACTTCATAACATGATCCATCAATTATAAGCTGTTGATGGGCTTCAAAACTTGGTGGCTACATAAGTTTTTACCCTTTTTTGCCTTGTGTAAAGAAAAATCCTTGTTAACAAACAGTCATGTACTTGTATATATTTTAAACTTCATAATATATTTTTATGTTTTGGGGGGTGACTATTGAAGAAAGGATAGAAAATTACTTTTCCATCATGGATTACTCTTCTCCCGACTATTTCAGTTCCTGAGATGCATCTCAAAGTATTGCATGGAAATAGATTCTATCCAATTTTTAGATTGTGTTTGTATGGGATATGTAGATTTTCAGTTTGTGTAAAGCTGTACAATGTACCTCCATCGTTAGATGTCTGTCATCAGATGCTTGTAGTCCGAAGAATATATACAACCTGTTGATACTCATCTTCTAATTCTCCCTATCGCATATAGCTCTCCAAATCTGAATGCGTGTGGTGCTCTAATTTTTTTACCTTTAATTCTTGGGATATGAACATCCGGTTCACAAACATTCTATAACCATCGTCTTGTTAGTGTCTTTTCATTCTTTCATTAGTCCATCTACAATCAATGTTGAGGTAGGCAAAAACATCGCCGTGAATGATTGGTGGTATTTTTTTCAAGTCCTTCGTTCATGTAACAGCCCTTCCATTTTAATATTACAATGTTTACGAGGGTTGAAATTACAGATTCTGTGCGTTATTGCGGGAATTGAATACGTACCAAACTCTTACCGGAAGTATACGTCCCAAGAGCAATTGATCAGATATCGGTATCGTGAGGTGATATCGCTTGATATCGGCTATATGTGATAGGGAGAAATGGTTGTGTTTTACAGAGGAATATCCATTTTGATCCTATAATTTTACCTGTTCTCTAGCTCTTTTAATCCACAGTTTGTTATTTTTTTCATTTGGATATCTCAAAGAGGCAATCTTTTCACTTTCATATTTCCAGTATTTCAAAGAAACATTTCCTATTTGAAAAAAGACCATATTCCTGTTTTACAAAGAACCACTAAGTATGTTAGTGACAATATTAGGCACAACAGCCCCTGTATGTTTATCTGGGACATGTGGATCGTTTATTAGCTCAATCTCACTATTCTTTGCCTGGATCCAGTATCACTAAAAGATTCCCCTTCAAAACAGTCCCTGTATATTTTTCTAGGACATGGATGCGTATCTGGGACATGCGCACTCTACATTGTATTAAACCATGTCTTACGATGTTCTTTGCTTGTTCTTTTCAGGATATCTCGAAAAGGTTATCCCTACCTGTGGATATGCGTCTTCCTGAGCAATTCATTGAAAAATACAGCCTTAGCCCACCCTTTGAGAAGATGAGCAGAAGATCAAGAAGAGCTTCTCTGGTAAGACTTTATGGAAATGCCCCATCTGTCTATTTTAATATGTACAAGGGTTGTTCCCAAATTCTGATTGCTACATGTATTCCCATAAGCCAGCCCCAGAATTCACATCTTGGAATTCAATTCTCTGTCATTCTCTTCTAAATGTCATATTGTATACCTTCATATGAGCTTACTCTGCTATACCTGTCATTTTCTTACTGTGCTCTCATAGTAGTTACCTCAATAGTTATTTTCAAGGCAACACAAATGATTTTTTTTTTCCAATGATTTTCCAAGTATTTTTCTTGTGCATCTGTATTATCCTTTTCCTGTACTTAATGGTCTTTCTAAGTATTTTGTTTCCTTGTTTTGAACTTGTTGTTGCACTAATACTGTCCTCCTTCACGATTTCTTCAGTGTTCTCCTTCGTGGGTTTCATTTCCGTTTTGTGCACATACTTCAAAGTTTGTAGGTTTTCTCCCATTCATTTTGTTCTTCTTCCTGTCATCAGTATATGGGCAATTCCACAGGTTTGGTTAAAGTCATGTAACGTGAGTAACCAAAGCTTCTTTATTTTATATTCTGTTATAGTGTTGCAGAAATTATGTAAATAATTATTTAGGAGGCAAACAGTCCACCTTTCCATGACACACAATCATATCCTCAGCACAGAAACTTCTTTTTCAATCAAATGAAGAAGCTTTGGTTACTCACGTTACATGACTTTAACCAAACCTCTGGAATTGCTCATATGTGTTATGCCAAGGTTGCATATTTATTCTATTATATGCAATAAATCCCTTATTAATACAATGAATGTAAGCAAATATTCAAGGCAAACAGACAACAGACTATCATTCAGACAGAAATATAAAGTGGCAAACATATACTGCCCTACTCTGACAAAAGGAAGCAAGTGACAAATCACTAAACTCTGGGTTATTGGTATTCTTAGATTGTACCCAGCATTCCCTACATATAGGCAAATTCTGAACAAGAAATTTTCGTCTTGCTGTGAGATATTCAATCTAACATGATGTGGTGTTGCGCTGATGCCAATGCAAGTGACAGACACATTTTGCTCATTTACAAGAATAGTCTCTTTTGTTAGTTGCTTCCTTTTGTCAGAGTAGGGCAGTATAGATGTGCAAACTTTGAGCGCATGTGGAGAGTACATGTATGATGTTCATGTATCGGTTTTTGTATTTACACAGTTTGTCTTCCAAACACAACACATGTGGCCTTTTTTTTTTAGGGCATTGCCCTTTTTTGGGTAATCTAGTTGTAAATAAATCTTTAAAGGAAATACAGTAACCCTACACATTCTTTGTGCATTTCTAGACCATTACCAGAGTAGTTTGATTTGTATATATTTTGTTTGGTCTGATTTATTTTTTTTAAAAAAGTAAGCGTGACCCCTGCAAGGAAATACTGTAGATACGAGAGAGCTGTAGTTAATATCCATTGTTCGTTATCAGTATGTTTTGAAACAATCGCCAGCATCAGTGTAACATGAGCTAGTATGCAGTAATGTATACATTTGAATGCGATCCATGAATGTGTGTGGTAAATGGGTAAGACAAAGACAGTCGTAAAAAAAAAAGGCTGTCTGGTGTTTGACCTTGGGTTATGTGTATAAATTCTCAGATTATATGCAGCATAGTACTTGCATTTTCTGCTGGTTGAAGCAGACTATACAGAAACCAAATCATGATTTATTAGTTTGTGTACAGAGGCTGGACAGCTAGCGTGTGAGATCCTGTTGTAAAGGTGTATCCAATTTGCTTGAGGTTGTCTGATAATTGTTGTACATGTACACTGGGTTTTACAATGGTAGGCCTAGTATTAACCTGTTTGAATTGGAAATCGTGTTCCCTTGATCCGTTGGCTCATGGGATTTTGATTATTAGCATACAACATGGTAAGAATTACAGATTTGGTCAGAGATGGATAGGAGGTGGGGGAGAGATGGGTCAGTTGTGATTTATTAATATTCTTGCATGAAAGAAAGGAATGTGTACAGTTTGTGAAAACAAAGAACCATAGTAGTATGTGCACAAGTGTGACCCTTTCTATGCATGTACATTATGTCAAAAAATTCTTGACGATTTTCTATGTGTTTAACATGCAACAAGCATATTTATAAGAAAGAATTCATGAATTTACACACACACGCACGCACGCACGCACGCACGCACGCACGCACGCACGCACGCACGCACGCACGCACGCACGCACGCACGCACGCACGCACGCACGCACGCACGCACGCACGCACGCACGCACGCACACACACACACACACACACACACACACACACACACACACACACACACACACACACACACACACACACACACACACACACATGCAAACTGTGTTTACATATCTCTGCTTTCCATTGCCACTTTAATCTTCTACATAAATGTTTCCTTTGTGTCCCATCTCTGCAGTCTGAGATTGGTTTTGGTAAGATGGAGACGTACACCAAACTGGACAAGCTTGGGGAGGGGACTTATGCAACAGTATTCAAGGGGCGGAGTCGACTGACGGACAACCTGGTCGCACTGAAGGAGATCCGGCTGGAGCATGAGGAGGGCGCACCCTGCACTGCAATACGGGAAGGTAGGGTTGCCCCCCCCCTCAATTCTATAGGAGAAAAATTAGGGGCCTGTATCACAGAGAGCTATGATTGATTGTATGATCGATAGAACAATCGTATGACTTGTCTATGAATTGTACGATTGATATTGATCGTAATTCGGTAGCAAAAAGGAGTTGCAATAGAAATTGATCATTATTTGCAATGTAAAAGCTGGCTTGAACTTGCAATAAACAGCAGGGGTGTTTTGGTGATACAGCCAGTTTACAATCACTTACGAAGTTGATACATGTATCTATCGCAACTCCCTATTTGTGATGCAGGGCTCTGACATGTTAAAAGGAGGTTGTGATTTTTTTTATAATCATGCTAACGAGCATTGAATTCTGATGATTAACCTTTGAGGTCACTCCTTTGGTCTGCACCAAATATAATATCTGTTGTACCCAGAACATCACAGGGATTCACAGAGAAAGATTACAAGGGCTGAAGATTTGGATTGTTCAACACAAATATCTTTCTTATAATATGAGTGATATGTCTCAAATTGGTACCAATCTGTCTTGGGCTTTTATTCGCTTGAAGTCATTATCAGTGTTTCATTCCTTTAATGACGATATTCAAAACCTCAGATGTCCACAGATATTTTCTGTAATAAACAACAGAGGAATGGATGACAGCTTCATATGATTCGTTTAATGAAGATGCAGTTTTTAAAAGGTTGTTTTGTTCAGCATAGCAGTTGCTTCAGCTTGATGACAATTTGTGAGGATGGGTGTGTCTATACTAAACAATGCAAACATTGCACATTTGTTTCCCTAGCCAATGATATGCTTTGCATATATATCGTGTTGTTCATTTTAGTGTCGCTACTCAAAGGTCTTAAGCATCACAACATTGTCACTCTTCACGACATAGTGCATACAGAGAAGTCTCTTACATTAGTCTTTGAATATCTGGTAAGTATACCTCAACATAGCCAATTCAAACCTACCCTTCTCCTACTCCTCCTTCTTTTCCCCTCCCCCCTCTTCCCCCTCACCCTCTTCCCCCCTTCCCCTCTTCTCCCTTTCCCTTCTTTCCCCCTCTTTTCATCTTCTCCTCTAACCCCTTCTCATCATCCCCATTTTCCCTCATCACCCTCTTCTCTTTAAACCCCTCCCACAACCCCCCCCCCTTTCCATTCCTTTCTCTTCTTTTCCTCTTTCTCTCCTCCATGTTCCCCTCTTTTCCTATTTCCTGTTCTTCTTATTTTCCTCTTCTCCCCTCTACCCTCTTCCCCCTTTATCATCTGTCCCCTTCTTTTCCTTCCTCTTCCCCTCCCTTCATTACTTAAAATGAGAAGAATCCAATTTCTTGGGTAATTAGATCTGTAATTTTGTCTGAAATTACATTATCTGTCCAAACAAAAGTCTCGCTGGAGACTTAATCAAGCTGATGAGTTGACCTCTTTGAAAATCGGATTAGTCTGGTTGGAGTTTTGCCTATTTTCTTTTCAGATCCCTTTATCTCTGTCGCAGAGGTTCATACATATGACCCATTTGTGTAATTTCTTAGTACATAAAGCATTTAAAGATGCTATGAAGTAAGTTTTTCACTTAATTTCAAAATAAAGAAATATGACATTTTACACATTTAGCAGACTAATAGCACTTGTCAAAAAGTCAACATTGACAGTTTGATTGTAAAATTGTATATTTGCCTTTTTATTGCATTGTGTATTTTTGTACCTGTGATGTTGTATGTATAGCAATCCTATAGAAACAGGATTATAGTACAAAGTGCTGTTAACATGTACACAGTATTGTATCTGCTAAAGCCATGTATAATCAGTTTGAGTCTTACACACTTCCTTAATTTTATATGAGGGGTTGTACATTGTCTATAATCAATGGCAAGTTGCCCATGTGTGATCACGTAATGTCATTTGCATCTCATATCCATAATCCATCAAACCATTTGAGACATAATATTATCTCTTATATATCTCTCTCTCTGGCTTTTTTTTTCTCTCCATATCTCTGCTTCTGTCTCTTTGTCCCTGTCTCTGTCTATCTGTCTCTCTTTCTCTATTCCTGTATCACAGGAGAAGGATCTGAAACAGTACATGGATGACTGCGGAAGCATTATGAACATGAACAATGTCAAGGTAGGAATGCAAATTAGAAATATATGATATCACATGGGCTAAATCAAACATTAATCATTTGTTAAGCTAAAAATCTACCAAATTTAGCTTCTTATATTTAAAAGCTGAATATTTTGAATGAGAATGAAAGGTATGGTACAATGTATCACACAATTAATTTACATTGATATCAAAAGTATTATTGTGCAACATTAAGTTCATTGAAACGGAATCAAATGAAAAGATGAATAAATGGGAGAAATATCATGAGAAGTGAACAGAAATCATAAAGGATAAGTGATTGTTAGAACTACTTGTGAAACAAGATAGATATTGATTTGGAACGGTGAGAATGCAAGAGAAAGGAGTAATGATGAACAGGTATGCTGAATAAAGCTAGTGAAGAGGTCCTGAAATAAATATTTCTTTAAATATAAGACAAATACAAATAAAAGTGATGTTATGAACCCTGATATGATTTGATGTGATGAGCATTGCCTTCTTCATGCATGATTTGCTATGATATGTCTGCAAGATGCAGGTACCATACAACTTGGTATTGCAGAGAGGCTAGAGAGCTTTTTGGTGCTTAATCATTTCTGATCTATTCATAGTCAAAATGCTGAATATCATGAATTATGCAGAGTGGGTCGTGTTTTCTATGCACAATGTAAAAATGTCTTTCACGTTTATTCTGTTTTCCTGGTGATGGATCACATATTTGTGCCATGTGCTCATGGCATCACAGAAGGTTTTTTGATGCAACACCATTCTCCTGACCTTTTCCTCTCTAAACCAATTAAGGGTCGCAAGTGATTTAAAGTAGTTTACAGTGCAAGTACTTCGCCTTTAAAGTCAACTATGTGTTTTGAAGTAGATTGAAGCTTGTATGACGTGAGGCCGAGGATTTATTAGGTTGTAATTTCATTTGATTAAAAGATGAGATTAATGGGTGTGTGGCCTCATTAACCAAGCTCACAATAAGCACTGTGGAGGAGCTCATTAATCAGGACACAAAGGAGGAGGAAGGCGAGGTGGAGAGTAGAAGAACAAAGAACGATGAAGTCTAAAAGGTGAAGATGAAAATATGGAAGAAAAGAAGGAGGAGAACAAGTACGAGGAAGAAATGAGAATAAAGGAGGAGGAATGCAAGGTGGAGAGTAGGAGAACGAAGAAGAACGATGAAGTCTAAAAGGTGAAGATGAAAATATGGAAGAAAAGAAGGAGGAGAACAAGTATGTGGAAGAAATGAGAATAAAGGAGATGTTAGGAGGTGGAAAGGGTGGAAATGGAGGAGAACATTTTGGAACAAGGAAGAGGAACAAACAGGCATGAGAATGAATCCAGAACTTGGAAAGACGTCATTGACGTATACATTTCCTACCCTGCCATGCCACTCCATCCCCTTTGCCTTGTTGGTAACAGTGTGATGTATCGTCTTATATTTTGTTTTGTAGTTATTCCTATTTCAATTGCTGAGGGGGCTTGCGTACTGTCACAAGCGACAAGTTCTTCACCGAGACCTGAAACCTCAGAACCTCTTGATCAATGAGAAAGGGGAACTCAAACTGGCAGACTTTGGTAAGTTCGCAGTTTGATACATGTATCCTTCCGCCACATTCTGAAGTGATGTGTAAGTGCTGTAATTCAAACCCTGGTTTAAAACGATTGTCTACCACAGCTCTCTGTGACATACATATGATTTATACAAACATAAACAGATATATTTCATGAAATGTGAAGATTATTTTTTCAAGCACTGAACAATAGTCTTGACTTAAGCATTTCTGAGAGTAATGTTGAATTTGTCAATAGCATCGCGCTGTATCAACATGAGAGTATGAATCCACCGTATGAGTTTACCCCCACTTCAAAATATAGTTTCTTGAATTTCATCATCATTTTGATTAAATTCTGGAGAGCTGTAAATTGATAATTATCTGATAATTAAGTTCACGACTCGTTACTTCCATGAACTATGTGTATAAAGCATATGGAGAGAGGAGTAAAAATATAGAGAGAAGCGGAGAGTAAGAAAATAGATACTAAGTAATTGATAGCATGGCAACTAGTTGTGTAGACCAGGAGTTTTATGCCAAATGTAGAAAATTGATATCCAGGTATCATGATCATGCAGAATATGTCAGACAAATATTGAAGAGAGAGTAAGAAAATATATACAAAGTAATTAATGGCATGATTAGTTCACTGGGCCAGGAGTTTTATACCAAATGTAGAAAATTGATATCCAAGTATCATGATCATGCAGTATATTTCTGACAAATACTGAAGAAAAACACATTATATCATGTTTTTACCCAAATCATGTGGTTTTCTTCATTGAGCTGGTTTAATGAAATGTTTTCGTTTCTGCAGAGCAGTATAGTGGCATTTTTTTTTTATTGGGATGAGTCTGCAGGAAGTCAGATACAGCATTAATTGTCCTGGTTAAAGACAGAAACAAAAAGGAAGCGCTTTCAATGATAAAAATATCACTCCTCTTTATTTTTCATCATCCTCAACATCCTGAGGAGATCACAACCATTTATAAACAAATATTTATCTGGCACAGGAAGCGTTAAGGCTTCAATACTAAATATATAATAAGGACATGGAATGAGAAACCCTGGAGGAGGGGGAGGAAGATGAAACTTTGATTAAGGGTTGAGGAGATGGAAGAAGATGAAGAGAGGGAAGAGATGACAGCAATAACAGGAAAGTGTCTTAAAATGGTGGAAGAAGGAGAAGGAAGGAAGGAAGAGGTAGATAAAGAAGGTTGTGCATGAACTAAAATAAATCACATGTTCCTCCATCCGCTGTCTTTGTCTTCTCATCATCTCTCTTCCGCTTCTTTCTGACATGTCTGCTTGTTTGTTTCTCCCTCTTCTCTATCCACTCTCTTCCTTCCCACCATTTCCACTTAATCTATCTCTCCCTCTTCTTTCTCCCTTAACTCTTAACTCTCTCACTGTCTGTCTCTCCGTATCTCTCACTGTCTGCCCCTGTTTCTCTGTCTCTCGCTGTCTCTCTCTTTCTCTCTCTGTCTCTCTCTGTCTCTCTCTGTCTCTCTTTGTCTCTCATCATCTCTCTTTGTCTCTTCTGGTTTCTCTCTGTCTCTCTCTCTGTCTCTCTGTCTCTTTCTTTCTGTCTGTCTGACTGTCTCATTCTCCTCTTTCTACCTCCTAACTACCAACCTCCTTGTTTCTTCACATGCAGGTCTAGCCAGAGCCAAATCAGTACCTAGTAAGACCTTTTCCAATGAGGTGGTCACCCTTTGGTATCGGCCTCCTGATGTCCTCCTTGGTAGCACTGAGTACTCAACATCCATCGACATGTGGTAAGAACCTCACTCTCATCAAGGGCTGCTCACACTGGTCATGTCCAGGGCAGCTCACACTGGTCATGTCCAGGGCAGCTCACACTGATCATGTCCAGGGCTGCTCGCACTGGTTATGTCCAGGGCTCCATCTCATAAAAGCACTTGATCTGAATTAATCACAAATCCAATCCCTATCTGCAATGAACAGAGTTACGATGAATATCAATTGCAAGCCAAGTTTACATGAATCGCAACTCTTTATAAGACAGGGCCAAGGTTTGTGGAAAGTGCCTGATGGATTTAAATCTCAAATCAGATTAATTGTGTACAGCTCAGAAGCATGAGTGAATATGTATTACAATGCTACTTTGTGTAAAGACGATGGTAGATGAACGATCTAGCAGGCACACAAAATCAACCATTTTGGATTGTGCCCATAACACTAATCATTGGAACCTTGCTGAATCTCATCGCGTGCGCATTCCAGACAAGCTCTATATTTAGAAAGTTTGAGTTCAGCTGTGTTTGAGGAGTTGTTTTTCTTTGTAGGTCATTAGGGTCGTTTAGAAATGTCACCATTAGGTTCATGATCATTTTGTGCGAGAAGATTTGCTCAAATAACACGAAAAAGTAATTAGTGACTTTCTTGTTGAAAACAACACCTCGTGATGTATCCGTGGCTATAAATATTTTGATGTGATGAAGATGTACTATAGATTAGACGTCAGAGCACATGCTTAGTAACCTGTGTGGGAGTTGGCTGATTACACATGTGAAGGTTGTGACCGATGGATTGAAGGCTTCATGCTAAACCTGTAAACAGCAGGTTTATGTGGGAAGTTCTAGTGTTGTATTAGGAAGCAAAAGGAAATTGAATTTAGCAACAGAGTTTTGTCTGCATGACATGTTGCTTAGAACAAAGAAAACTTTTGCTGGTTTTGTGTTCTTCTTAGCCTGTTGTGAATAATGGGTTCTAAAATAAATATGCTCCTCACTGGTAGTCAGAATGTTAATAGTTAGTCATACAAGTGTGAAGTTATTAGCTGTGCTTATTAGCGAACAAAATGATATTTGTCCCACATTGTATTTATAAACCACTTAATTTGATCTCACTTAATTGTTGTGTTGCACTCAATACCAGTCTGTGAAGATAAGTGAAAGTTCTTCCTCAGATAAGATGGGTAGGTCCCCACAAAAAAGGAGATGTAGGTCCTACAATCTGTGCAACACAAAGGTTAAAGCATAACAAGGGTTGCTGTAGATTTATGGGCCATGCGAGTTCTAGTTCCCACTGGACTTCGCAACAACAGGAAGTGGGTAAATTGTATTGCCAACGGAAACAACTGCCAGGTCTTGAATGGTTGCAGACTCGTACTAATGAGGGCTTTGTCCTGGACTCTCTCCCTCTTTTTCTCTGTCTCATAATCTATCCCTCTCTCTCTCCCTTTCTCTCTTTTGCTTTTACATGTTTTCTCCTTTTGTGGCCCCCTCACTTTATATTTAACTCTTACTTGGGCCCCCTTTTCTCTCTCCCTCCTCTCCCTCTTTTTGTTTCTCTTTATGTATCTCTCTTTCTTTCTTTCTACGTCTCTTCATTTCTCTTGCCCTGTCCCCTCACCTCTTCTCTGTGTCTGTTCTTCCCTTCCCTCTCCTGTTTACACACTTTATCTCTCATGCTTTCTCACTTTATCCCTCTCTGTGTTATCTTCTTCTCCTCTGCTGTCATCTCTCTCTCCTTTATGTCCTTCTCTGCCCTCCTCACCTCTTCCACACCTTTCTCCTCCTCCATTCCTCTCCTCCCCCATCCCTTCCTCTCCTCTCTTCTCATCTCACATTTCTTCCTCACCATGTCTCCTCTCCCTTTGTAATATCTGTAACATCCCTCTCTCTCTCTTTTATGTGTTTTTCCATCCCCCTCACTGCCTCCCTTTCTCTCTCTCCTCCATTCCTCCCCTCTCCTCTCATCTCCTTTCCTCTTCCATTCCCTCTTCTCCCAATCCTCTCCCCCATCCCCATCCCTCCCCCATCCCCATCCCCATTCTCTCCTCCATCCCCATCCCTCCCTGCAGGGGTGTGGGATGTATATTCTATGAGATGGCAGCGGGCCGGCCCCTCTTCCCAGGCTCCACAGTGGAGGATGAGCTGCACCTCATCTTCAAGTTCCTGGGGACACCCACGGAGCCAACGTGGCCGGGCATCTCGGCCAACGAGGACTTTGTCTCCTACGGCTTCCCTGCCTATCCCAAGGAGCCTGTGGTCAACCATGCCCCGCGGCTTGACCTCCAGTGTCAGGACCTCCTGGAGGATCTCCTCAAGGTGACCTATAAGAAATATTGCTTCCATAGTAACCCCCTGACTAAAACATCACAAGCTATTAGGAGGAAATCATTTTGTATTGATAGTAATGAGAAACAACTTTTTTGCCCTGCTCGCTTCCATGTAATCACTGCAGGAATTGCATCAGTGTATTTTTTTCTCAATATAGATGCTATGTGCATGCAAGGAATAACAGATAAAATGGTAGGACATATCACTTAAAGGAACACAGATAGTCCTTGATTTGTGTACCCATTTTCTGTCTTCTGAAATTGAAAAAAATTGTTTGTTTGATGATATGATCGAATCTTACCCTATCATGCATCTTTGCTGCGATTACAGGCATGCAATTTCTTTTGGATTTATTGTGCTGTTGTAGAGAATTTGACAAATGGGATACAGTACCTTTAACTAGTGGCACTTGAGATGTGCATTATCCAACTTGCCTGGTGAAGAATTAGATTGCATTTGTGATAAATCAAGTTCTGTCCATGGTGTGACAATTTCCATCGTCATTAATCTTATCTGCATGACTAATCACAACGTCTGAATGGCCCCCATCAGCCTCTTCAAGTGGGGTTTGAGGTAAAGAACATAATTTCATCTTTTCCATGTGACCATGGAAACTACTCCTAGGATGAAAATACTGACTCATAGCTCCTCCCTTTTCAATATTTGTAATGAGCTATGCCCTTTTTCTTCATCTGTGCTCATTAGTGTGTGGGGAAAGATTACAATGGCATCAGGAAAGCTGTCAGCAATAAATAGATCATGTTGGCAGGGTAGTGGGCAATATGTTATGGAAGGAAATATTAAGCTACATATTATTCCTCTAAGGTGCAGAATGTAGCTCATTTTCTGAATACTTTGTCTCTACTCCATTAGTTTGAAGGAAAGAACAGAGTGTCAGCAGCGAAAGCCATGAGACATCCGTGCTTCAACTGCTTCGGTCCGAGGCTACACACATTGAGGGACGGTAAGTGATTAAATAAATTGAACAAAATGGTAGGTCTTGATGAGAAAGAAATTGTACTTCTAATTGCTACTTTTCTGTTTATGTTATCACCCTCTCTTATTGTTGTATTGTCTTCACTGCATTTTTTTGTGTGCAAACACTTAATCTACATGTACATCAACTTTCATGATGATGTACAGTGGAAATATGCTATCAAATCGGCCACAAGAACATGATGGATTTTTACAAGGAATCATTCCACTTTAATTGATGTCATCAAAGAAATTTGTTTTGTTACTCTACTTCGCAAGTTTTCTAGAATACAAGATTTACTCTCCTGCCTTTCTGCTCTCAACATGAGTACCTATTTATTTTCATTATTCAATTAAGAAATCTGTCTCGTAAGATTTGCATTCACCAAATAAGTGTGATAGAATTTTACAGTGATATATTATTCCATTGGTCTTTCAGATCTGTTGTTTGTTATTGCTTAGTGCATTGGTATCAGTCTCGTCGATATGCATTTAATTCAATCTGTATGACTCAAATGCTGTTTGCAATTGCATGTAATGATGATATAGGAGTTAGATATGGAAGAAATGTACAAAATCAGTTTTTCTTTTTATTTGTATAAAATAATGTGCTTCATATTTTTGTTCCTGCATCCTTGTGGTCCCTCTCACAGTCCAATCAATAATGGACTTGCCCGAATGCCAGCTTGCCAGGGACCCTGGTATCCGTTCATCTGCAGTGCCTAGCACAGGTAAGGAGGGGGGCACCAGGATGTGTCAAGAGGGGGTGGGGGGCAATATTGCACCAGTTTCAAACACATATGTCATAAAGTGAGACTGGGTCTGGCAGTTAAAGGGATAGCCCTTCTTATGCCGTTCAAGCAGTCTTGGACCAGTGACACACGCAAATCAATAATGGACAAGCCCTCACATATTTTTGTAATGTCAATAGTTCACGGACGGGCCTTTTTTGTGTGGATTTATCAGGATCATCCTCGGTGGATCAAAATATAACCATCATCCCTGTCTGAGAGGATTTAGAGGTACAAAAGTGAAAGAATGATAGAGTAACCATTTGTAATGATGTGTGCTCATCTTTCATGCACGTTGGGACAGAGAAGAATTGAAAAAGGCCTAAAATGTGCACACATGTCTTTGGCTTTTCAAATCTGCCAATGATTATTGAAATGTGGATGCTAACTTTGAAGAGTATGATATTTTGTTGTTGAATGCCAAATGCTGTGTCCAACGGCCCTGAAAGCATTTTAATGTTCTTCCCTAAAAAACCACCTGTCCATATTTAGGATTCAATGTGAAATGTCACTTGGATGACCACAGGGGAACAGGTATAGTCCTGCATACAAAATATGATATCCCCACAAATTTGTACCGCCCGAAGCATTTCCAATGAACTATTTTTTGTTTGTGCATGTGCACGTGTTGAAACTGCATATGAGCTGATTTTTATGTGAATAAGGATGCATTTACTCCAGCAATATCCCCCTACTGAATGTAAATATGCAGTGTATACTGTACGCTTCCCCTGTATTTGAGACCGTATGTGAGGTGTCTTGAGTTAATATTGAATTATTGTGGCCAAGTAGCTTGCTTTTGGCTGAAGGATTATAGTTTTCTTCTAGGAATGAAAGAATGAAAAGGTGTGTCTTGATTTAGGTTTTGTTTTGGAAAGAAAAGTACTATTTGCACAAATGCCATTATGATTCCATGAAATGGTATATTTGTGAAAAAAAGACCCAGTCTATTTTATGGTTAGATTTGACAAGCGTATCACTAGCAGAAAAAAGAAGTGCCAAAGATTTTTTTGACAAATCAAGGAGTTTATTGGTGTATATCTGATACTGCAGCTGAAAAACTCCGGGGATTGTTACCAGCCTCCTCCCGGGACATCCCAATAGAACCTAATGATAGAATGATGATGGAATGTAGCTTTCTGTTCAGCAGTGCATTTTAATCTGTGGTTTGTTGGGGGTTCTGTATCTGAAAAGATTTTCAGACTCCCTTCACCTACTCAAATAATGTTTGTGAACTCTTTGTGTGCTGGCTGTTGCCTTAGTAAAACCCACACTTTCCTTACAGTAGTAGTTTGCCTGGCATGCACAATGACTGAATACAGATCGTCCCTCTTACCTGTGATGTTTTGGTATCCCCCTTGCCTTCTTCCATATTCCCTCTGTCAAAGGAATTTGAAGTTTATATCCCTTTGGAACTAAGTGAGGGGAATGTTAATTTGGTGCAGTATAGAGTGTACCCAGCATGCATTATATGAATGCAGTTCTTGTCTAAATACCCCTTCTTGTAACTGGCATGAGTTACAGACTTACAATGAGTGATAGACTTCTAATGCATTAAAGTGCCACAATTCCTAGGCTGATGTGTGACAAATCCCCTCTTCTGTATTGGTGACACCCACTTCTACAGAAAGATCCTCCTAGAAAAATTTATTAGATTTTTTTTTCGACCCCATATGTTCTTTTGAACTTAAGTGTGCATGAACTACTCCCTCATTTTTCCACAGCTGTGTAATTGAGAGAGTGGAAAATATTTTTTTTTATGTTAATGTAATCAGCCCCACCCCCTGGCTGTAGAATATCTCCAATTGTCCATACCATGTATTGCATTTGTTATGTACGTGTATACAACAGGGGCAGTATTGTTTAGTTACATATTGTTGCTATGCCCCCTAAATGAGACTCCGTTTAGACTACACACATTCAATACATATTCATTGATTGCTCTCTAGTTTAATAAGTAAAATCACATAATTTTTTTTGTAAAAGTGCAATTTAGCGATTCTGACAAAGAGTCATTTTGATTGCAAATATTTGTATGTTTGGTTGTTGTGCCTTTATGATATATAGGTAAAACAAAGAAATGTGTCAGTTGTTAACACAATGATATTAGTACAAGTAATAGTACTAAGTAGTAGTAGTAGTAGTAGTAGTAGTAGTAGTAGTAGTAGTAGTAGTAGTAGTAGTAGTAGTTGCAGTAGTATCAGCAGCAGCAGCAGTAGTAGTAGTAGTAGTAGAAGAAGAAGTAGTAGTACTAGTAGTTGTAGTTGTAGTTGCAGTAGTAGTAGTAGTAGTAGTAGTAGTAGTAGTAGTAGTAGTAGTAGTAGTAGAAAAAGAAGTAGATTGTACTGAAGTAAGTCTACTTATTTACCATGCAGTGTCTAAACTCATCTTAAAAATTACATCATAAGCAATCAAGAGACAATGCTATCAAATATCCGTACTCTAAGTTGTTATGAAATTAAAGACACACATGTTCATTTTCAAATCAAAACAATGTAAGTTCATAACACAAAGAACCATTCACATGTGAACACACCCTGCATCGTGTACCCTGCTTGAAGTAAACACACCCTGCTTGCTCCCCACCCCAGGTACATGTATCCCTGATTGACCTGTGCATGCTTGCAATGTATTGTCATGTTGCATGCATTTACAATAGGCATGTCTATTTAGGTGCTTACAGATGGGATAAGAAACAATCAAATGATTTGTCCAATTATTTTAAAATCACTGTTAGTTTATTGTTTTATTGCATTTTATTTTGTAACTATTATTCTATTGATGGCTCATTAGTTTCTTTTATTTATTCAATATTATTGATCTATAAATCATTCAATAAATTGTTTTCATTCTATTTTCATTTATTGGTGAATAACACAAACAGATGTTGATAACCTGATGGATATTGTAGACATGGATGAAGAAAAGATATATCTTTCAAATACTTTTTGGTAATCATTTATAAAAATCATCAATTTACATTGCAGTCATTGTAGAAACCATTGCTTTGCAGATTTATTCTTTTGAAATGAGGGAGAAACATGTGACAGAAGATAGCAGCTCTAAGACAATGGATGGTAGCAAGACACAAATGAGTATTGAATACATTGAAAGTAATGCGGACAGTTAACTAAAACAGAACCTAAGTTTGTGAAATCATTTGAGAATGCTTCACTTTGATTGTCAAAATGCATGTCACAAGTTAAAATCTTGGCCCATATGATCACAGTTTGCAGTAATTGTTTGTAGTGCACTTTGCTTTAACGACTCAACAACTTTTTTCTCTCTTTCTCTCACTTGTGAATGTCCCTGTTCTTAATTGTGACTCTTGTGTGTATATTTTTGTGGTTTCTTTGTTTTTGATTTTCTGACAGAAGAATCGAGGGCGAGAGCGAAACAGAATTTTTTAAATCACAGGTATAACTCATCCCATCTTCAAAAACGTGAAGCCAAAAAGCCAAGCAAAAATTCACAAATGCGAGCTTAGAAATAGATGACCCTCATGATCGTACATACCAGAGTGTCATTGTCATCTTGTGTGGGATTTTATACCTTCTCTCTCACTTCATTTATTCCAACTGTCACACAGCAATCACTCATGCATGCTTCCGTTTATCATCATTGAAATCATCTAACTTCTTGTTTTTCTTTAGATACATGCAGATTATATTATCATGTGAATATTCCTCCCCCCCACAAAGAGACTAGAGATTTGAAATAGTCTTTTTTTCTTGAAATGTATCTGCTCCTTTTTATATCAAAACATTCAGGGAAAAAAATCAGATTTTTTCCATAAAAATAGCAAGTCAGATACTGGTAATCAAACCGATAAAGGCTTGAGGAAAACAGATCACACAGGGGTCTTTTGGTCATTAGTTCTGTTTATTCTTTGATATGTATTGGAAAACTATGATGTATTTTGCAGCTGCTCAGTACTATGCAATTCTGTTTTTTCCCCTCTTGTATATTATGTTTAAATAAATAAAACAAGTTACATTCACATCCCCTAGTCCATGATCATGTTCTGTTGTAATTTGCTTTTACCCCATTTTGTGCAGAACTAGCTCTTTCCATATTTCTTGACACCTATATCTGACTTAATTGGTACCTTTCTTAGTTTTTGTCAATTTCACATTATATTATTTCAATTTTCTCCCAAGGGAGATGCTATATATGTAATATCCCATGAAGATCAGTCATTGTTCATTCTGCATGCTTATCAATTTCTATTCACTGGTACATCATCATCGTGTGTGATATTATGGTATGATCTATTTTGCCTTCAGGTTTCAACAACTCATTGGCTTTGCATGTCTCATTCTTCAACATATATTAGACATCAACTATATACCAGAACTGCCCTCTAGCATAACACTACAATTGCATGTGTAGATTTTTTTTTCACATGCTTTTGAAAAGGTAGCCTTAGAAGAGCTACTTCCGTCAGATTCATCAACTTCAATGCATGTAGAATAAGCGCAAATATGCTGTCCTTGTATGAAGTTCTATGTACCATGTAACACATATTGTACTTTTTTGTAATATAAAAACAAATTCTTATTATAACATATTGTTTTGTCAGCAGGAGCTTGAAAAGGTATCGTGAGATGATAATAAGAGCCCCTTTTTTCTGTATAGAAATTTAGCTTTCTTATTCATAGTCCCCAAATAGTGTGGCATAACTTTGAAATACCAGTTATTTGTCACAAGCAAATATTATTCCTTATTTTAAAAACAAAAAACGAGTCATACACGCTCTGTGAAGTTAGATAGAAATTGCAGAAGGTTTTTAACGATAATAAGTCGATTGGGTTTGCATTGTATTAGGTCACTGGAAAATGGCTGAAGTAATGCCAACACAATAGACCTTACAGATGCATTGATTTCTTTGCTTCCAAACATGCTTGTGATGTACAGACTTTGATTTGTTGCTGCAGTGACTAATTCATACGTTACCCTTAGAATTGCATTCAATTGAAGAGGAACAAAAACATGAGGAGAATATGAGGAGCAGCTCTAGTAAAAAGTTAAATCGTGAGACAACTAATTTAATTTATACTTTACTCTTGAGTGCGTTCACTGAAAGAGGAGCAAAAAACAAAACAAGTTGATTTGTTTTAAAGCTGAAGAATGTGAGGGGAAAATGGTGTTTTCATTTTGTTTGACAATTGTAATCTGTACCCATTGAACTGTGCATTGCTAACTTGAGTTGTCATGGATAATTCGTTTCTAATGCATGATAAGTCTGCAGTGCGTCGCATGTAAACTTATGGCATTTGTAGTGTGTGTGTGAATTTTTAGAATAAAATGGAGGTGCCATTATAAGCTCTGGAGTCTAGTGATTACAGTTTTGAAAGATTAAAATTATTTGTACAACTCCCTAATTTCCTTCAGACTTACAGACTTACTTATTTTATGGTTTTATTCCATTTTAATGTGCTTAGTGACATTAGCAATTCTTATAAAGCACATAACAAATAATGATTTAACATATCCCCATGTGCTGTAGAGAGAGAAGTACAAAAAACAAGAGGCGAGAAATGATGTAAATCTGCATGTAGGCATGAATCACTAGTTGAATTTACTGGACTTTGATTTGCATTACCATGGAAACAATGAGCTCAAGGCAATGTAGCTGTTTTCATGGGAGGAAACATAACTTGTTCGTTACCATAAATATAGAGATGGATCATGATAAAGGCGATATTAATAAAGATGTGTGTAGGATGAAGGCAGATTATTATTATAAAGGTTTATGCTTTTGCTTACATGATACTTTTGTTAATGATAAGGAATGGAAGTTTGGCAAAACTCTTTATGCCATCATCATTGTCTGATATCAGAATCACAGAAAGGAATTGTCTTAAAATGATTAACTGGTTATTGTTCAAATAAAGCGAGGTCCAATCTTGGCTGATGAAGGAGCAGCTATGGCATGATCACATGTCCCATGATCTTAAATATTGCTCTCCCTTTAACGCAAAGGTGTTCCTGTAGTTGTGGAAGACTTCTTCTCAGCAGTAGATGTATAGTGCATTTCAAGTTTGCTTTTGTGGCCTAAATACATGTACCTTGAGCAGTGATATGTTTAGTTAGAAGTAAACAGAAAGTATGACTATGCAAAACAACTGTTTAGAATTTTAATGCTTGGATACATTTACTGTATTTTAATCTATTAATGATGAACCGGTATGCAGAAAGCACATTTACAATCTACATTTTACAAATGAAAGCTATTTTGTGTACCAGCTTTAATTATAACTTTAATTGCTGTTGCTGCTGCTAATAGCACTACTACTACTACTACTACTACTACTACTACTACTACTACTACTACTACTACTACTACTACTACTACTACTACTACTACTACTACTACTACTACTACTACTACTACTACTACTACTACTACTACTATTACTATAGATTGCAAGCTGACCTTTTCCTCTTTATCTGCTATCCCATCATTTTACTGACAATAAATATTCTCATAAAATGACGATAACTTTGTTTCATCTTCTCATAAAATGACGATAACTTTGTTTCATCTTCTACTTAATACATTATGATTTCAGTTCAGTGGCAGCGGCAATAAACAGTTAGCTTGCCTAAAAGCATATACTAATAAAATCATGTGTATCCATAGAAAACATGTTTTGATGATTATTTCCAAGTGGATTACAATTTCCAAATTTATACAACCTTGACCATTGTGTAATGTTTAGAATTGAGATGGTTGTAGGTGATTATGAAGCTTTGCGTGAGAAGTACAGTCTAGGCTTACAGTCGTGTGTGTGATTTAGTCCGCCCGGAAAAACTCACATTGTTGTGTTGTCAGGACTGTTAGGATACAATATACAAGATGCATCATATTGAATTGACGGTTTGGGAAATGCTGATAAAAACAAGGGTACACATTTCATTTCTGTTTAGTAGAGTATATTTGCGCAACGTTCATAAAAAATTGTTTCTTCCTTTGCAGAATTTTTTTCTTCCAATATTCTCTATATTTTTGGAAGGCCTATATCCAACATGGAAATGTCACATATCGCTATCACATTTGAAGTTATAAGAGCGTCCCCCTATTTGCATGTTAAACATGGGAGTTTTTCAATATGCTGTTTGTCTGTTGTGGTGAAAGTGATGACTTTTATAGTTAAGATAGGTACTGGAGTCCCTATTTGTACCTCGTATATGGAATTATTCTATTTCCACCATATTTGTTCATCATGTAAATGTGGTTTTGTGTGTCTTAAAAGCAACTTGGCATTTAAGTGAAGGATCTCTGTAAATATTCACATCATTTTCCTTAGAGAGGTTGATGGTGTGATGGCTTCTATGTGCAACAGACCAATCGGGTTATAACTCCTGATACATGTCTGGAGTGTATGAATGATGCCATTTCTTTACTGTTTTGCTGGCTTTGGCCGTGTCTACACAACACCATCGGTGGACCATGATATGATGTATGAGATTGGGATATTTCCTTAATGAAAAAGTCATCAATCCTTACATTAATTATAAAAAGACTCCTTCACAAATGTTTAAGTAAAGATTACTTATTTCCAAGCCAAATATGATTTCATAACAAACAACATCCAGCTGACAATCTTTATGCCTACTCACTCCTTAGGTTGTGCTTAGATACATGAGGTTGTTGTAAGAAATGTTTTGGAAGTTTACGCTGCAAGGTCATCGCAATACAATCACTTGTATCATGAACGTTTTCTTATCCACTTTTTTCTTACAACAGGCCCATCTCGTGGGCGACGCCAGAGCATGCACTTTTGACGTGACAACGGACCAGCTGCAGTCGCACCTCCAGCTTCCACGGTTACCATGGTGATTGCTTCGTCTTGTTCTTCACAGTGGACGATTTAACAGCATTACATCATCAGATATGGGACATCACAACCATTGAGGCAGTGATGTTGGACTAATGTAGCCCAGTGGAAGTTGGACCGGAAAAAATGAGAAAAGCAAGAAAAAATAATAATTTATATTCCGTCGTATCTTTTAAGTGCCACACTTGTATTGCTTCACTTCACAAATTTGCCATTTATCAAAAAACAGTTTTGGCTCGGTTCGACTTGGTTCGACATCAAATGGACAACAAGCTGTGAGGTTCAGTTATCCTTCTCTCTCTCCGCAGCAGAATCGATTTCTTATGTGAGAATCAGCAGTCTGCCGAACACAATGAAGATCTGAAAGTCGGAGCCAGCAGCTGCGTATTGCCCCATCATTGGAACTAGCACCACAAAACCCGTTTCCTTTGGGGGGGGGGGGGGGGAGGAATCTGGTTGTCGTTTGTGCATAAATCAGTCACTCTATCTCACAAAAATATGTTTGTTCGTCATCATCATGTGACTATTGATGGAAGATGGATTGGGGATAGTCAGTACTTCGGTATGCGGGGCGGGTTGGTTGCGTCTGCCAATGATGAAGATGATGCGTACAGTCTGATCAATGCTATAAATGAGAAGTCAGTATGATGTTCCCTACCCTTTTCTCATAAATTATTGATAGTGTAGGGAGTCATGTGTATATGTATTTGATAATGTAGAGTGGAGTGAAAAGAAAGTGGATCGATTAGAAGATGTATGTATTGACTGTGTGCATAGCAGTTTGAAGGTTACATAATCACTTTGAAGAGCAGATGTATTGGACATCTACAATGATTACAAGGTGTTTTTTCCTTTCTTCTATTGAAGTGATGTCTTGGAAGAAGGTAAATAAGAAGAGAGAATGTGAAAACTTTTGCAATAACATGTAATAATAAAAGTGCAAGTGTGTAAACGCCTGTCTGGAACAACTTTTGTGCTTGTCACAAACTCCCCTGTAAATGAACCATCAAATAAGTCATCTTCTCATTTGTGATGGTTATTTTCCTGAAAGGTGTATAATCCAAGTCTTGCATAATCGCCGATATTTGCATTATTACCACAGGTAAATTTGCATTACTAGATTTGAGAAACTATATGTTTCACAATGTTACGTGATATGCCATAAGCATTGAGTTGGATGATTTGTGATTCTTTTTCCCACCCATCTTGACATCTGTATGATATGAATATTCTAGGTGAAGTGATACCTTCATTGTTTATCTCCATGACATGCCCTTCAATGGTCAATGTTGGATATCCTTATTAATCTTTTGACTTAATATGCACTCGATATCAAGGTTGCATGTAATGTCTAAACATGCCACAGAAATGTGTCGACGCTATTGGCTTTGTTTTAACTCTTTGTGTGCCAAATAAACCATTGCCATATGGCCGTTGGTGTGTATTAGTTGTGGGGAAATTATGCCAGTGGTGCACAAAGGGTTAAGAGCGATTACTTGAGGAACCACGCAGTGTCTGAACCGATCTTGGTAAAACTGCAATTGCAGGAGAGGCTGGGGAAAAGTTGGCCCAGAGTATTTCCCAAGGAGGCCCATAAGTGGATGCTGTTGGGAGCCTTTTGATCCTCTTGCGAGTTGCGGGAAGAAAAGAAAGTAATCACAACCCAAATCTAACCTCAAAGTGACTAGAAGAGATTATCATCTGCAGGTGAATGAAGACTCTTGCTGCTAATGACAATTTGTTGCGAGATGGAACCCTGATAATGGTGGTTACATTTGGTTTGGTAGAGAGAGTGGTTATTTTGTATTTTCTTTTCTATACAAGGAAAATGCTGCTTAAATGTCCAGTTTAACCAAATAAATTACATTATGACTTTAAAAAATATATGTTCATTGCTTTATTTATTTATCTAGCCATATGAATTCATTTTGTGTGTGACATCTTGGAAGCCACAGCTTATCATCATAAAGCGTAGGCCTATTGGAATGCTGTACGCCTCGTATAACTCATTACTACTGGTGTAAAAAGGTGTGTTGTATGCCAGAGGGTTTATCAAGGCCTGGTAATGAAAGGGTTAATCATAATCATTGTCTGTCATTCTGCAAGATGAAAAGGTATGAAAATGATATGTTACAAATGATCTGTCATGGCAGGAGATGGGAACAGGGTAGGCTCAAGATTGTAATATTGGCTGGATGTAGCAATATTTGTGAGTTGTATGGTGCTTGGCCTAAAAACCACAGCAATAAACACGAGACTAGTGCAGAAAGCAGTTTTAGAGGACAGACATTGAGGGCAGTTACAGGTACCTATGCCGCCAGATGATAATGTCATCACGGGTGAAAAGGGGCTAATCATATTTTGTACGGTCTTGGTCAGCTGTGAGAAACTATATTTGGACAAAGATATATTTTTGTCAAGGTAGCCCACCAATCAGGCCAATAATTGTAACAATTGGATGTTATAAAAAAAAAGTTGGCTCAAATTAGAGCCTTCTCTATCCTGGTTTGAGGGACCTCTAGATAGCTCTGAGTTATCTGTTCACATATGTCTAGTTTCCTTTCTATCAGTAGAACAGGAAATAGAACAGTAAGATCAAAGTTGGTTTCCATCCCATGTAGTTGAAGTCTGAGCTAGCAGGAACATGTACATGTATCTATTAATTCCCAACATTGTCTGAGTATGTGATACCTATGTAGCATTTAATAACAAAGCAATCAGAAGTGTGCACATGTACGTATGGAGTATACAATTATATCTTTAATAAATGTACAAATGTTGAGTTGATTTCAGTACCTCTGGTTTGCCTCGTGAGGACCTAGAATATGGCTTATTACCATGCTTAACCAATCAATTTAGTAAAATTGATAACCTTCAGTACACCCATGCAGTTTATCTGTATAAGTTTCAGTTATATAAACTAGTTCTCATGAAAGTAAAGTGCCAGGGTTTTAGACAATGCTGTATAGATGTGTCATTCTAAACAATGTATTCACTGATTACTGTGCAATTATTACAAAGGACAGTCCTGCAACTACTGTCATGTAGTTCTATGTTACAAGAAAACAAGAGATTCCAGACATTCATTTTAAAGACAAGATAGTATGTGGAACAATAAAGCTCTCAATTGTAGCGTAATATGGAGTTGAAGCAAACATGTACATGTTGATGGTGTATAATATGACTGTTAGGTTTTCTTCTGTGTGTGGAATTGAGATCAATCAACAAAAAAGTTTTTAAATAGCCAGAAATAGCATGTTGATCTATGTAGGGTGAGGTTATCTGGATTGGTATGAGTGTGCAAGTATCTGAATGCGCCAGGCATAAGATATATCAGGATATCATGGCATGTGACATCCTGGGAAAGCTCCAAAGGTTTATGACCTTGAACATTGAGAGGACGTTGGTGTCATTGTTTTGAAATCTTGCAATGTTTGCTTTGGCAGAAGGTCATGGTCCTGTCTTATAAAGACTTCCGATTGATCTGAATCAATTGCAAGTCCAATCCCCTATCTGTAATTCAAATCTTTATAAGACAGGGCCTGCTGCAAATTTAACTACATGTATGAGAATTTCAGTCATTCTCTGGTCTTCAGGATTGCTCCATGCTTCAATTTTTCAGTTGAATTCAGGTTTGAAAATATCAGAGATTTTGTTTGTCTACAATGCATTTTCTTCACTTCCTGTGATGTGACATTGGTATTTTGATAGAGAGAGAGAGAGAGAGAGAGAGAGAGAGAGAGAGAGAGAGAGAGCAGAGAAACAGGCTTCGTAAATAGGTTTGACAGGTGACAAATAAGCATTTTACTGCATATTCATTGAATATAGGTTCCAAGGTGCGTTACCCTTCATTTATAATGCTTAATACATTCTTTGAAGAGAGATCACTCATCAAATGTAAATTATGAATCAATACACAGTATGTTGTATAAGATATTCATTGGTGATTCAAGCTTGACATAATGAGATTAATTTTTGTTTGAATATTCACATGTATCACACTATCCATGCCCAATATAGATTGTACAAAATGAATAACATGTTGGTTAAAATAGGTAAGTTTGTGAAATATGACTGATTTTTATGTGAACAAATATTTGTATGATTTAAAAATTGTTTGGGATAAAGTGTGCATTTTACTGCAAGATGCTGTGCATTATTTACATGTTACCATGGACACAGTTTGGAAGCATTGTCAAAGTTTTGATTCCTTTCATGGTTATGATTTTATGTGTGAAGTCTTCTCAAACATTGACGCCAAGCTGTTTGGTGGAAAATATGTCCAGATGAGAGAGTCATCATGCGTGGGTCACACAGTCTTACAGTGTATTTGAAATGTAATTTAAGAATAACAATATGTCGCTAGTCATTGTTGCCATTTTTTCAATTATTCAATGGCAGTAGTGTTGGAGGAAGTGTGTCAGGGCATGGTCAGGGTGAGTGTTTCTCAATATACAAATATTGACTGCTATGAGGGGCACAGTTAAAATTATAAGCCCAAGATGATGTCAAAACCATGACTATGCCCGAAGCGAAGCTGAGGGCATAGTCATGGTTTTGACATCACCGAGGGCCTATGATTTTAACTGTGCCCCGAATATTAAGCAGTCAATATTTGTTTTATAAACCGAATGTATAGATTCTTCTCATCGATTGGTTAAAAGATTTCCTGAACTGACAAGGCCTACAAGATAGCATGTAATAGGCATGTAAATCAACACTCATTGCGCGTACAGGGATTGCGCACACACGAGCGATATCGCGCGGTGTTGAGGTTGTCTTATTATTTTCCGGGCACAGTCGATTGCCATGCCCCGGGCACAGTTAATTTTGACGTCATCTTGTTAAAAACGGGGGCACAGCTATTTCGATGACTCTACTTTTAACCAATCAGATGAGAGGAATCTATGTATGAGGTTTATAATGCTTTTTGTTACACACATGCTTTGTTAGTTAACTCTTTGTGTGCCACGTGTGACTTTTGTGCAATGAATACACACAATTCCCATAGAGCAAGATTGTCTGGCACACAAAGGGTTAAAGGTCCTTTTCCTTTTATGGTAATGATTTTATGAACATATGAACATGAACATATGAACATGAACATATGAACATATTTTCCACCAAACAGCTTGGCGTCAATGTGTGAAGTCTTCTCAAACATTGACGCCAAGCTGTTTGGTGGAAAATATGTCCAGATGAGAGAGTCATCATGTGTGGGTCACATAGTCTTACAGTGTATTTGAAATGTAATTTAAGAATAACAATATGTCGCTAGTCATTGTTTGCCATTTTTTCAATTATTCAATGGCAGTAGTGTTGGAGGAAGTGTGTCAGGGCACGGTCACGGTGAGTGTTTCTCAATGCTTTTTGTTACACACATGCTTTGTTGGTCAAAGGTCGGCAACCCTACCCTACAAAGACGGGGACCAGGGAAATACGTTGTAAAGAGGAGAAGTATTTATTGTTTGGAGATGGATCATCCGTGACTCTTGACGCTCTCGTACCTCCATGTATCGCATACTGTCTAGATATGGTTATGTATGTCAATCATGGACATGGGTCATTTATTTCTACCCCCACACCCACTTACGTACAAGCACACAAGCATTCACATACACACACATACACATACAAACTGATAGATACACACATGCACCTACACATACTTGTTTTATATTTGTCTAATATTTATTTTTTATTTGAAGACAAGATAAGCCATCTGACTGAGCACTCTATATTGATTGATAACAGCAGTAATGTGAATGATGTCATTATGGATCCATTGTGATCAAAGTCTTCACAAGACAATGTTTGAATTATCCTGGCCATGTGACATGTCATGGTATTGCAGTTTCTTTTATATACACATGCAACAGAAAGAAAACTAAGTGAGGTTTTACTTTATTTTAGAATAAGTTTCTGCTCTCAAACTAGATATATCCATTACCTATCAACTGTGACTTGTCTGTCACTGTGGCAGGTTTTATTTTATTTTAGAAACTTATCATATGTTACAATAGCAAGATAAAATTCCCTCATTTGTTGCATCGTGTTTTGTGAAAATGTGAATGAATTCATGTCTCAAATTATTATCTCTTTCTTTTCTCCATGCTTAATAGCACACTTGCCTTTTCTTCATGAGAAAGAAAATTATGTTTTGTTCATTATTCTTGCATACGTGACTACCTTGTATAAGGTGATTGCATTAGTTTACTAGAAATGACTTTACTTCTTGAAAAACTTTTACTTGTGTGACGCTTGTGATCACATTTAATTCTCCATCTCTTCCTCTTGTAAGGTTTTACTCTCATTTTGTAAGTTGTTGTTTTTATACTCAGATCAAATCCTAGGTCAATACAAGCCTAGTAGACATGTCTGCCCACGGTGTGCATAAACATGTACATGTATATCACTACTACATGCACATTTTGGTTGTTTTTATCATACATTGGTCTGGTCTGTCAACATTTAACTCTTTCGTTACCATTGGCATGAATATTTGTATTAAGCTAATCAGGTTTTCATTGCCTAGTAATGTGAGGGTTCAAAAGAGGGGAGGGATTGTGTGGGTTACTTTAATGTCTGTAAGCCAGTTCTCGTGATCTATGGACAAGTTTATGATTCGTGCAGTAATCCACAAGTCCACACTATTATCCTTGTATATGACTGAACCACCTCGTTTCATGATCTGAATAGTTGATGTAGGTATGTGAGATAAGCGTATGCATGCAATTGCGTGTATGGTATGTATATGTTGTGTCAAGAGCAGTGCGAGTATGTCTGTAGCGTGTGATATGGACAACACGAGTGAATTGTTGAAGCTAAGTCTTCACTTCTATAAAAACACGATTTGAGGTCATTCTTGTAGCCACCCTCTACACTAACACTCATTGTATACATTTTTGTTTTGAAAAAATTGTGATAGGTCAACTTTTTTTTTAAAGTCGGCCATAAGCCCCTGAGTCTCGTATACTCTCAGAATGTGGCGTGATACTTGTTGATGTAGATAGAAAATTAACTTATACTATTAAGATATGTTATGATCATGGAGAGGAGGTCTTGGATTTTCAAAGAATTAAACTGATCTTTAATGATGCATTGTACAATATGGTATTATGTTGCCTTCTTTTTTATGTGTGTGTGCGCGCGTTTGTGTGAGAGGGAGATAGAGAAATAGAGAGAGAAAGAGAGGGGGGAGGAGCAGACAGAAACATACAGAAAGATGAAAAGCAGAAAGGATGAAAATATCGAGGAATAACAGATTGGTGATAGAAGAGAAGCCGAAGAGAGACATTTGGGAGAGTGAACGAGAGAGAGAGGGAGAGGCAGAGATATAGCCGCTAACGTACATGTTTCCGATATGTTTGTATCTCTTCCCTCTCTGTGTATGTCAGTCCCTCCTCCATTCCCCCTTCCGTTTCATCTGTCCTCTTCCTTTGATTCTCTCTCTCTCCCTGTCTCTATCTCTCTCTCCCTCTCGTCTCTCCGCCCCATCTCTTTCTCTGAGTCCTGTATGTGTACCTTCCTCTTCTTTCTATTCTCTGATTCTTACGATGCGTTTTGTGGTATACTGCAAAATACATCGTGTATTCCTTGCCATGCACGAATCTTCCTCCAAGGAACGTAATCCCTAATCATGGACCCTACAACGATATATTTCACTCACAACCCCCCCCCCCCCCTTATCAAAGGGATAGTTCACCCTTGAATTATTTTTCTGTCAATAAAAGCAGACACGAGTCATGTAAGATATGTAAAATATTAGTGCAGGTTTGATGGAAATCCCTTAAAAGGGTAAGAAAGTTATGATCTTTGAAAGTTTTGATTTCTTTTATGGTTATGATTTTATGTGTGAAGTCTTCTCAATTATTGACGCCAAGCAGTTTGGTGGAAAATATGTTCAGATGTGAGGTCAAAGGTCAATGAACTTTGCCAAAATTGGCTAAAAAGTGCCCCAAACTTTATATTTTTCACATATAAATCCAAATCCAATGGTACATTACCAACTAAACATGGTGCAAAGATGGATCACTACTTGGGGCTAGACTGTTGACATTTTTGGTGAAATTTCTCAAAGGTCAGAGGTCAAAGGTCAATGCACTTTGCCAAAATTGGCTATTTTTCACAATAAATCCAAATCCAATGGTACATTACCAACTAAACATGGTGAAAAGATGGATCACTACTTGGGGCTAGACTGTTGACATTTTTGGTGAAATTTCTCAAAGGTCAGAGGTCTAAGGTCAATGAACTTTGCCAAATATTACCTAAAAATTGCCCCCAAATTGATATTTTTCAAAGTAAATCCAAATCCAATGGTACGTTACCAACTAAACATGGTGCAAAGATGGATCACTACTTGGCGGTAGATTGATAACATTTTTGGTGAAATTTCTCAAAGGTCAGAGGTTAAAGGTCAATGCACTATGCCAAAATTGGCTATTTTTCACATTGAATCCAAATCCAATGATTCAATTCAAACAAACATGGTACAGAGATGTGTCACTTCATGAAGGTAGACTGTTGAAAGTCTGGGCAAAATTCCTGAAAGGTCAGAGGTCAAAGGTGTATGAACTTTGCCAAAATTTGCGGAAAATTGCCCCCAAACTGATACTTTTCACAATAAATTCCAATCCAATTATGCATTTCAAGGAAACATGATACAAGAATCACAAGGATACAAGGATGGATTTAGACAGACTGATTAAATTGGAAGTCAAAGAAGTAAGAGGTCAAAGGTCAAATGAACATTGCCAAACTTCGCTAAACATGGAAAAACAGAATAAATGTTATTTTCATTTCACATAGGAATTCACTGGAACATTTCCAACCAAACAAACAGATTTTCTGAAAATAATCTAAATAGAGCTAGCAAAGATATTTATCGACTGCGTGGCAGTCGAATTGCTCTAGTTTTTCAATTATTCAATGACAGTAGTGTTGGAGGAAGTGTGTCAGGGCACGGTCACGGTGAGTGATTCTCAATGCTTTTTGTTACACACATGCTTTGTTGGTCAAAGGTCTGCAACCCTACCCTACAAAGAGGGGAACCTGGGAAATACGTTGTAAAGAGGAGAAGTATTTATTGTTTGGAGATAGATCATCCGTGACTCCTGACGCGCTCCCGTACCTCCATGTATCGCATACTGTCTAGATATGGTTATGTATGTCAATCATGGACATGGGTCATTTATTTCCACCCCCACACCCACTTACGTGCAAGCACACAAGCATTCACATACACACACATACACACACATACACACATACACACATACACATACAAACTGATAGATACACACATGCACCCACACATACTTGTTTTATATTTGTCAAGTATTTATTTTTTTTATTTGATAAGCTATCTGACTGAGCACTCTATATTGATTGATAACAGCAGTAATGTGAATGATGTCATTATGGATGCATTCTGATCAAAGTCTTCACAAGACAATGTTTGAATTATCCTGGCCATGTGACATGTCATGGTATTGCAGTTTCTTTTAAATACACATGCAAGAGAAAGAAAACTAAGTGAGGTTTTACTTTATTTTAGAATAAGTTTCTGCTCTCAAACTAGATATATCCATTACCTATCAACTGTGACTTGTCTGTCACTGTGGCAGGTTTTATTTTATTTTAGAAACTTATCATTTATTACAATAGCAAGATAAATTCCCTCATTTGTTGCATCATGTTTGTGAAAATGTGAATGAATTCATGTCTCAAATTATTATCTCTTTCTTTTCTCCATGCTCAATATCACATTTGCCTTTTCTTCACGAGAAAGAAAATTATGTTTTGTTCATTATTCTTGCATACGTGACTACCTTGTTTAAGGTGATTGCATTAGTTTACTAGAAATGACTTTACTTTTTGAAAAACTTTTACTTGTGTGACGCTTGTAATCACATTTAATTCTCCATCTCTTCCTCTTGTAAGGTTTTACTCTCATTTTGTAAGTTGTTGTTTTTATACTCAGATCAAATCCTAGGTCAATACAAGCCTAGTAGACATGTCTGCCCACGGTGTGCATAAACATGTACATGTATATCACTACTACATGCACATTTTGGTTGTTTTTATCATACATTGGTCTGGTCTGTCAACATTTAACTCTTTCGTTACCATTGGCATGAATATTTGTATTAAGCTAATCAGGTTTTCATTGCCTAGTAATGTGAGGGTTCAAAAGAGGGGAGGGATTGTGTGGGTTACTTTAATGTCTGTAAGCCAGTTCTCGTGATCTATGGATAAGTTTATGATTCGTGCAGTAATCCACAAGTCCACACTATTATCCTTGTATATGACTGAACCACCTCGTTTCATGATCTGAATAGTTGATGTAGGTATGTGAGATAAGCGTATGCATGCAATTGCGTGTATGGTATGTATATGTTGTGTCAAGAGCAGTGCGAGTATGTCTGTAGCGTGTGATATGGACAACACGAGTGAATTGTTGAAGCTAAGTCTTCACTTCTATAAAAACACGATTTGAGGTCATTCTTGTAGCCACCCTCTACACTAACACTCATTGTATACATCTTTGTTTTGAGAAAATTGTGATAGGTCAACTTTTTTTTTTAAAGTCGGCCATAAGCCCCTGAGTCTCGTATACTCTCAGAATGTGGCGTGATACTTGTTGATGTAGATAGAAAATTAACTTATACTATTAAGATATGTTATGATCATGGAGAGGAGGTCTTGGATTTTCAAAGAATTAAACTGATCTTTAATGATGCATTGTACAATATGGTATTATGTTGCCTTCTTTTTTTATGTGTGTGTGCGCGCGTTTGTGTGAGAGGGAGATAGAGAAATAGAGAGAGAAAGAGAGGGGGAGGAGCAGACAGAAACATACAGAAAGATGAAAAGCAGAAAGGATGAAAATATCGAGGAATAACAGATTGGTGATAGAAGAGAAGCCGAAGAGAGACATTTGGGAGAGTGAACGAGAGAGAGAGGGAGAGGCAGAGATATAGCCGCTAACGTACATGTTTCCGATATGTTTGTATCTCTTCCCTCTCTGTGTATGTCAGTCCCTCCTCCATTCCCCCTTCCGTTTCATCTGTCCTCTTCCATTGATTCTCTCTCTCTCCCTCTCTCTATCTCTCTCTCCCTCTCGTCTCTCCGCCCCATTTCTTTCTCACATTCTCTGAGTACTGTATCTGTACCTTCCTCTTCTTTCTATATTCCTGATTCTTACGATGCGTTTTGTGGTATACTGCAAAAGACATCATGTATTCCTTACCATGCATGAATCTTCCTCCAAGGAACGTAATCTCCCATTTATATTTCACTCACAACTCCCCCCCCCTCTTTATCAAAGGGATAGTTCACCCTGAAATTATTTTTCTGTCAATAAAAGCAGACACATGTAAGATATGTAAAGTATTAGTGCAGGTTTGATGAAAATCCCTTAAAAGGGTAAGAAAGTTATGATCTTTGAAAGTTTTGATTCCTTTTATGGTTATGATTTTATGTGTGAAGTCTTCTCTAATATTGACGCCAAGCTGTTTGGTGGAAAATATGTTCAGATGTGAGAGTCATCATGCGTGGGTCACACAGTCTTACAGTGTATTTGAAATGTAATTTAAGAATAACAGTATGTCGCTAGTCATTGTTGCCATTTTTTCAATTATACAATGGCAGTAGTGTTGGAGGAAGTGTGTCAGGGCATGGTCAGGGTGAGTGATTCTCAGTGCTTTTTGTTACACACATGCTTTGTTAGTTAACTCTTTGTGTGCCACGTGTGACTTTTGTGCAATGAATACACACAATTCCCATAGAGCAAGATTGTCTGGCACTCAAAGGGTTAAAGGTCCTTTTCCTTTTATGGTAATGATTTTATGAACATATGAACATGAACATATGAACATGAACATATGAACATATTTTCCACCAAACAGCTTGGCGTCAGTGTGTGAAGTCTTCTCAAACATTGACGCCAAGCTGTTTGGTGGAAAATATGTTCAGATGTGAGAGTCACGTCTGATAATGTTAATTATAAAGTACAGATAACCTTGTGTTCTGTTGTCGAACCCATGCTAGCTAGAACATTGCAAAGTCCTGTCTCACTATTGCGTGCAACCGTTGCGTATGACTTGCGAGGAACAATTTCCCAGCACGCAGGGTAATTTCTGCGCGCTGACAAGAATTTGACAAGTTTTGCGTGCTTCTTATCTGCTGGACGCGTGCTGATTACGTTCTACTTGCGTGTAACCTGCGTGCCAGGCGCGTTGGTGGCGCGTGAGAGCTTCGAAGCTGATCCGTGCTAGTTATGGGCGACATACGAGGGCCGCGAGCTACCTGCGCCACAACTGCGTGTTCTATGCGTGAGAGTTGCCTGCAAGTGTGAGCCTCTCAGAATGTCATCATCTTGGCCGCAGCCGACCCTCAACTAAACAACAGAAAGGTCGTAACTGGCCCTTAAAATTCACACCTGCAGAAATGACCAGCTACATGGATTTTGGCAGTATGGATACCGTTCCATGCCAGTAAAACACCCGTATTATGCTAGTAGAATACCCGCAGATGACTCGTGTTTTCCGGTGCATAGCCACAGATGCACGGGCAAGTTGCGTACTTCATGCGAGTTAACTGCCTTTGACTTGCGGCCGCTATATATACGGTCCTCCTACTGGTGTTCTGCGTGGACCTCTGCGGCCAATCCCCGCGACTTATGCTAGGTTCACACTGCCGATCAGATCAACTCGATCAATCCCGATCAAGCTATTTTGGCCTGATCGCGTTCGCTCGGCAAGGGTATTCGGGGTTAGTCTACCTTGATCGGCATCGCTCCTGCTTCCTTCTCGATAATTTTTGACAGTCAAAAATTATCGAGTAGGAAGCCCGAGCGCCAACAGTTCGGGTAGCGATCGAGAAGAGGTCGAGTTGATCGGGAAACGGTCGTATAGAAATCTTGTTCGGTCGGGATGGAATTTTCCAACCACTTAGTTCCCGATCATCTCGATTTATGCTCGAATACTACACGATTGGTTCCCGATCATTTCGATCCAGGAATCGTCCTTTTCTCGACTGATGCGACTGTTTCTCGACTGTTGCGCCAACGCTACACGACTGCTAGCGATCTCTACTCGACTGAACTCGATTACGTTTCGACCGACACCAGACCACACTCGATCACATCCCGAGTACTTTTCGACCGCAGTCGATCGATCCAAACGCAACTCGTCGAGCACACGTCTGTTCAGTGGAAATATGTGTCCTATATTTTAAAATGATTTTTCCTTATTTTTTCTCAGCACTGATAAGCCCCGCCTCCAAAATATCCTCCAACTCAAGATTCCCCTGTGACATCATCAAAGGTAGAAATTAGCAGGATAACAAGCAGAATTTATGCACAAACTAACATTGTAATGACTACCTCCACCTGCCCACAAGATCATCACATGTCTTCACACAATACCATCTAACAACCTTTCATTTGGGAATAATAGTTTCCTTATGCAGTTGTGTCAGAAATGTGCTTGCTATGTCATGTATGTGATGCTATTATAAGCACAAATAGTCATTGCAATGTTTAGTTTGTGCATAAATTATGTCTATTATCCTGCTAATTTCTACCTTTGGTGATGTCACAGGGGGAATCTTGAGTTTGAGGATATTTTGGAGGCGGGGCTTGTCAGTGCTGAGAAAAAATAGAGAAAAAATATTTTAAAATATAGGACACATATTTCCATTGAACAGTTAGTGATTTTGTTATATACATTAAGTTGCATCAACAGAAGTCAACATATATTTTGATGACAGGGGCAATTTAAACTTGTACAAATGGATCAATAATATCCAGGTGAAATAATAAACCTATTGTACATAATTAGTACGCTTCTCAATGCATAAGTTTGGACTAAGAAACTTCACTGAAGGCAAGATAAGAGAATAGTTAGTGTCTGCTTTGATTGCTTAAGCGTTGGGAGGGGGTAGCTTAATAAGGCAAGGCTCGAAACAGTAAACCTTATCCTCCGTCCGTATTTACGTCATCACATGTCCGTAATTCCCCACTTTTGGTCGGGGAATAGGGGACATCTATGACAGTACTTTTTTTTTTAAATAACTTGCATCTGTTTGCATACCGCCCAGGTTCATGATACGATGTCTATTTGATGATGGGACTACTCGTTGTGCTAATACAGAAGTTTGAAATTTTATGTCCGTATTTACCTCGCTCTCCCCTACTACTCCTACTACTACCCCATGTCGAAATTCCTATAGAAACCAGTAGAGAGCGCCTACTAGTTTCTATTGGTTTTTCATAAACCAGTAGAGTCTACTGGTCTGATGAAGAACTGCAAAATCAAACCAGTAGAAACCAGTAAAAAACAGTAGAAAAAGTAAAGTTTAATGGTATTGAAGACCAGCAGAAACCAGTGAGATCTAATGGTTTGAAAAGGAGTGTGGAAAAATCAAAGTCAAAACAATAGAAACCAATATAAACCAGTGAGATCTAATAGTTTCAAATGGAGTGTGAAAAATACAAAGTCAAACCAGTAGAAACCATTAGAGATTGGGTCAGTGAATTCTATTGGTATTGGAGACCAGTAGAAACCAATAGAAACCAGTAAGATCTAATGGTTTGAAAAGGAGTGTGAAAAATACAAAGTCAATCCAGTAGAAACCATTAGAGACCAGTGAATTCTACTGGTATTGGAGACCAGTAGAAACCAAAAGAAACCAATAGAAATAGAGATGCTCATGAATATTCATGAATGTATTCATGAGTCATAATTTTGTACTTTTATATGGATAACCTCCACATAACCAGATAAAAGGAATCTTACAAATTAATGATTTCAAGTTTGAAAATAGAATAGTGAATGCCACCTACTTAAGTGAAGACAAGAATGATAACAACAAAAAATGCTTTTCTTAAGATTGTAGTAACCAATATGTTATGTGCCTAATAACCGTACTACTATATATATGAAAGTGTGTGAAAAAAATGAGAGGAATTAGGATAGATATAGGATAGGGATAAGTGTAGGACAGGTTAGAGTTAGTCTATAACAATATGTGCCTTACTTTGGAATACATGTATTACATCAATATTTTAATTTTGATTCCTACAGGTCTCCTAATGGTCCCAGTAGGTATTCTACTGGAATGTTCTAATGGTTTCTACTGGAAATCATTTCACTTTCCATATTCAAACCAGTAGAAAATTTCCAGTAGAAACCGTAGAAATTCTAATCGTTTTTCTCTACTGGTTTCTACTAGTTTTTCGTCCTGGGACTACTACTACTACTACTACTACTACTACTACTACTACTACTACTACTACTACTACTACTACTACTACTACTACTTATACAACTATGATGTCTACTACAAATTTTACTACAGTTACTGCAAGTACTATTGCCCATAACGGTTACATAATAAGTGTAATAACATTGATAATTACGAAATTAGAGTTCATACAAATGATCGTATGGAACTGAACTTGCGCCCTTTTTAGTATGAATAGTGGCTCTATATAGCCTACAGCATGGACAATTGTGGAGGGGGCGGGGCAGGGGTAAGAATTTCCCGAGTCTTGCAAATATTTTAAGAGCGTCTGTCAATATGGTTGATTTCCTTTTTTCATGAAAACCTCTCAACTTTGTTCCAAATTCCATACTCCAAAATCAGACACGACTTGTCGATGATGAGTTCGTGGTATGTACATATTACAAACGTTCAAGGAGAGCAATATCAAAGGCACCCCCCCCCCCCCCAATACACACACCCTACGTCAATGTGCAAAAACACCTACGTAGCTCTGTCGCCTACAACGAAATGAATAGCTGTCGCCAACCAATTCTTCGCTCACTGTGCGAATATGCCGATCTGCTCGAATTAAAATCGTGTAGAAATCGTGTAGACGTCGAGTTGGTCTACGCGGTCTAGTACAGATCGAGTACTTACCATGTATCGATCGTGTATTGATTGAGAAGAGATCGGTATGTTCGAGTGGAGATCGATGTGCTGGTCGAGGAGATGAACTAGAGGAATCGTAAATGATCGGGTGTAGGTCGTAAACGATCGAATAGCGGTCCGGAAGGGATCGTGTTGAAAGACGATCAATCATTTAGTCGAGATTGGTCGGGGTAAAATTGGTGATCGGGCTTGACCGAACTTGATCGACTTGATCTGATCGGCAGTGTGAACCTAGCATTACACGGAGCAAGTTTTGAACATGCTCAAAACTTGGCTGCGGGTAAATCGGACTTCCGTGCGCACCTCCGGGCAACTGCGGGCGAGATACGTGCTAGGTACTGTCACGTGCGGGCCATCTGCGGGCCTGCGTGTAGCAAAAATTGTCTCTCGCAAGGGCACTAGCAGGATCACGTAATGATTTATTTGTAGAATGGTTATGCCATCATGCGTGGGTCGAGTCTTACAGTGTATTTGAAATGTAAACGAGACATACTTGTGGACAAGTATAAGGTGATCTGTATTGCAGATTCGTGCACATACATGGGATGGTAATACACGGTGACACCACGGACCTTCTGTGGTGACACGTACCATCTATTCATAAGAAATCAAAGGCAACGCTCACCAAAGGTCATAGCGCACTTACAAACTAACATTGCAAAGAGTTGCCTAAATGATCAAATGTATGTGTTAGCAACATTATAAAGGGGAGAGCGGAAAAAACGGGAAAGAAAATCTCAGAGGATGACAAAGTGAGGGATTGAACAGAAGAAGGTGGCAAAACTCACATTGCAAAAGGAATGAAAAAATTACGGGCCTACTCACACCAGGAATCGAGCCAGGGGCCTCGCTTTCTTAAACAGCGCCCATTGAGCCACAAATCTTTCCATTCATTTAACACGTAAAGCAGAAAAGGGGGCTAATGGACTCAGCTACAAAAATTTAAATTTCTTTCTTTGGTCGATGCGTTTGTGTGTATTGTATGTAGGCGTGTGTGTATGTGAGAAATAGAAAAACAAATGGAAAGAAACATAGACAGAAAAACACAGAAAGAGAACAGAGGAAAGAGAAATATAGGAGGAGAGACATACAGAGCTGATAATCGTGACAGGCTAAACATATGGATAACTACAGCCATCTATACACAGAGTTTGGCAAGCAAGCAGACAACAAAATAATATGCGCTATATTGTTACCTATTGAAACTGAGTTTGCCAAACTGGCTCTGGGAATAACGATGTAGAGAACGAACGGGAGAGTGCAAGAGAATATCAAAGAGATTGAAGGAGAGACAGAGAGAGAAAGAGGGAGAGAAAGAGAGAGAGATTGAAGGAGAGACAAAGACAGAGAGAGAGAGACATACAGACAGACAAACATGTTTCAGGGTGGAGGAGTTGGGGGGGGGGGGGCTTGCTACTGCGGCATATTGTCTTATTTCCACCATATGGCTGGAATAATTACAGATCAGTTAAAAAATATGCTTTAAGTCTTATTTGAAACACAACTTCCTCTTTTCAATGTAAACAATAAACCGCACTAGATAATTGTACGGACTGGTTGGTTGATGCAGGGACTGTCCCTAGTTGATGTGTGTTTGCTCAATCCCGAAGAATATAATTATCTCCGGTTACAGAATTCAGTCACGAGATTCACGCCACACTGCACAGCCATTGAATGTCTGCAATAGATAGGCAAATAGAGGTGATATGAGACAATACGTGTGTTAGGAGGCCAGGGGTGGTATAATAGCTGTTGTTCGGAATCATATCGCCCCCCTCCCACACACCCAGAAGGAAAAACCAGTTGGGACCAGTTGGAAATTCCAACTGGTTCCAGTTGAAATCAACTGGAACCAGTAAAAATCTATTGATATCAATTGATACAAAATATTTGAATGTAGCTTCAAAAAAATAAGTGATTAGTGAGCAAGAAGGGAAAGGCAATAAATAATTGAACTTCTGATTTATCACGGTAAATACATGTGGGTCTCTATTCATTTCAGTATACAAGCAACCGGTTGACATATTTTGAATATCAGTTCTAACACAAAGGTCCTTTTTGTTTGCACTATTTTAAAAGATTGCATTGATCATCTCAATTTGTATGTTTTTCGACATTACTCCACATGGTTGTCACCGAATTAAACAATATTTGCAGGCCTATCATTATAGATCAATGTAAAACTTTGCGGCTGCGCAAGTTAAGGTTGTATCCATTTTCTTTTAGCACGGGCAGCGATCGCTCAGGGGCATATGTACTCCCCTTTTCTACAGTAACTTTAGGTTGGGTAGTCTCTCCCTCCTCTCCCTAGATGAGGGACCAAAATCTCAAGAATTTGCCAAGCGTTTTCTTTTCTAACATTTATGTGAAAAATAATGTTGATTTATTTTGGTAAAACAAAATATCATTTTCAACACCTCTTTACATATAATTTATTATCCTTGATTATACAGTGCGTCCCACAAAAAGGAAACCCGTCTTTGGAGCTAGATATCACAATAATTATTGAATATGTTTCGATCATAAATTCAACATTGATAGGTAATAAAAGGAACAGCACTTTGACAGGCATTATGAACGTACACAGAGTCGGCCATTCCATGCCTTGTACTCGAGTATGGAGACTGCATAGTCCGTCTGCTTTGTAAAATGTATACTGTTGTGATCTTGTGTAGACTCAGATAGGATGACTCGAACAAGACTTCTACTTTATAGTAACTTTATTGCAGCAGGCTATACGTGTGTGTGTTGATACAGTTGCCATCTTGAGAAGTGCTCTAGTCTTGTCTCAAGACTTACTATCATTATACCTCCCTTCCTTTAAAAAGAAGGTTTACATTCTTTTCATTAAATTTAACTCATTCTCAGCATATCCTTTGTATCAGTTTCCAAATATGTCAGAGAGTCTATTTGTATGCTTTTCTTTGAAACACTAACTGTACTATAACTAGTACATGTATTTTATATTAATGAACGTATATTGTGGATCCGGTTGTAGTTCTTTAAAGAATATTTATCCAGTCCTTTGTATTAAAATAGTTCAGTTCCATCACTGGTTCGCGTTGAAGATTAATCAGCTGATTATCCAAATCTTGCTGATGAAACATAAAACATAGTTAAATTTGTGCTATCAAGTTTTTCTAGATTACTTCAAGTTGATCTCCTTACTAATTTTACATAAAAACGCGACTAATTCTACATAACAGCGCGAAAGTTCCTTTATTATTCGCTTTGTTGTATTTAATGCTTTACAAGTCCATGCGTTCGGGTGGTTTGCTGATTCTTCCATGTCGGGTTGTTCTGAACGAAGACGCGGATTGCTCTGCAGCTTCAGCTGGTTGCGCTGGGAATTCTGCGTCGTCATCCAGATCGCTGTCCATCTGCGTAGGATGTTGGATTTGCTCGGCTCGTTGTCTCGGTGGTGCAGGTCTGAGATGACGACTGTTTCTGCGACGGATCTCACCCCTGTCAGTCTCTACCAAGTATGATCTGTTTGGTAGCTTCGACGTGATGGTACCGCGTTGAGCCCATCGGTTGTTGTGCATGTCTTGGAGTCTGACATGGTCACCTACGTTGAACTCTGGTAGGTCTTAAGCGTGTTTGTCGGAACGCTCTTTCTGCTTCACTTTCTGCACGCGCGGAAATTTTTGAAATGCTTGGAATTAATGGTCTAAAACATATGCAAAACAACTTTTAGTTGATTTGGAGCATTTTAAAATTTTGCGCGCGCGTTATCGCACTAACGTACGCGTACGTTTTTATCCATTGAAGTTATTTGTCACGTTATTAACTTCATGCATGTCAAATTTCATAACATATGAATGATTGGTTAAAGAGATATATCCAATAATCGATTTTCTATTGCTCGTAGATAACGTCACGATTATGTAATGACCTTGGAATTGTTGCGGGAACATGTTCACATACATACCTATACATGATGAAAATTTGATGAAACATGACATGTGCATTGTTGAGATATGTCACAAAAAAAAGTGGAGGGCATGGAATAAAAATAAGAAAGCAAATTCTTACGAAACGAGACATACTTGTGGACAAGTATAAGGTGGTCTGCATTGCAAATTCATGCACTGGCATGGGCTGGTAAATGCACGGTGACACCATTTACCTTCCATGGTGACACCATCTACTCATTAGAAATCAGAGTCACGCTCAAAAAAAATCTTAGCGCAATTACAACATACTTACATTTCAGAGACTTGCCTAAATGGTCACATAATCCATCTAAATATAATAGGCATTTTAGGAATCTCAAAGAAAATGACAAAGTGAGGGAAAGAAGAGAAGAAGGTGGCAAAATAAACATTGTAAAAGGAATAAAAACATTGACCCTACCCACTCCAGGAATCGAACCGAGGGCCTCGAGATCTTAAAACAGCTCCTTACCCATTGAACCACAAATCTTCCCATTCACTTAACACGTAATGCCCAGCAGGGGCTAGAATGATTAAGAAATCGATATTCAAGCTGAAATTTCGCCATGATCCCGACATCTGATTAAAAAATAGAGAGACGTCTCCGAAAGCTAGTACACTCAGCTACAACATACTAAAATTTCAGAGTAACAGAATTGAACATAAGCAAGATACAGCTCCTAGAAGCTCGTCATGTCATTTCATAAATACCCCTTCCTTTGACATAACACGTACCCAATTTGACATTAATGTCTATAATCAAATTGACACCACAAAGATGGAATCCTTTTAAAAAAAATGAGGCTAGTACTTCATAGAGCAATGTCTCAGCTACCATATACTGAAATTTGGAAAAAAAAATGATCAAGGATTACTGAGATACGCAAAAACGAGTAAAAAAGTTCATGACGTCATACATGAAAATGCATTTTTTCGATTCATATGGTTAAATGATGACGTCACAATGCACTTAACGATCAAATGATACATGAAATAACATCTACAGTTCCCACTCTTTCAAAATATATAACAAAAATGGGGGGTCACCAGCCATTCTGAGAAGCTATGTCCTATTAAAGATAGTTCTTGTTTTTTTCCAATATTTGCACACAAAACGTATTGACGCACGTGCGAACTTTAAACTTTGACGCCCCCGCACGACCTTGAAATTGCATGGAAATGTCTCAAAACGACAGGATATGATGTTTGTAGTGTCAGAAATATGAATCCAGTGAAAAAACGGTATTCCGACGTTCCGTTTGCTTCACGCACGGCAAAACGCGCGCGCGTACGCGCGGAAATTTCGAAAATGCTAGAAATGGCCTGAAACATAATGCAAATCAATTTTAAGATGATTTGGAGCATTTTGAAATTTTGGGCGAGCGTTAATGCACTAACGTACGCGTACGCGCGCGTTTTTTTTAAAAATTGAAATGAATTGTCCTGTCATTAATTTTATGCATGCCAAATTTCATTACACAAAAATGACCAGTTCTAGAGTTACATGGAATAATAGATTTTCATTAAATTGCTCGTGCATGACGTCATGATTGTGTAATGACCTTGAAAAATATTATTTGACAAGTTCACATATATACCTATACATGGTAACAATTTGATAAAACATGAAACATGCATTATTGAGATTTGGACTGAACAAAAAAGTGGGGGCATGGAATAAAAATAAATAAATAAATAAAGAAGAAAATTCGGACGAAATTAAGAGGTGATCTGTCATTTCATGACAGACCACCCAATTAGAATGTGATCTGTCGGTTACGACAGACCACCTAATAACAATGTCGCTAGTCATTGTTGCCATTTTTTCAATTATTCAATGGCAGTAGTGGGAGGAAGTGTGTCAGGGTGAGTGATTTTCAGTGCAAAGACATTTTTGTTACACACATGCTTTGTTGTTTAAAGGTCAACCCTACCCTACAAAGAGGGGGACCTGGGAATTATGTTGTAAAGAGGAGAAGTATTTATTGTTTGGAGAAAGACCATCCGTGACTCCTGACGCTCTCATACCTCCTTGTATCGCATACTGTCTAGATATGGTTATGTACGTCAAACACATGACATGGGTCATATCCAGCCCACACCCACTTACACACATTACATATAAGCACACATACAAACACACACACATACACACATACACATACAAACTGATAGATACACACATATGCACCCACATATACTTACACATATGTAAGAACATTATTAGCGCTCCCAGATGTTGTGTACAATTTTATTCTCGAAAACGTTCATTCTCTAAAAAAATAAAAGTAAAAATGCATCCTTGTACTTGTGCATTTGATACATCATTAGACACAACATACTAGAGCACTTCGTACGTGCACGCCACAAAATTGAAATTTTGAAATCTAATGACTTCTTTTCCTTTGACCGATTTTCTTCAAACCTTAACTATTTGTTTTCCATGTGTCTGCTTTTATTGAAACAAACTTATCGTCTGGGTGAACTATGTACCTCTGTCTGTCTGTCCCTTTCCATCACTCTTTCAGTACATGTGTTGTGTACATGTATGCTATATTATATTCCATGGGTGGGGTGGGTATACAGACGGCAACGCCCTGCACGTCGATCTCATATTCTCTCTCGTTTATTCTCTACTAGCATGAGTCCCTGTGAGCTAGCCTTTAGCCAAGGCATTCGGCGCTGTTATACCCCAAAATGTGCCGAACGAGTCTGCATACATAAGACTATCATGCGAGGCGCTTCAGCGCCGAGGCCTTTACGAACTTGCAGTTTAATTCTTTTGTTTCGTATTATACGTCCGCTACCAAATCGGTAGATAATGAGATGCAAAGTAGCTTCGCCAGGAAGCCAGCCAAACCACACCTTCTAATCCAATAAACCAATCAGAGTAGACTATTTGAGTAAAATCATGAATATGCATGAATTCAGCCTTGATTGATCGATCATCTTTGCTCGCTCGAAAAACGAACATGGCTGGCGGCGAATTCGAAGAAGACATCGTATCAAAAAGCATTGAATATGCAGCTGGAAGGTTAAAATTGTCAAATATTAAGAATTTGCAGACGAAAGCTATACGATCAGCATTGAAAGGTGAAGATGTTTTTGTCAATCTTCCAACTGGCTATGGCAAATCTGCAATTTTTCAAGTCATTCCGCTGTGCAAGGACTTAGTACGCACAGCCACTGTCGCTGCCAGTGCTGCAAGCACACAAATCCCATCGGCATTCCCTGGCGAAACTGGCCAGACTTCTGCGGGAGGTACTACTTGCAGTCGCGCTGCTCTGTCAATTGAAGTGATCCATTATACGCAGGGTAGAAGGAAAAACTAAGGAAAATATTTTTTCCAAAGGTATCTAGATAACAAATTTATGAATATGTTAGTCATACTTTAAATATATTTATGTAATAAATTTATGTTTTATTGAAATTTGTACCAGAATTAATTGATTATTAAGTACATTAGAATAACAACACCCCCACTATACAATGAACGAATCTACGAAAAACATCACGATGAAAACAATTACGCCTGGTCGCGATCGTCAATAGCTGCTGCATATGTAATACCCTCGTACATATGCAAATATATAATGAGCTTTTCAAGTTAGCAAAGGCCTCGCTGCCAAGGCAGCTCGCTCGCCCGATCACTACCGTAAACGCACACTGCTTTAGTCTTTTTTCAAACCTTGTTCGGCGAGCGAGGACTCGACCAAAGGCTACTGTGAGCAGACTATCATATGCCACGCCTCCTTAAGCCCTTTGAACTCTACACTCACAGCGCCTCCCCGCGATGCCTACCCGGCTTCCCGCGATGCCTACCCGGCTTCCCACATTATTATATCCCTACTAATGAAGTACGACACCATTTGCCATTACACACCAACCAAACCATGTCAACACACACACCTCGCTGCAAACTAGTCGTGATTGGAGGGGGAGTCAGTGGTATAGCCACAGCCGTCATCTTGGCCGAGAACGCCAGGTCAGCAGGTAGAGATGACGTCGAAGTGGAAGTGGTGGCCGAGCGGTTTACACCCAACACAACATCGGACGGGTCCGGCGGGATTTGGTCTGCGCACTTCGATTCCATGCCGAAAGGGAGCGAGTTGGAGCGACGTCTCCGGTAACATATTCTCCACGTATGCGCGTGCGTGTCTATGTGATGTGTCTCTCTTTCTCAAACAATGTCCGCATGTGAATGCACGTCACCATATTGAATAATCATACAGCGCATGCTGGCATTATCATTTCGTGTAGGACATACATGGAACTTTATAGCTCCATGATGAATGTATGTTTTTCTGTTGGTGAGTGGGCGAGATGTGTGTGTGTGTGTGTGTGTGTGTGTGTGTGTGTATGTGTGTGTGTGTGTGTGTGTGTGTGTGTGTGTGTGTGTGTGTGTGTGTGTGTGTGTGTGTGTGTGTGTGTTGGGGGGGGGGGGGGGGTGAGGGGGGACCAGAAACATAATTGTGTTATGAGTAGTTCTTTATAAATTAACACATTGTCATGCTTATAAATGGGTTTTTAGAAGTCAATACTTGCAAAGGACAAAGGTAAAATTCATTCAAGCCGTATCCATTTTCAGATTTGGGGACCTGATATTGTAAATTGTAGCATGCCACTTTCAACTCCACGATATTTTTCCTTTAAAGGGCATATACTGTACTGGGAAGGCAAAAAAGCCTTCAAAATGTAATTGTTAGCAATCTTCTTGCCCTCAAATGATCCACATATGGAGTAATTAATGATTAATGATTAAATCCTCAGAATGTTCGGCCCGAACATTTTGAGGATTTGCGATTTAACCACTCATTACTCCAAATGTAGATGAGGGCAAATAACTTTCAGCAAGCTTCTAAAGTAGACAATACATGAATTTAAGACCACTGGCGAGAAGATTGCTAACAATTACATTTTGAAGGTTTTTTGTTTGAAGGTGTTATGTTAGACTTTCACATGATGAGCACATCAGGCTCCATGAAGTGAGTGTGATACAGTGCAACGCATAATTTCGTACAGCTGGTTGCGTACTTGTTTACTTTCCAGTTTTTATGCGGAAATACCCAAAAGCGCCCGTGCGTGCATAATTGCATTTGATCGGAATTTTATCAAATCTCACAAGCCATCGGCTTTCTGGTGATGCCTTATACTCATTGTTCATGAAAGTTGTTTATGCTTGTTTGTTAAATGAATAAAGAATTGAATTGAAATTGAAATTGAATCGCGCCATTCACATGAAACTATCTCCAACATAAATTGGTTACAACTCAAATCCAGCTGAAATCTACATTATCATAAAGTCAGAGAATGTCATTTTTTAGAAGCATATAATAATACTTGGAATATTAGATTTTTACTTTTGGACAAAATCAAAGGCTAAAAAAGTTATGATTTTTAAAATTTTGTGTCACGTGCGAGGTGTTCTCCCAGATGTTGTGTACAATGTTTTTCTCGAAAATGTACACTTTCTATAAAAAAAAAGCAACAACCCAAAATGCATCCTTGTACATGTACCTGTGCATTTAATGCATCATCAGACACAACATAATAGGGAGGGCAAAGTGCAGGGGCGTAGACAACGGGGGGGGGGGGGGTGAGGGGGATGCATCCCCCCCTCACACTTCACAAGGTGGGGGATGGCATGTACAATCATCCCCCCAGGTTTGGGGGAATGATATTTGCTTACTTAATAAGTCATAATGATGATAATGATAGTAAAAATAATAATGATAACAATTATCATGATGATGATATTAATCCTCATCATTATTGTAATCGTGTTTATTGGTATTAGCCGCATTCACACGGTGAAAGCCAATTCAGACGGTAAAAAAGAAAAAATCTTACAAGTATTTTGTGGTTATCTTGTGGTTTGTCTTCACTAAGCAAAATAGCATAACTTTTTATCAAAGAGGTTTTGGGCAAAATAATTTGGCAGGATTGATTCTCACCTTATTGACTAACTTCTGGGGAGGGGGTTCCTTTTTGTTGTGTTTAGAAAACCAAAACACGTGGTGAGTCTGCTAAGCAGGAGGCCTTGTCTTCCTTAACTTTTTAAGGGGAAAATATATGTGAATGTGTCCCTTACATAATTCACAGCGTGAATTGATTTTCGGATTCTAGGATGGCTCATAATAAGAAGTTGAAAACATCAAAGATCACTTTTTTTTCAAGCATAATGAGAAAGAAGAACATGATGGCGAAGAGCCGTCTACATCAAAATCGGATAATGTCGGAGAAAGGCCTGTTCTTGCGGAAGTTCAACCAGAAGAAAGTGCCGTTGAGGGTGATATGGAGCATCTGAGGCGAAAGATGATGATGAAACTGATGCCGGTTTTAACGACTGGGTTAGCCCCAATCACCGCCAACTTCTTCCATTCCCGTACTAGAAACTAAACCGCAGAAAATTCTGTTTCAAGCCAAATGATACCCAGACTACCACTGGATCCATTATGAACCCTACCTGCAAAATTAATATGTGTCAGTCCATTCCGTACTCGTATGCCACTGTGTGCAGATCTCGTCGAAACTATGACTGTCCATTCAAGGCGTAGTATCATGTATATATGTTTGTGTGTGTGTGTGTGTGTGTGTGTGTGTGTGTGTGTGTGTGTGCGTGCGTGCACGCTTGTGTGTGTTTTTTTGTGTGTTTGTGTATTTTTTGTGTTATTTGTGTGTGTGTGTTAAGCAAAATAAAAAGACTTTTAGGATGGTGGAAACAGAGGGATTTAACTCTTATGGGCAAAGTGCATCTACTAAAAACTTATGCCTTGTCGAAATTGAATTATGTCTCATCTCTTATATTAGTCCCCAAGTGGGTATATGTGGAAGTGGAAAAACTATCTTTTGAGTTTTATGGGGAGGAAATGATCGAGTAAAAAGAAATATTATGTATCAGGATTACGATTATGGGGGTATGAAGATGATTTATTATACGCTATTTGTTAAAACACAACGTGTAATGTGGTTGAAACGGTTAATATATGGAGAAAAAGAAATGGGCTGGAAGTTATATTTTGACTACTGTTGCAAATCAGTAGGAGAAAGATTATCTTTTTATGCGACTATGAGATATCCAAACTAGAATTAAACATTTATTTAGAGATTTTGAAAGCTTGGCAGGATTTGAAGGAAGTGCGACAGGGAAAAGGGAAAGTTTTGAATCCAATAATTTTTAATAATAGCCTAAAATTATAATATGCCTAAAAGGTAAAATGGTATTTAATAATAATTTATATGATAAGGGAATTTACTTCATTAAGGATTTAGTGTTTGATGGACTGATGAGACCAGTGGAACATTTTCAGAACTTGGGGATTAACTGTGAAGATTTACTTTTAATTAATGATATATTTAAAGTGATACAAGCAGTTTTAAAATATGACACGGTTGTGGTTAAATTTCACGAGGTTGATATAGCGAATTTTGATATAGGATTAAATATTTCCGAACAAAACGTAATGTTTAGAGACATAAAATCCAGAAAGGTCTATGATTACATGGTTAAAGAATTAAGAAAATTATTTTTATTGCAGATTAGTGATAACCAAACTGTTTTCCAGTTTACTGAAAAGCAAATTACGGAGACATATTGTGGTTTGAGAAGCATGACTCTCATTAGGAAACACAGGGAATTTCAATATAAATTATTACATAGAGCTATATATATATACGAAAGAGCAGCTCTCAAAATTTGGTTTTGTAACAGATAATCTGTGCTCGTTTTGTCACCAGGAAGTTGAGACATATATTCATGTGTTTTTGAACTGCCCAAAAGTTAAGGAAGTTTGGCAAATTATGATTCATTTATTTGAATTAACAGAGATTGCAACTTTAGAATGGAAGGATATATTCGTCGGTCTTCCAGGTAAATCTATAAGAATAAAATTTGTTAATACGTTGATAGTTATGGTAAAATATATTATATTTAAATCTAGAACAGGATCTACTCTTCCCTCTTCAAGGAAAATAAAACGGGATATTTTGAACTTATAGAGAGGAGGAAAAGAAATTGGCAATTAAAAGGGGTAAATTGGGACTACATTTACAAAAGTGGGAATATATTGACATGTTGATTTAATAGACTATGTAGGTTGTTTTATGTAATAACATGTATAATTATTTACAACAACAAAATAACGGGAAAGGTTAGCTTAATGGACACTATAAGTTATTTATGTAACATATAATCATTTACAAAAATATAATTGGAAAGGTTATATGATACTGCTTTGGTAGGTTATGGAAAGATTTTTTTTTTAACTATGACAATTGTGAATGCGGGAGTAAAGAGGTGAGCGTGAGCAGGTTGGGAAAGGGGAGGGTGGGGGGGGGGGGATTGAGGTGGGAGGGTTAAAAGGAAGGGGGTATACATGTAGAAGTTAGTGTCTTTTTTTTTTTTTTTTTTTTTTTTTTTTTTGGGGGGGGGGGGGTATATAGCGAATTTAAGGGAAGGTTAGTTTAAGCGGTTATGTATATGGTTGCGGTGGGGTTGGTGTCAGGGGGTGGGGGGGGGGGGGTGGCTGTCCAGATGGGAGTTTGGAATGGTTAGGACTAATTTTAGGGGTGTATTATAGGTTGGGGGATTAGTGGACTTGTTTATTCAAAACTTGATTCCGGAAGCTATTCGTTCAGTTTATTTGATTAAACATCGTTAGATGATTATAACAATTGAGTAATTATATTTAATATTTTCAGCTATTTTATTGTAATTAATTTGTACTTATAAATGCATTTATATATAATTTGCATGATTGTTTTGTTTAATTTGTGTTAATATATTTAAACTGATTGTATGAATTTAATTTGTATTATTATGGAATCAGAATAAAAATCATTGGAAAAAAGTTATTTTACCTCATTAAGTATGCATCAGATTGCACGATTTCAAGTTCAAAATTGCAAAAGCTGCCTACCGTGGGAGGGGGGGGGGGGGAACTCTTCTCCCACACCCTTCCCCCGGCTCGGTCGCTTCGCTCCCTCGCTCGGGCTTTTTCGCGCCCTCTCGAGCGTTGGCAGCCCCCCAGGTGTACGAACCTGTCTACGCCACTGGCATAGTGGACTAATAAAAAACCCCGACGGAACAGCTTTGACACTTCATTGGTCAATTTTCGAGGTTACCGTTAACCATTCATAAGCTCGTGTATATCGATTAGAAAGACGTGTCTCATGAATATATAATTCAGTTCAGTCTGTCCGCAAATGTGGCTCGCTTTGCCTAGGAAGCAGCCGCCAGGGCCTTGACAAGAGGCCAGTGAGTGTTGTGACCGCGCAGCACTGATCTCCCCACTTACAACAATGCCATGGTCCATGGCCACAACAATGGCGGCCGCTTCTCTTCGGCAGCTTCACGACGGAATAGCCAATGAGCCTATCCAGTTAGTGTCGTAGAGATCAGTGCCGCACAGTCAGTGTGTACGCTCCACTAACTGGATAGGTTGTTGCACGCTCATTGGCTATTCCGTCGTGAAGCTGCCGAAGCTTTGTGGGACCATCAACAAAGCTATCAGCCGTGACAGCTGATCATACTAAACTGTGTTGGAGTGCTCAAAAAGTTATCTATATTTTACAAGTTTTGCAGTCACAAACTTATGTTATGTATGTTCACATTTTTCATTTTTTTTCTACTTTATTTAAAAGTTTCAACAAGTAAAAGTTATTGTATCATTTTGTACTTGGAATATTGCTTGATTGGGCGTACATTGCGGGAAAGGAATATACAGTATGTTTTCAAACACAACTCCTGTACACTGTAAATGATAAATTCAACTTTGATTTCTTTACCTAAAAAATACGATGGCTTCATTTTTATATTTGGAATACACTGTGATGTATGCTGTCTTTTAAGAACCGTTATGACGGAATTGTGTGTTTATAGAGTGAAAAAACAATATGACAGAAAATGTTGGCAAGAGGAAAGAGGGAGGGATTGGGGGGGGGGGGGGTGGAAATTAAAATTGGGACTTCAAATGAATTGGAGAGTTGGCATTTGTGTTTTAAGTGTGTGTGTGTGTGTGTGTGTGTGTGTGTGTGTGTGTGCGTCCCTGTGTGTGATGTGTGTTTGCATGTGCGTGTTTGTATATTGTGTGTGCATGCATAAAAGTGTGTATATGTGTGTGTGCATGTGTTTAAGTGTGTATATGTGTGTATGCATGCATTAAAGTTTGTATGTTTGTGTGGTGTGTGTGTGTGTATGTGGGGGGGGGGGGGGGGTGGTGGTTACGATCAACCCCGGTGGGGTTCAAATCCCTCCCCACGCCTTCCCCGGTGTGGATAATTCAGGTTCGGTACATCATACACATGCATCCTGCCCGATCTCCCTTTTTTACTTTTTTTTTCAGGGGGGAGGGGGCATAACATTCATATATGCTGCTGGGACTAATAGCCATTTTGATCTCTTTTCTTTTGCTTGTTACTTAATTAAAACAAATTGCCGGTTGGAGTGATCGAGTTTGCCCCTTAACTTTCTACCAAGTCCACATTCCCCCTTTTTAAAATTAGTTGATCGACCCTTGTCGATGACACATAACCCCATTTCTCTGAGTTCGGTGAACATAATTTGCATAAATGACATGTAGGCTCTACATGTATGAAGGCCAGAAGACCTGTGGAATTCATCATTTGAATGATTAAATACTACAAAAAGTTCTTAATTCAGGTGATGTTAAAACTCTGCTCTGTATTCCACAAAACATGCACGTGCACATGCATCGGCACATCCATCAGAACTACAACTACCGGCGGCCCACATCGTACACTAAACCACGCAGCCCAAAGCTGTTGGTGTTTCTGTTGATGATGGTCCCAAAGTGGCGGACGCCGCTGCGCGCGAGGGCTTCAGTCAGTGGAGCGTGACCACCCATCCAGTAAGTGGGGATATCAGTGGTACGCTCTGAATAGGGATGTTCCTTCCACGGGCACACTCTACAGCCATCTAACATTTGAACGCACCCGGACGAATCTCACTTGAAGCACTCGCCGTTGCAGCAGCCATAAACCATGTCCACACACACCCCTCAACGTCGCAATAAAGTAGTCGTGATCGGAGCGGGAATCATTGGCCTATCTACAGCCGTCAGTCTGGCCGAGAACGCCAGATCAGCGGGCAGAGATGTTGTCGAGGTTGAAATCTTGGCCGAACTATTTGCGTCAGACACAACATCAGACGGGGCCGCGGGCCTTTGGACTGGTCCGGGACTGGATATACAGCCTAAATCCGTGCAGAATGCGTCGGAGCTACGAATCCGGTAGGATATCTACTATGACTTATGTAATATCACCGGAAGACGGAAGTGCCCAGTTCACCACTTTCAGGACTTTACTTGTCCAAAATCCAAAAAGTGTAAGAGCGCTACGAACGGTGATATTCTACCGTTATTTGCGATTTTGAGAATTGTGTTCAGTAACATGAAGCCATGCAACCAGACGCAATGGTCATTTTGAGTATCATTGCATTTCTCCAAAACATGTTTCACTAGGCCTACCAGGGTTACCTTACCAGGTTGGCTAAACCTCTCCCGGTCTCCCGGTCTTATCGTTAGTTACGGTTCATCGAAATGAGTTGCACAACATTTTTGACGAGTGTGTAATCATCCTGTAGTAGGCCTACTGTTGTTCATATTCAAAGTTCAAAATAGTCATAATAGTTCTGCCCCCTCCCTCCCTACTCTCTCTCTCTCTCTCTCTCTCTCTCTCTCTCTCTCTCTCACTCTCTCAGTCTCTCAGCCTCTCCCCCCCCTCTCTCTCTCTCTCTCTCTCTCTCTCTCTCTCACTCTCTCAGTCTCTCAGCCTCTCCCTCTCTCTCTCTCTCTCTCTCTCTCTCTCTCTCTCTTCACACATCAATTTTCCCTGAAACATCGTTCAGTAACCAATGCTATACAAAATACCACCAGTTTTGCAAACGAGCTGGTCAGGGCTCTTGGTCAAAACTCGCTGACGGTTGGTGGATTGGACTTTGGGGAAGATGTTATTTCCGAATGTTTCCACTGTTCAGAAAAGTTTTCCTGATTGAAAAAGGTGTTCATGATGTTGACTAGTGATAAGCGCAACTCATAATAAAATAAACGAATATTTCGAGCAAACATGCAGGCTGTTTGTGTTTTCAGCTTGCTGAGTTGTTGGTTGAGTAACCTTCCGCTCTTCAACAAGAGGGCCATGATGAGTGTGATTGAAATCACCAGGGTGACAATTTGCCACGATCATGAAATATTTCTTTTGATATAGGTTACTTCAACAAATTGTTCTTCTTCTTCCCAGGAGTTGGACCCACAATTCCTTCGACTACTGTCTGTAATTGGTCAAACAATCTCACATAGCTTGTAATTTTATCCATTCGACATTGATTTACAAACTGGACAAACATGAATTTTGTACCAAAAACATGTATAGTCATATAGTAAGGATTGTATTGATATGGTAGTTTTATTCAGCTAGTGCTAAATGTATGATATATAACAGATATAAACTCACTCACTTAAAAGTTGAGGAACTCACATGAAGTGCTGCATTATGACTGTGCGCTCTTCAATGTTCATAGGACATGGGGGAGAGGGAAAGGGTTGGAACCACAGACGGAAGTGTGTGTGTTTGTAACTTCTGCGGTAGTCCATAAGCTCTCAGAATCTTCATTAAATAACTACGGTTTACAAAGTCAAAGGCCTTTTTTAAAGTCTATGAATACCATGACAGCGGGAAAGCATTTTGCTCTGATGCCTTCAAGAATTCTCTTTAGCATACGATTGTGACTAGTGGTGGATTTTTCCTCTCTGAATCTGCTTTAGCTCCCTCTCAATGTCTGGTTGGATACAGTTTATAATAATCGTGTTGAGGTTCTTTGCAACAATTGACGTCAGGAGATGCCTCGGTTTATTGGTTTCAGTAAGGTCACCTTTCTTTGGGACCGAGACGCGTATTTTTTATTTACACTACTGCTCCGCCACAATATTTAAAAAAAACCTCACAGAAACGGCTCACGCAAGAGTCTAACACGTTGACCACACGTTTCGTCGTGTACATCTCCTTGATTTTGTTCATAATAACTTAGTTTTTAAAAACAAACCTTATTTCAACATATGAATAAGATACATAGCTTTGACGGAATAAATGTGTTATACAATTCTAGCAGATAGAGTATAACTCATTGAGCTCAGACCAAGATGAGACAACGTCAACTCGACTAGACTCGGTGATCGACACAATCAAATCTCACGCGAGAACGATCCGAGAGCTTTGTTAGAGCGCACAGATTTTGGCGGAGCAGTGGTGTAAATAAAAAAATACGCGACCAGGACGATGCTACTGATCCTCCATTGATCTGGGGCAACACCATTCTCCAGTGCGAGATTACAAAACTCCAGGATGATATCATTGAAATCACGCCTCTTCACCCCTTCCGGTGCCACTCCATCATCTCCACACGCCTAACCTTCGTTGATTTTTTTCTCTTGCTCTCTTAAGCTCCTTACATGTAAAGGGTCCTATCTCCATATCCATTCTGAGGTGTGCAAGAGGGTTGTCCTCACAGTGTTTTGAAGTGGTCCGACCAATTTGTCTTCCTCTCCTCTGACCCTTTCCCTGGATAAGATTTGAACTCCTTCTCTTTCTTCCTGTAATCTCATTGATGTTTGACCAGCTTTCATTACACTTATACTTGTATGCTGCACTCTCAACTCTCCTAATCTTCTCAGTCAATGCTTCTTCGGCACTGAGAGCTTCCTTCCTTTCCTCAACATTACTCTTTCTCACTTCAGAAGGATCAGCACGTCGACTCTCAGTTTTTTCTCTGGCAGCACATAGTGTGAGGTCTGTGGAGTAGTCTTCCTTTATCTTCCTCTTAACTTTTGGTACCATAGCATCTCCTGCTTCTGCTAATGCAGTGGTGAAATATCCGTGAAATATATTTAGACAAATAGGAAGAAATTCCCAATTTTAATCTTTCACGGCAGCCATCAACGCCATTTTGAATAATTAAAATTGCCCAATGGTGAGCGTTCCACACCACCCTAGATATATACAAACACCCCATAGATGACTACACCTCATTATATGCCTCGACCGCATAAAGCAACCAACCATCATAATCAGTTTTCGATCATTTGCCATCACAACAACGAAATCATGTTCACACACACCCCTCAACGCCGCTGCAAAATAGTCGTAATCGGAATGGGAATCATGGGCCTTTCCGTCGCCGTCAACTTGGCTGATAATGCTAGGTCAGCCGGCATAGATGACGTCGAGGTTGGAGTGGTGGCCGACCGGTTTACTTTGGACACGATTTCTGATGGGTCCGGGGGGGGGGGGGGGGGGGAGGGGGGAGGGGCGGGGGGAAGTTGGGGCTTCACATTTCGATTCGATGCCGGAAGGGAGCCCATTGAAGCTACGACTCCGATCGACTCCGATCAGCAGAGTTTGCCTATAGTGTTTCTTTATATATATATAAGAATACAAACAAATATATATATATATATATATATTTATATACATCTCCCTTGCCCCCTCTCCCTCTCTTTCCTCCTCGCATATCTATCGATTGCTCGCCTTGTCTCTCTCCTATCTCCGTCTTTATACTGTACATGTATTTGCTTGCCATTAGGTGTGATGTTTTTGTGAGTATTTGTCCGTGTGTGACTGTGAAGTATATTTCGCATTGTGTGCAACCTGATCGTAAAGGGGAAACCTCGTAGTTCCACATAAGAGCAGAGATGCGTCGTATTGAGATATCTATGGAGCGGAGATTTGTGATGTTTTTCTATGTGCCTACTCAATAGGGAGTGGGCCACTGAGACTTGGCACCACGCAATGGGTCTGTACCAGAGTCCCGAGGCATCCAAGGCGGGGATCCAGATGTTACCCTACTATCGGATGTCCTACCGTCCAGAAAACCAGGTAAAGGGTGCACATATTATGGCTTGATGCTCGTTATGCCGGAGGTTTGTTATTCCGAAAGTCTGTTTATCCAAGAAATTAAATGGGGTCCGATAATCCGAAATCAAAGTGCGCTTCGTTATTACGAGAATAGGATTCCTTAAGCCGAGAATACTTATCAAAACACCGTATTGTTTACTTAAAGAAGTTTATTTCATTGTCGGAGTAACGAACCCTACAGTGTATTTCGTTTTCTGGTGGACGAGCCAAAACTACGGTTGCACCAACCCGCTTTCATGTTCATAGAATCGAGCGGACAGAGTAGTAAACCGTAGGAATAAGAACCTTCGGAATAACGAGATGTAACCATACATGAATGTAAAGTTTAGCTTATCCAAAATGGCTGTACTGTGTGTCCTGACTTTTTCCGCTTACGTCAACATGGATATGAGTCGACGGAGATAAATATCGCGATGCCTGAAATAGCATGACCACACTGCATATCATCGCCTCCCTGCACGCTATAGAGCGCCTTTCTGCGCGTACACAACAGTCATATGTAAACCTTTTGTTATTATCAATTTCTGAAAAAAAAAGTATTTTTGACAAAATCCTGAAAAAACCTACAGATGAAAAAAGCTTCCATGTTAATCTGTTTGGGATTGGATGGGTGCCAAAAATTATTGCGATCATATTTGCTTCTTCTTTAAAAAAATATATATCAATAAAATTGCTGAGGATTCATCACTTATCTCCCTAATTATGTTATTACGTTTGCCAAATTTATGTAAATGTATAATTACTCTGTAATCACGCTGTTTAAAGAGAAAATTCATATGAATGATAAGGGTCTTATATGTGCATGAACTTGGCAATAGCACAAACCAAACTGTCATGCAAATAAAATCTATTATATACTACAGTGATCTGTTGGATAAGCATGTTTGCTTATTTTTTTGTAACATAAGCATTGACTGAAATGAATTGAGAGATTGAATGAGAAATTATGCTTTAGTTTAATGGTTAGTAGCTGCAGGCTGTCTGTCCGTCTGTCTCGATCTATCTATTCTCTCTAATCCCCTTGCCATTCTTTGTGTCTGTCTCTCATCTCTGCCCCTCTCTCTCTCTTTCCAGTCCCCCCTCAACCCTCTCTCCTCTTCGTTATTTTCTCCATTCATCTCCCCCTCTCTCTTCTTTTTATTCCCCATTCTATCCAACCCTTCACTATATAATGCGTATGGAACGTGAGCGTGCGAGTTTGTGGAGACTGTTTGATCACAGGTCAAATTGTTGATAAAAGAAGCCAGGTTGGATGATTTATCTCACTTCTTCGTGTTATAAACCCCTAACAGGCTGACCATTGGTGGGCTGACCTGGCACTCGATTACCGGCGTCTGTCGGACAAGCAGAGAACTGCGATGTTTCCTGGAACAAAGTAGGCTAATATCACAAACATGACATGTTCTTCGTATCTTATGAAAAAAACTTAGGTCATCGTGAAACTGGGGTCTTGAGTGGGCTAGACCCAGTTCGTAAGTACACCATGGTCGGACAATCCACATAATAAACACTACTTGACTGCTGACTGAGATTTTTCATGAAGTTGTCTTGGATGATGGATGATGGATGATGGATGTAAAGGCATTTTACAGTGTGTCCGGAACAACAATAGAAGGAGGTGCACATGGTGGAATGTTCTTTCAGTACCATCTCAGAGCTAAATAGCTGTTGCCATATTTGCATGATAATAAAATTGAAATGTGGCCGACTATCTGATGAATTCCCATTTTACTCTTTTGACCTGAGGTCATTTTCTGCCAGCAATAATCTCATAAGTAAAAAAAACTTTTGATACTATCATGATTTGACCCGTTTAGCCTATTTGGTGAAAATGTGAAGGGAAAATATGAAAACAGGGGAAAGACACGTGAAATGAATCGAATCATTATTTAAACATAAAATAACTGAGATGAAATGGAATAGCACTAGAGATTAGTAACGGAAGTTGCGAGCTAGTCATAAAGTAGCAACACAGAAAAATAGAAATACAGAAGAAAATGATGTGCTAAGAGATTAAACAATTTACAATAATGAAATAAATACTAGTGGAAAGTTTTGCAACAAACTTTTGGTTTCTTTCTAAGTGTTTTATCAGTGAGCTTCCCCCAAATCAATTTGTTTTATCATATGATTTTCCCCTGTACAGGGATGGCTACGTGTTTACGTCACTCCTGACGGACTGCACGGTGTACTTACCGTACCTCATGGATAGGTAGGCATGGCAATGTAAAGTGGGTATGTCATGGGCTTGGAGACTAGTTGGTGACCTAATGGAGACCAAGTCTCCGAGACGTCTCCAAGACGCTTCCTCTAGACTAGCTGGGTATCTGGGGAATCACACGAAATCCACGCATGTTCAATTTGTGGAGACTTTCCGAGTGTCCAACCGGTCTCGGAGGCGTCGCGGAGACGTCTTCCCAGTCGCGGACGAAAGAAGTTGCGGAGATATCTCGGAGATATCGCCACGACGTCCCAACAACAAACTTTGTTTGGAGACGTCGCGGAGACCTCCCCTTCGTGAGAGTGCAAGCCATATAGGCGAGATAGGCTCTTGAGCAATGACAATGAGCAGGGAGGGCGGAGGGGAGGTTTATTAGTTCTACGTATTTACAGTACATGATTTAAGGCGACGGAAATTTTTAATGATGGCAGTCCCTTCTACAAACATCTGCAAACTTCATGACAGTATGCACATATTTAGCACGTTTCTTTGGGATACCAACTGTGAAATTGTAAGGTCAGAGGTACTATAAACTCCCGTAGAATAACTGAAAAATCTAACTAGGTTTCACTGAGATTTGACTATTTGTGTGGTAGAAAAAAAAAGAAAGTTCGATCAATTATCGAAGAATATTTCCTCAAAACCGAATAATACGCTTTGTTGATTCCAGGGAATGGTTATATAGGCACTCTCTCTCTCAAATGATGACAAAGTCAGGGAACTTCCAGAATTAGGTCTGCAAAAGGAACGGGCTACCTTTAAAAGACAAATGATCACTCGTCTACCTGCATTTGGTCCCTTCTTTGTGCATATGTCACATCAGTTCGTGATCACTATTATCTCAGGTATTTAAAATGACCATAGAAGAACATTGATCAGAAAATGGTAATGGGAGTAATAACGGTAATATGAATATAAAATAAATATATAAAAAATAATAATAAATAAGTATGAATAAAACAATCACTCGACACAATGTAATGTAATCCGTATAATGGTGATCCGCTCGATACACGTATCACTATGAAAACTTAACGTACTGTGACGAATTTTTCCCCCGAGCTATTTAAAGTGTTTCGAGAAAAACATTCTTTTTGTTGTTATCGAATGATTGATACATGTATTTGAGCTCGCCATATATGTACACGTGTATTGTTTTATGCCGTCAATGCTGGTGGAAGGTAGATTGTCAGAATTCATTTACTTCAATTCAATTCAACAAGGCACCTGCCCCTTGTAGTATCCAATTAAGAACTAGCGCATCTGCGTATAGATCCATGTTTAGATCACTGTGTAAGGAAACATTATAGCATGCCAACCAGACCGAGCAAACAGACAGACTTGTGACACGGAGATCCATATCTAGGATGGACCTTGCCATCCTTACTACTCCTCAGTGTGATTTTCTCTTCTCCTTCGCAGGTTGTTGAAGTCTGGTGGGAAAATATCGCAAAGGAGAATCTCCTCACTCCACGAGGTAAGAAGTTGAGCGGGCTGTCATTAATGTCCGCCTTTATCTGACTAGCCCTTAACACCGAGACGATTTTTCGCCACAAAATTTCGCCACGAAAAACAGTGTTTAGCCCTCAGTATTTCTCTTAACAGTTTGTATAAGAGGGAGATGGGTTTTTTTTGTGTGTATTTTTTTTAGGTAACATTTGTGTGTTGGAATTAGAAGGGGAAGCAGGATTTGCGCCCGTGCTCACGGTGGTAAATGTTGCAAAATCGGTCAACACTGACTACCTGGTCTAATATTCGCGCTAGCCTTAATTGCTTGTTTTTAAATCATTTTTTTATAGTCTAAGGTATCTTAGTGTATGATATTCACTTTTAGCCCGCATTGTTATCTGAAGTACCCATTAGGTATTTACGAGCTACTATCAGTGACCCACTTACGTGTAGGTGTAGATCCATTTTGTCCAGTGCTACCAGTTCTAGCTCTTCTAGTCACAATCAGAGACGGAAAATCGCATACTATCTGTTTAAACTATTTTAAATGATCATAAAATTTTGGAATATTTGTAAAGCCGTTTGAGGCAAATTGAATCAGTGAGAAGGAGTTGTAGACGCATATGTGAAGAAAATGGATCATTGCGATGGGACAGACGAAATGAGCAACCTACAATAGGCTTGTTAGTTGGGTCGAAAGTGAGAGATCACTTCCTGTGCACCCCCATGATGTTATTGTGTAATAATGAAATTACAGGACAAAAATATTGTATCATGGGTTTGGTTTGGTAGCCATCGTGGCCGCCATCTTGGATTGTTATGAAAATCGCTTAAAGCAGACATCTCTGCGAGACAAATTAACCTACCTTTCAAGTCAGTTCAGACATGATTTATTTGAAAGAATTTATTTTATGATTATAACACTTTATACGCATGAATATTTTTGAACAAATTGTAACGTAATTTGTTTAATGCTTTTTACTCAATTTGATTTACAGGATTAATTTGATTTGAATAGGATTTGAATCCAATGTTTGATTCATGAGAGCCACATGAACCACGCAGTCGGTAGAAATTATTAAGTGGCTTTTAATCCTCTGTAAATCTTTTAGCCAGTCTTGAAGGTTTGAGAGAGCTACTCTTTGGAGATAATCCTTACAGTGTACTGGATATGGTTTAATCTTTTGCTGTTTTTTTACTAGTTTATTTTTTTTAAACTTTGCCCATACTTGCACAAACTTGGCACATAAAGAGGTAATATGAGGGAATGTGCAGTTGGTGTATTGCCGTAATACCATGTTAATGTCTTTATACCATAAAGGTATTTATTTGTTGCAAAGTCATATTGTTAATGATTATCTTAATCACTGGCCCTGTGAAGAATTAAGTGGAGGTCCTGAGATGACTGCTATTTTCCACGTACGACTTTTTTTTTTAAAATGTCAGTGTAATGGTAGTGTACACCACTGCGGTTTATGCAATGCTAGAATTCTGTTTGGGGTCTACTGCACTAATACGTGCAAAGGGCATATGAGGCCAACGCCAAGATGTCGATTTTGTGCGGCGGTGTGGGATGAAATTCCTGCGCAAATTAGGGAAGGGTAAGGGTTAGGATTAAGTTTAAGGTATTAATATGGGACAGGCATAAGTTATACTATCATATCTAATCAAATTTGTAGGATACGAACGCGCATTAGCGCCAAATATCTGCAGTATGCATCACCTTCTGTCTCGCATCCTTGATTCCCGTAATGTCCACAATCAGACTAGGTCCGCAACCTAAGAATCTCTCCGTGGGGAAACTACATTGCTGCCCGCTACGTCGAAAAACTATAACTATGGATCCCGTTGTGGTTTCAAAGATCATATCTCCGCTGTTTCCTGACATAAATTTGATTGACATGATCTTGTGATCAGATTGTAGATAGCATAAATGATTAATCATAATAACAATGGACACATGTACAAATAGATAATGAGCCAACCAATGCAAAACCGTTCCGCACAAAAACATTTTAATCCGATTTAATTCAATCAAGGTGTATCATACAAAATGATTTTACATTCAGTGATATAATCGAGCGAAATCGTGTATTGAAATTATAAACTCCATATTTATTGTTACAAATCATGAACTTCACATGACTTAAAGCTTTTGAGCACATTTAACAAACCATGAATATGCGTTATAAATGTTCAATTACTGTATTATGTTTTGAACAATTTCGTTGCTTTATTTGAATCTAGATGGTTGGCGAGTGCGACGTCCTTGTGAACTGCTGCGGTCTGGGCGCAAGGGATTTGGTCTCGGATGGAACCATGGTTCCCCTGCGTGGACAGACTATCCAGGTATGCAAGGGGGTGGGTTGAAGGAGTGGGGTAACGAGGTGGGGAAGGGGAGGGGGAGGGGGGAGGGGGAGGGGGAGGTAGGGATTGTTTGCCGGTATAAACATCATTATAACAACGTCCTTGGAACAAGAAAATCCAGTTGTTGTATCAACTAAAGTATCGTTTGGTCCGCAAGCGAAGCGAGAATTTGGCTAAAGGAAATCTTTTGAACGGATACGAAATGTTCAATTTTTGGTCATGTTCGCCGGCACCGGCACATTTAATTGTCTTTAATATAGCTATTTTCCCATTGATTTTGCTTTACTGTTTGGGTAGGTAATCGTTAAATTCAGCAAAACTTCTCCCTTGCGCCGACAAATTTATCTTGCGACGAAATGGGTAACAAATGCTCCCCCTCTGGCTATTCTGATGAGCCAGTGACGTAAATGCAATAAACCAACTTGAAAGCAAGAAACTGTCATCCCCTATTCGTTGTGCATTTGCACTAGCAGTCATACCCTCACGGAAATGCTATCAGTATTACGCTGATCTTTTCATTGAATCAGGTATCAAATAATTCTGTGCAAGTGTGACATGGCTATGCTATTTTTAACTACTGTGTTCATCGTCTGTATCATTGCCGTCATCATCCCACTATGACCAGGTGATCGCACCGTGGGTCCACCACGCGATGTACATCGATTCCGAAAGCCCCTCGTCCCGTCTCAGAACATACGTTATCCCAAGGTAAGATGCCAACCCTCATACATGTATAAAAACAAGTCCATTATGCATGTAAGTTGCTGGATACGCTATGTCAGTAGAGGTCGCTTTAAGCAGGAAAGCATTAAGTACCGAAGTGGTGTGTCGTCATATCCATGTATAGAGATGTCTAGTTCTAAACAACATCACTCAATTTAGAGTTTCACTGGCCCCACATAGTCTAGCGGGCTTGTGTCGAGCTCGCCCTGTAATATTCCCCGCTGTGATCACTGCTGATTGCTCTACCCACGTAATTAAGAACGAGTTGTCTTGACGACATGCTCATGTGACGTAACACTTTGGTACTCTTTATTACAAACATTTGAGACGCATGTCAGCTAAGGAATAGGTGATCTCTAACGTTATGACATGATTGTGCCTGAAAACAGGCTTCAATTCTTCCAAGCTTTTAATTTATCTTTTAGCACAACGTAATGCTAGGTTCCTTCGCTGGAATGGTACTTAGGCATTGCTAGTGCTGGAAAGATAGCAGCGGTCCTGTGGTTATTTCTTATTTGGTTGATTATTTCAACTGGTATTTAATGACATTATATTATACATGAATTGCTGAGTCCACTTTGATTCTTTGTCGCTTATCCCAGTCATATAGCAAACATAATTGAATACTGTGATCTGTACTTCCGTAGAGATTAACTTCTTGCAGAATGACAATCATAAACTGCACTTTCAACCATCAGCGCTATCGTAATTTTGACGTTGTTCGCTTTAGCGTCACCTACACGCGTAAATCACATTTTCTTTTCGTTGTGAATCAGACTGTCGTTAATTCACCCAAGTGTGGTTGCGTCCGTACCGATGATTTCGTAATAGTAGCAACCATCGACTGATTCAAATTGCGACGGCTGAACGTCGTGTCTCGTAACGTCGTGAAGCTCGCAAACCGGGTCACGGAAGTTGAACGAGCGGCATTTGCCGTACTGCGTGCACGACGAGGCGCAGCGTATCGGCGATCTGCCCGGTACCGTCATGAATGCGTCGCTCGTCAGGCATTGGCCGCCGGCCGAAGACGTTACTCCAATTAAGCTAAAGTAGTTGGACTTCATGCGCTGGTCTGGAAAAGACGGTAGAAAGAAAGAGGGGGAGAGAGAGAGGGAGATAAAGAGACGGTTGGCAAACATGGGTACGATTAAGTGCGCGAATCTTTAGAGGGCAATATTTATGCACTATGAGGGTTTTTTGCACACGTAATACACATAAATCCCATAGAAAGACTTGTTTGGGCGCAAAGGGATAATAGGTACCAACGCCCTCATCGTTTATGGCAGGAAGGAGGTAAGACATCTCTGATAGGAAAGGGAGAGCAGGCGTTAAACCTCCATGACCTCACTCGTGTTATTCATATTAACATTGATGGGGTGAAACTCATAGGAGAAAGGCACATCTCATATTGTAATGGCAGCATTGATAACACATAGTACCAAGAGTGCTGTATTCCACATCTCCATGAGACAAATGAACCCTCTGAATGCCAGACTAACTGCTGCTCTATGCGCTTTGGGTATTTTATTGTGCGAAAATGCATCAAAGGCGTACAAAGAGATGAAATGGCGTTGCACTTACTAGATGTACTTATTTTATATCTGTGCTTGTGTGTATTTAATATGCGTGTATGTGTGTATGTGTGTGTGTATGTATATATATATATATATATATATATATATACACGTATGTGTATGTTTATGTATGAGAGAGAGAGAGAGAGAGAGAGAGAGAGAGAGAGAGAGTGGAGGGAGAGAGGGGGTAATTGGGGGATGATACCTGTTAAAATATTGTGAGGAAAAATGTTTTTTGCCTTAAAGTTGCCCTAAGAGAAATGCTAAGCGGGGCAATAATGTATGAAAGATATCAACCATAATCAATATTGCATTTAAAAAGTCACTTACTAAAACTGGAACGTCTCTATGATGAACATTGTCATAAAATCATGTCGTGTCTTTTTGAAAGCACCCTTCTGCATTCTGAAGGATATGAACTATTAAATCGAGTGAAGATAATTCATAAAATGTATAGTCCACAATTAGTATTTTGATGAAAAAAATGTCGCTTACTAAAACTGGAACGTTTATTGTCATGGTATCATGTAGTGTCTTTGGGGAAACACTGTTTTTTTTTTAAATTCTGAATCATATAATGTATTACATTGAGCAAAGATAATAAATCACAAATTATATAAAAAAAGTTTTTAATTGGAAAAATGTCACTCACTAAACCGGAACATCTCTTTTAATGTTCCTTATCATAGAATAATATCCTGTCTTTGGGGAAAACACGTTTTTTTTTTTAAATGTTCTTAACCCTTTGTGTGCCAGATAAACTGCTGTTTGGGAATTGCGTGTATTGATGATGAAAAAAAGGCACATGTTGGACCAAGAGTTACTGATATTGGATATCACTCCGGGGAAGATACTTAATCAAATATAATACACTCCAATTGATATTTTAATTGAAAAAAAATGTCACTCGCGAAAACTGGAGAGTCTCTATAATGTACAAAGTCATGACTATCAACATGTCATGTGTTTCATGACGCTGTACATTAGAGTGACGTTACAATTTTAGTGACATTTTTTCAATTAGGTGGTCTAGTTTGATGAATTATGTCCCCTCATGTGAATGATATGAAATATTAGGGCGACGTAACATCAGCTCAATGAATGTCACCGGATTTAATTATGTGAACATCTGAGCAAACAGTGCGCTCATGTGGTAGACCCAATAAAGTCCCCATCATCCCTGGCAACTCCGAACAGTGATGCCATTCGACAATGAGATGGATAAATTCAATTTAAAGATCCCCTTTTCATTATTGGAAGTTTATAAGACAGCCAAATTAGATTCTTTGATGCATGTTGTTAATTTTGTTCCTACACGTGACATTTATCCGGCGGAGCAGCAGCTCGTTTCTTCACAATGGATAAACCCTCTCAGTACCAAGGTATGGACACATCTTTTATACATTACTGTGTGCCCATTGGAGTTAGAATTTATACCAATGTGAAGTTTTGAGCGTCAATACAGTTATCTGAGCAAATATGAAAGCTATGTGAACTCACCCCTACACTGAATATTGCTACAAAGTGTGAACGGTGTGATGAGGCGCTCTTCCAATAGGGCATCGGCGGCCAAAGATATCTCAACGCAGAGTTCGTCGATGTCGGAGCAGGATGGTTCTTCCAGCGAGCACAGGGCGTACAATCCGTTGACGGAGACGCTATCGACTCCTCCTTGCAGAAGGTCTTGCTGTGTCGGAAGAAAGGCTTGATGGTCTCCGTGCTCTTCACATAAGTTTGTACCAGCGTCTTTGGACTTTAGCCACACTTTGAAGAACCAGAAGAAAGACTGAGTAACTTCCCAGGTGAAGTTGACTTTTAGGTCAAAGGTGACGTTGTTTATCGCGCTGCCTAGCAACGATCCAGAAGTGACTTCGAAGGAGGTGGTGTTGGAAATCAGGCCTGTTGAAAGTGAAAAGCAGATGGGGACCAATTCATGGGTACAGCACGGTTTCTTCTAATGATTTTAGTCATTGTGATTTTTGTCTTGACAATAAACTCCTTTGCGATATTTATGCACTTTTCATAACTCCCTATGCTGTTGATGCTCTCCCAAATGTTGTGTACAGAATAATTCCATATACATGTATTTTTCTTTCTTCTTTACGTACAGAATTTGTGTACAGAATAATTCCATAAACATGTATTTTTCTTTCTTCTTTACGTACATGTGTATGTGTGTAAAAGCTTGTTTTAAATGATGTATGAAATGCACAGGTAAAAGGATGCATATTTTCACAAAAAATGTACACCACATAACTTTCTTATCCTTTAAAGGATTTTCATCAAACCTGCACTAGTATGTTTCTTTCATGAGTCTCCTTTTATTGAGGCCAACTTAATTACAGGGTGCACGGTCCCTTTAAGTCTTGGTTTAGGAATACGCCCTAAAAAATGTTGCGAACTTAACTTGCCATAAGAAATTACATCAATAATTTCATAAACATGACAAAGAAATAGTATAACGTGAACCCATGTAGAGGCACATATGATCATTGCCAAAAAAAAACAAACAGATGATAATAATATGAACAAATCTTTTGCATGGATATGCATAAAATTAAAGAAATGCTCAGTATACAGCTTACTTTATCCATTTTCACTTACAGTATAGATCATTTCTCAGTGGGCTTTGGAAATGTACTAACTTTCCGCATTTCATGATACTTAAAAAGCACGAATAAAGCACACTGAACATTCCTTGATCCATGACGTGACTGATTTTGATAGGTCACTACAGATCTATAGTGAACAGACTGTAGATGCTTTACTTTGGCACACAAGAGGACAGCATGCTTCCACTGGGTCGACGATATCAGGCTCGGATGTGGAGTCTGTGCCGACCGATATCTCCACGCAAAACTCACTAATGTCCTCACACGGTGGCCCGTTCACCATCGAACACTGTACGGACAGACCTCTCAGAGTGCTCTCGTCGACCCCTTCGACAGGCTCACTCGCGCCCTCTGCGGCAGGCTCGTACGCAAGTGGGTACTCTTGTTGCGTGCATGCGTGCGTGATGTCTGACCCTGTCCTTAGCCATGCCGAAAAGAACCAGTAATAAGACCTCGTGACATTCCGGTTGAACATTATGTGTTCTTTAAAGGTGACGTTGTTTTGAAGTCCTTCTTTGATCGCCCCTGACGTGAGTGTTAATGAGTCATCTGCAATCAGTTCTGTTTGTGGATAGATAGAAGATATATGTAGACTGCTTTATTTAGATATTTCAAAAAATGAAATATATATTCTTCTCTTAATGTATTTTATTTATTTTGGTGTGTGTGTGTGTGTGTGTGTGGGGGGGGGGGGGGGGGGGGGTAATCGTGGTAATATTCCATGAAAATAGTTTGCAATTATCCAATGACATCTGCAGTTAACAATAACAAAATTATATTATCAATATGCTGGTTTGGTGAATAACTTGCAAACAAATGTGTTAGAAATGTCTCAATCTACAGGTATGATTCGGTCTTGACTACAGGTTATAGACAAAATGATACAAATTAATTCACTTTTTCCTCTTTTGAACTGTATCAGTTATGCGAGCTATAAGTAATGCGATTGAAATGGGTCATCACGACAAATATGCTCGAGGAGAAACAGGATATTAGAAGCTGGTAGAGAGATAGGGAGATAGAGAGTGTTAGATAGAAAGAGAGAGAGGGGGGGGGGCAGATGTACGGCGAGAGAAACGAAGCACAAATCTAACAGGAGAGATATGCAGGCAAGAAACATGACTGATCACCAACCATATACGCGAGAACAGGCATGTCATAGGAGAAAAATAATACAGCAAGCACAGCTAATTTTCATTTCCTACGTAATTCCCAACGGTAAAAAGATAGCGAACATGAAAAATAAAAATGAAAATGGGACCTCTGAAAAGAAAAAAAAACCGAATCGGCACATATAGGCGCTGTCAACATTCAATTTCCGCAATATACTCACATACAGGATATTTCTAGCGAGTACCTTGCAAACTTTGCGTCTTTCAACATTAAGTCAGTGCTTTGGATGACCATGTTGTAACATGTATCACGCATGTAATGCACAGGCCGAATGGATGGTCACACGCGTTTGACCCATTTAGTTTTGTTTTTGTCGTATGGTGTACATAGCTCTGGGTTCAATGAATTCAACCCATTGCTTGAACATAGTCCCCATTTGCAATAAACTACATTGACTGAAAGAAATATGACGAAATTGCCACAAAGTTGCCGGTATTGATCGCACTGTACATGCTGTACATCACTTTCGCCAATGAAGGCGAGTGTTCGAAATGATATTCATCTCTACATTAGATCATATTAATGTCAAGTCACAGACTCACTTTCGCAATCGGTGTCTCCCTTTGTTGTGATCGGATTGATGATGTAGAGAGACTTGTCGTTGTTGTTCCCCACCTTCATCTGCGTCTTAATTTTCTCGATTTGGCTGCACGGCGGCCCGTTCTCTAACGAGCACGTGAACGACAAGTTTTGCAGCTGCACGCCATCCTCCCACACACAATCCGTATCGTTCCCCTCCGACGAAGGAGCCTGAACCGCGAAGTACTTTTCGTTTCCGTCCGCGGGAATGCATTGTGCATCGGGAAACTCGGCCGAAATGTACCATGTGTAAGGGCGAGTGACGTTGCGGCTGAAGACGATGTCGACGTTGAGAAGGAGGTCGTGGACTAATCCTTCCTTGTACACCAGTGGTGTGAAGGAGATCTCTCTGTCAGCTACCAGTTCTAGATACCATAGAATGCATAGAACAGCACGTCTTTAGATACATACATATATGCCAACTAACATTATCGTCTAGTTATAGGGCCCCGACTTTCCGCTCATGCACAATACTATGGTCAGGGGTACTTTTCATGTATGTCACACCCAAAACTTTTAAAGAAAACGAGTGTTCGGATTTGTCATATTGCCAGGTTAATATGTTGCATGGTATTCTAACGGAAACGTTTAGAGGATAAGATGCGGAAATATTGGCTTTGGAATTAAAGTGTCCAGTTCATGTTATAATAATTATGAGAGGCTATTGGTACATCTGTCCGTTAATATATACAGGTAATCATGGACAAAGTTACTTACTCTGGCACCTGATCCACACACAGGCTTGCCTGCTAGAAATCTCGTTCCCACTGGGCAAAGAAGCGTTCCTACTGAGCCAAGAAATATTCCCAATCGTTATCTCCAAGCACATCATATGCTCTGTGAAGAGACAGAAGGGACCTTCCGCCATTGAAACCGGGACAGTCACATTCTGCAGGACGGCTCCGTCACTCTGCAGCCCAGATGCGTCTCCGCCCGACTCGTGCATGACCCACAAGTCATCTATTGGCCAGATCAGGAGGTGCGTCGAAATCGTGGCATTGAAGTGTGCGATGGGCCGCGTGAAGTTGAGGTCAACATCGAAAATGAGCGTTTGGTTCAAGCCTTCCCACACCTCCACAGGGCTGATGAAATTGAGCTCAATGTTGCTGATCAAATCTGCAGATGACGAAAGCGACCTCACGAAATCAATTAAACCCCTTTTCGAAAATTGAATCACCACAGGAATGCATACAAATAAGAGAGATTAAAAAGTATTGCTCGGCTTTTCTATGTACGTGTTGAATTTGTCTTTCACTGGCCCTTGTTCAAAGCGTATTCATGTATACTCCAAGAGGAGATCCTTACACTGGTGGCACTCTCAGTATCACTTTGTGTTGGAATTAACACATGCTTCTCATAGTTTAGTACTGAGAGAGTGAACAACAGTTCTTGTTTATATGTGTGTTTGGGGGGGGGGGGAGGCACACCATGATGGTCCCCTAGAAACAGCTCCTGAAACGAGGTGTTTTGGGACATAAACGAGCGATATCACTACCTACCGTTGCGAGGAGCTTTGCTGAAAATTTCTAATCGCATGGCAACTCTGTTATGCCACGTGACTGGGTGAATCCGAAGGGATCGACATTCCTTGATCTCTGGTAGCGCGATGTATTCTACAGACTGAGAGTCATTGTTGGCGTTGAAAGTTGCTACCTGCAAAATGGGAAATAGAGATTTTGAGAGAAGAAAATTAAGAATAATATTAGCATGATTAGACATGTGGACGGCCATTAGTGAGGAGCCGATACTGGTATTATCAAAACAAGCCAAAAAAGGGAAGTATTTCGAGGGGCCTCGAAATATCTCCCGTGGGGAACCAGAACACACACACACACACACACACACACACACACACACACACACACACACACACACATATATATATATATATATATATATATATATATATATGTGTGTATACATATGTACTTTTTGCCGATCCTCTACAAAACGGTTCTCGCTGGATATATATATTTTTTTTGGTGAAAGAAATGGATGAAGAGAACAATGGTAGGCGTAGCTTAAATCAAGGTTCCCCAGAGCTATCTACCCTTTGGAAAAATTGGTGATGTCGAAAAAATGTCTCTGCCGGGAATCGAACCCGGGCCCCCAACTTTGAACGTCGGTGCCTCAACCACTAGACCACAGAGACGGGTTAGTGGCTGAAGGCGACCCCGATCAAATTTCAAATGTTCAGCTCGATGTTGGCGGCACACTCATTAGACCCTCAGAAAAAAATACGAAACCTTGGTGTTTTATTTGATTCCCACATGTCAATGTCGTACCATATATCTCATATTTGTAGCACAATTACTTTCTATTTACGGAACATTTCTAGAATCACAAGGTTCATACATCAATCTGCCTGTCACAATGCTGTTCGTTCGTTAGTTCTATCTCGCATTGATTATTGCAACGGGCTTCTTTCTACAATTCCCTCTAATCAATTAATTCGTGTTCAACGACTACAAAATTGGGCAGCACGCTTAATTTTGCAGGTTTCCCGAGATCATCCTTCTCAACCACTCCTTAATTCATCTACTGGCTCCCCTTGAAACAGAGAATTACATTCAAACTACTTCTGTTTGTCTACAAAATACTGAACGAACAGGCTCCAGAGTATTTAACTAATTGCTTGACTCTGTATACACCAGCAAGAGCACTTAGGTCGGCCAGTGACACTCTTCGTCTCACATATCCAAAAACTCGTACATTAGCCGGCGATAGAACTTTCACTGTGTCAGCTTCAAAACACTGGAATGATTTGCCACTTACAATTAGACAGTCTCCATCACTATCAATTTTCAGAAAGGCAGTACAAACCCATCTCTTTTGTAGTACGTAGTTTCAGATTATGTAATTCTATTTAGTTCATTGTAAGCGCTTTGGGCCTTATGGGAAAAGCGCTATATAAGTAATAAGTAATAATAATAATAATAATCCAATTGACCGTCAGATTGACAAGTTCTCGACACTATACCAATTATAATTTCCTTTGTTGGGTGTAGGTGGGTTTTGAACAATGACAAGCCGCCATGCGTCAGCTGGATCAAAGTAATTACTTTGATGCAGTACACGTATGGGAGAAAGTATATAAATGTAAGAAATTATACATATACAACAGCTTTGGCAACTCTTTTATTTAAATATTTTGTGAAAGAAATGGATGAAGAGAACAATGGTAGGCGTAGCTAAAATCAAGGTTCCCCAGAGCTATCTACCCTTTGCAAAAATTGGTGATGCCGAAAAAATGTCTCTGCCGGGAATCGAACCCGGGCCCCCAGCTTTGAACGCCGGTGCCTTAACCACTAGACCACAGAGACGGGTTAGTGGCTGAAGGCGACCCCGATCCAATTGACCGTCAGATTGACAAGTTCTCGACACTATACCAATTATAATTTCCTTTGTTGGGCGTAGGTGGGTTTTGAACAATGACAAGCCGCCATGTCTCAGCTCGATCAAAGCTATTACTCTGATGCAGTACACGTATGGGAGAAAGTATATAAATGTAAGAAATTATACATATACAACAGCTTTGGCAACTCTTTTATTTAGATATTTTGTGAAAGAAATTGATGAAGAGAAAATGGTAGGCGTAGCTTAAATCAAGGTTCCCCAGAGCTATGTACCAGTGTGTGTGTGTGTGTGTGTACATATATATATATATATGTACACACACACACACACACACACACACACACACACACACACACATATATATGTGATCTTTCGATCACAGCCAATGCTAATGCAACCATTGTCGACTTTCTTGATGTGACACTCGACCTCTCCAAGAAAGAGTTCAGACCTTATGCAAAACCGGGAGACTCCCACCTATATGTACATGCCGAATCGAATCATCCGCCGGAAGTCACCAAGAAAATACCGCAGTCCATCCAAACCCGCCTGTCCAACATTTCCAGTAGCGAAAATATCTTCAACAGTGCCAAACCAGACTACGAGAAAGCACTTAAAGATGCTGGACACAAGCCCAAACTGGTATACTCACCTAAACATTCAACAAGTGGCAGTAAAGAAACCCAACGTCAAAGAAAACGAAACATAACATGGTTCAACCCACCCTACAGCAAGCATGTTAGGACGAAACATCGGCAGAAAGTTCCTAGCCCTTGTGGAGCAGCACTTCCCAAAAGAACACCAGCTCCACAAGATCTGCAACAGAAACACGCTGAAAGTCAGCTATAGCTGCATGGACAATATGGCCACAGCAATAAAGGCTCACAACAACAAGATCACAGACACTAGCAAAGACAAAGCCAAGGATTCCTGCAACTGCAGAAAGAAAGAAGACTGCCCGATCCCTGGAAAATGCATGGCCACCAATGTCATCTATGAAGCCGAGGTAGTGACATCTAGGGACAGGAAAGTGTACATCGGTCTCACATCAACTCCATTCAAGACAAGGTACGCAAACCACAAAGCAAGCATCACCAATCGGGGGAAACGGCACCAAACTGAACTCAGCAAGCACATATGGAGACTGAAGGATGAAGGAACGCCCTACTCAGTAAAATGGAGAATCGTAAGGCATGCACAGCCCTACTCACCCAAAACAAAGAGGTGCAACCTGTGTCTGTGGGAGAAGTACCACATAATCACGGCCAAGAAAGCAGCAATGATAAACTCAAGAACAGAACTCATTTCAACTTGTAAACACAAGAAGAAATTTTTCATTTCAGGTTATGGTTAACCATAGAACACCGCCCCCATATGTGTCAAACCCACTCCACCTCAACATTACCCCATTACCCCCAATTCTCCTCACTCAGTTTAAAGAATAGCTATTATCTGTTCACTGTAGCCATTTATCCCCCTTACATTGTGTTACATTGTGTCTTTTGTTTGTTTGCTTGACTGCACTAGAGTTATTGTTCTCTTTAGCTGCACTTTAGTTCAACATTAAATCTGATTTAGTTGCTGATGAACCCTCAGGGGGAAACAGTCTGTACAACTAAAATCTAAGCAACTCGCTCCACCCTAATACTATATATATATATATATATATATATATATATATATATATACATTCAGATAATAAGAGGACGATCGTTGCCTGTTATCAAAATGTTCCCATGTGGAGAACATTATTTTTGTTGTAATTTGAAAGTCTCCTCACGTGGCAAAGGCTTCAAAAATAAGCGTATGGTCATGATGGTTAAGAGGAGGAGAACACAGTTCGTATCATCTGTACTTTGTGAGCCTTGTTTATATTATTAAGCAAATTATCAACGTTGTCGAAGGTGATGGGACGAACTATCCGAGGCGATCTGGATGTAGCTATCTTTCCGAGGAAAGATAGCGTATACATTCAGATCGCCAAGGAAGTGATAGTTCGTCTTATTGCCTGAACCAAAAGTTGATTACTTGCTTTATATTCCACATCTGAAACAAACTATCTATACCAAAAATGACAATTTGACGTACAAAAGTAATGTTTACTTCTCTACCTTAACCCGAGCCGCTGTAATTACCGCGCACCGCGATCATTGGGGTTGAACTACCTTCATTTGAAGAACTTGTCCAGAAAGAAAATGGTAACAATGCATCCGACGGCTGTAACTAGGTGTAATTAGTGTACTTTGTCATGACCTCACCGTGTTCGAATCACCGCAAATATCAGTCACCATGTCAAAGGTGAATCCGTCTAAACTGCAGCTGACGTTGTATGTCGTCACCCATCGATCTCTATCATTATGTCCCTGCGTTGCTATGCCGACGATGTCATATGGATAGGTAAGGTTCACCTGTATTAACAAAGCATGTGGCTCATCAAACTTGAATCATCAAGAGAAAGATTGACGTTACGTGATATTTTTTTTTTTGATAAACGGGCCTGAAAGTGTGAGGGGTACTACTCACTTGGCGTGTGCTAGTTATTTTTGTTTCGAAAAATGTACATATATTTAACATAAGTAAAGGTTATGCAAAGGGTAAGGGAATTTCCCTTTAAGGGGTTTTAATGGGATGAAGGGGGAGGGGGGGGGGGAGCAGAACGTGTCCCTTAAGCCTAGGTCACATAGCCCGGCCGATGAGGTTCCGATGAGCCAGCGATGCGATTTTAGCCGGACACCGGCCGGACTCCCGTGGTCACCGGCCGGCGTTTGGGGCTAAAAACCGCATCGGTGGCAGCTCGGCGAAATTTAACTTCGGAGTTAAAAATTCGACGGGCTCTCACCGAGCTCCCTCATCGCAGCCCCATCCTTACCACATCGGAATACGCATCGGCCGGTGTACGACCGAGTATCGGCCGGTGTCCCGTGCCTCTGAGGTCACCAGAGGACAAGCTTTTGTGAACGGACACCGGCCGAGTTTCGGCCGAGCTCCGACCAATGTGGGACCGAGCCCTGGAAAGTATAGTACCGGTGGGTGACCGATGTAAGGGACAGCGGCCGAAGCTCGGCCGGACATCGGCCGGAACTCGGCCGGATATCGTTGCTGGTATATAAACCGCTCGCTTCGGAGATCCGTGCTCAACATTCAGCTGGTTGTATTCATACAAGCAACATCTCAGGATACCACGCTTTTTAAAGACTTTAGAGTAACAGTCTATTTAAGGATGCCAAAAGTTGTGAGGGTAAATGATTGGGATGAAGAGGAGAGGCCACCACTAGAGGATGACGGGAAGAAGAGGCCGCCACCAGGTAGCAGAAAGGGGAAGGCCCCGAAGAAGGGGAAGAATTAAGGCGCCGCCGGCAGTAAAGACAAGAACCTCTTCCCGAAAGAGATCACCAGAGGGAGAAGGCGGCGCCAGTGGCACGGAGGAGGAGCCGTCAGAGGCGTCTGATGCCGATTCCCATTCGTCCCAGTCCAAGTCCACGTCCAAGTCCTCTTCCTCGTCGGCGTCCACGTCGCGGCGAGCCGTTGGAGTGCCCATAGAGGAGATTACCCCAGAGCAAATGCAAGAGATAGCAGAGTTCTACGAGGGACACCCTATGTACTACGATGTTGGGCATGAGAACCACAAAAACACGAAGTTGAAGGACTGGACTCTGGACAAGTTTAGCGAACAGATCGGGCTTTCTGGTGAGACCTTGTCAGCTTTTAAAATTTTTCGAAACTGTTATCAAATTTGTCGGATTTCATTGGTACTTTTATCTTTAAGAAAGCATTTTATTAAATGTCTTGCTGGTTTATTGTTTTGGTTTGTTTTTCTGTATGTTGCAGTCCAAGCCATACAGAGGCACTTCACAAGTTGCCGTACCGAACATTTCAAGCTCAAGAACAGACCCAAGAGTGGCAAGAGTGGATCCTGGGCAGCCCCCCTTACGTCACTCCAGAAGTTCAAGCTGAAGGCGTATGAGTTTCTGGACGCCCATCACATATCACGGACGCAGAAATCGACTTGTGGGAGGGTAAGCATCTGCAAGCAGAATTTTGTCAAGTTGCCTTGGAAACGTCTTAATGTTTTTTCTTTGCCTGTCTGTTGCACACCCTTCTTATCCCACTTCCGCCTTTCGACTCTAATGTCAATGTTTTGCTTGCTCATGCTTCAGCTTGCTGGTGAGGACGAGGATTCAGCGTCGGAGGCGAAGTGTGCTGCACCGTCTGAGTCTGAGCCGACCACGTCGCAGGGAGCGGGAGCTGTCAGCAAGAAGAGCAAGGCTACATCCGCCAGCGACATGTCCAGGACGCTGATCGAGTGTCTCAAGTCTAGTGCCAAGGCCACTCAGGACGCAGCTGAAAAGGTAAATACTTGACAAAACTTGCAACATTTTGTCATTTCTGCTACTTACATCCCAATACAAAATGCAAGAATTGTATTTACAATTACATGATTTTTTTTTCATATCCTCTTCACAGGTGCGTGTAGCCCAGGCTACAGCTGCAGATCCGTTCCAGGCCGAGCGTGACGCCTGGGCGGAGTGGATGACAAGCGCGAACAACCAGGTGCCGGCACACCGGTACAGACAGTTTCAGCTGGAGACTTTCACCACATTCATGAGATTCGTCCCGCTCATGCAGGGGATTCAGCAGCAGCCCCAGCAGCAGCCTCCGAAGCCCCCGCCGCAGATCGTACAGCCGGCCGTTCCTCTGGCAGATCCTTATAACCAACAGCCGATGTATCTTCAGCCCGCATCCCTGAAACCACAGCAGCAGCCGCAGCAGTTTATCACCTGTATTACGCCTCCAGTTCGGCAGCAGCAGCAGCAGCCGCCACAGCAGCTGTATGAACAGCTCCAGGTACATGTTTCTCTTCCATAATTTACAGTACATATTTAAAAAAAAAAATGAGTTTCTGTATGCATATCATAACTTTTAGTTTTCTTTTGCACAGCAATAATATTTTTATGTTTTTGCTATGTTTCAGCCTCCCAGGGCAGTGTCTGCACCCCCAGTCACCTCTGCGACATATGACCTCTCATCCTTGCTGGCCTTGCCGTCTCCCCTCAGGCTCCCCACCAGCAAAGGGTCTAACATCACAGAAGCTGCGTGGCAGATTTCTTCACCCGCCAACATCAGCCTCAACACGCAGTCACCTGCACAGAGGTCAAGAGATAGCAGCCTTTCGCAGTTGCTATATGCGAACGAACGTGATGTCACAAACGAAGGTCCCGAGGACAACACAGCAGAGCTGCAGCGGGAGAAGGAGCAAGAGTATGAGCAGGAGTAGGAGCAGGACAGGCCGAGTTCTTCACAGTCTGACAGAGACCCACCTCAGTCAAGTAGTCCAAAGTTTTAGTGATCGTACTGACAGTGTGCCTCGGATACTTATAGCGACAGTGTGCCTCGTATACTTACAGTGACAGTTAGCCTCGGTTACTCACAGTGACAGTTATTTTGGCAGCATTGCCAGTCGGGTTATAGTTATCTTGTGATATATATTCTTTCGATGGCAGCGGTCTACAGTGCCAGTTTATGTTTATTGCCATATTTATTGTGTATGTGGTAACATCCAAGGTATGAAAACTAAAGTTCTGTCGTTGTCTTTATTGTTTCTATCTTTTTAACATCTTAGAGCAATAAACTGAGAACTCAAAAGGTAAAACAAAGTTAATTTAGAAGGAAAGAAAATGTCATTTAGAAGGTTTTATAGAACACACCATAAAAATTGGTTAATTTTAACAAAGTTGCATAGATCAAAAGTTAAACAGTACTCAAGTAAAAATTAATATTTCGTTAGACTTTAGCTGATATGTAAACAATGGAGATCCTTCCTCATTATGAAAAAACACATACTTTTTAAAAGGTGAAAACATATTAATGGGCAATCATTTGAAGCCTATTACAAAATTACAAAGCTAATCATATTGGTTGATACAAGTGTTTTTCTTTATGAAAGGTTAGTTTTTAAAGGTGAAAGAAAAGATACAATGACGATTATTCTTTGATTAAAAATAATTCAATCACAATGAATGTGTTGCTGTTGTATTATTTACACACATCTCATCTTATTCATACTGGTGTATTTTAATATTGATTTATTCTTTCAAACAGGTTTGATTTCTTTTGGCATTTATTACTAGTGTTCAAATTAAAAAGAACAAAGGCAATGTTTTAAGATTACCCAATAACAGATTTATTTGCAAACAACATACTGAATAATGGAAAGTATAACACATCAAAAATGCGTTAAGTCCTGAGAAGAATAATGGAATGTCTGTGGCTGCATCCGGTATACTGTAACAATATTAGACACAAGTTACTGCTGGTTTATTGCCACATCTTGCCATGGCACACTCCCGGCAGGACTGCAAAAGTAATTCTTGAGGTATGCGCGCAGTTCTTTGCCTGGTCGGGTCAATCTTGGCCCGTGCCCTGCTGCTTGCACATCTTCGAGCACGGCTTGGTCTCGCCATGCACCCGCGATGATCTGACCCTGCTCATCTTCCCGGTCGAGGTCAGCATTCTGAAGGTTGGGGTAACGAGTCCTCATGAGGTTGTGAAGGGTCATGCAGGCCTTGACGATCTTGGTAACTTTCGACGGTCTCAATCCCAGGGTTGTTAGCAGACATCTGAAGCGATTGGCGAATATACCAAACGCGTTTTCAACCACACGGCGTGCCCTGGAACACCGGTAGTTGTAGATCCGCTCGTCCCGTTTCAGGTGCCGATGAGGGTAAGGCTTCATCATGTATGGCCGTAGGGGGAAGGCGTCGTCTCCGACCATGTAGTAGGGTGTGTCCTGGTCGTCATTTGGTAGGGGATCCGGCTGGGGTAGTCCGATCGTTCCCTCACGCAGACCTGGCTCCAGTCGCGACCGGTTAAAGATGCCGGCGTCGGAATACGACCCTGGTGACCCCACATCCGCCCAGATGAACTTGTAGTCAGAGTTTACCACTGCAAGCATGACGATGGAAAAGAAGCCTTTGTAGTTGTAGTAAAGTGAGCCGCTCTTGGGGGGCTTCTTGATGGCGACATGTTTCCCATCGATCGCGCCACAACAGTGGGGAAAGTTCCATCTGTCTCCGAATCCCTCGGCTACCGGGCGCCACTCATCTTCTGTCTGGGGAGTGGCCCACATCTCGTCCTCGTATTCGTCGTAGATGGCCTGACAGACCTCGGGGACGAACAGAGAGATGGTGTTGTGTGGGACACGAAACGCGAACGCCAGATCATGATAGCTGCTTCCGGTCGCCAAGAACCTCAAGGTGATCGCCAGCTTAATTCAGCCCAGGATCCAAGGGGGTTCGATGCCTGCAACAGAAGAGGGTGAAATATGAATAAAATCAAACTAGAATAAATATGGATGGAAGACATTTCAGCACAATTTGACAGTAGGTTCATAAAGTGTAAACTTACGTTGTAGTCTTGGCAATGCGGGGGCCAACTCGGTCAAGCAACTCATAGAACATCTGTGGCTCCATGCGGAGGTAGGATTTGAAGTCGGCAGCGTGCTCGGCCTCGAGTTCCCACATGAGCGTCTCATACTGGCCGAAACGAGGTCTGCGTAGGATCCACTCGCGCACCCACCAACGTCTTATTCTTCTGCCGGCCCTCTGTCGCTCCCTCTCGGCTTCTTCGAGCAGTGCTGCCAGGACCAAGTTGTACTGGAACCTCGCCTGAGCTAGCTCGTGTTCTAACAACGCCATTCGTAGTCTTCTCGGTGCAGCCATAGTGATGAACTGACCATTGCAGGTAGGGTGGACATATATATACAGGTATGGAATAGCTGACCATCGGCCCCCCAAGTCCGAGGTACACCGGCCGAACATCGGCCGGGCAGTGTTCGAAGCCCGTTAACAACCCGGCCGGTGATCGCACGGTGTCCTTTAACCTGCTCGGGTACCGGCCGTATACCCCCCGATGTCCGGCCGACCATCGGCCGGACATCGGCCGGTAGTTGCTGCCACATCGGCCGAAAAAAAATCTCCACTTTTGAGACAGACTCCGGACGGTCATCGGCCGGTGTTTGGTCGGTCGCCTGTAGATTTCCGGACGGAGCCCGGTCACGTCACCGAGCTATGCCACCGATGAGGGGAGCTCGGCGACACCTCAAAAATCCACCGAGCTCCGCCGATGCCGGACACCGGCCGGGCTATGTGACCTAGGCATTAGTTACCCAACCCCACTTTTTACTTTTTTGCTTACCTCTATCCACGGTGCCGGATCCCACCTCTCCGGTGTCCATGAAGACTGGTGTCTTAGTCGGCCACGTGGAGCCCCGTAGTAGACATAGTCGTCCATGCCTTCATCATTCTGCGTCACGGATGAGTCCAGGATCGAGCCGGTCTCCATGCCCAGGGCGTACCATTCCGACACGGGGATGCCTGTAGAGGAAATGGGACGAGGTAGAGAAAAGGAATAACGGCTTTATGAATTGTGTTTGCCAGATCAATCGACGGGTTGGGGAGAGACGGGAGAAGGGATGGAGTGAAGGAACAACGACTTAATGAATCAGATCAATCGACATAGATGAGAATGAGAACAAGACCGGGGGAGGCAATTTGCATTCTTTGAAGAAGAGGTTAGCATTTGATTAATCGGTGCTTCTTGTACTTGTTTCCCACCTTTATGCCTATGAACGTATTATTGGAGTGTTTTTCCCGTATCAATGTCAGTTTTCAACCCCCTCCCTTCGACGTTGTAGTTGTTTCTGATTGGCTCTCGAATTTTCTTACCATGGCCACACGATTCACCGGAACTTTCTGTCGTTTGTCCTGCCACCGCCAAAACCTTCAAGACCAGATAGAAAAGAGTTGAATTAATACATACCAATGGACATACTGTCATGATATAGGGTTGAAGGACATTAAAGCACTGCGTATATATGTATAACAGCTTGTTTGTGCAGGGGGTTCTATAAAGAATCGGTGTTAAACGTGGGGAAAGAGTTTAAGCTGAATGCATAGTAAGGGAAGAGGTAAGGAGGGGTTGAGAGAGGAGGGAGACTATAGCCTAGTACCTTTTTTGTAAGAGTGCATGGGTGGGTGGGGGGGGGGGGGGTCGACAGGTACATATTTCAAAAGTTGACTGACCTGTAGAGCTTAATCTCCTTAAATGATGATAAACCGGGGTTCAAAAAATAGTATTTAAAAGTCAGTGCAATTTGTTCATGATCCATTGGTGACGTACTCGATCTAAACATCTAAGATCTAATAATCGTAAAAAAGGACCAACAAGATAAATCTGTAGTTTTCTAAATCAATTTCAATGTTATTAATCGTATTTTACTTGATTATCGTTAGCTCGACAATGATTACCATGCATATTAATTTGTTTACTGATCCATTGGCCAAATGTTCCACATTCACATCTTTATCATCGTCTTAATGTTAAAACAATTATTTGTGTTCAGTACTTAATTCAATTTGAATGACTAAGAGAGAGAGAGAGAGAGAGAGAGGGGGGTGGTAGGGAGGGGGAGAGAAAGATATTTGTATATCAGGACGAAGAGGAATTTATCAGTCTTTAGTTCAATTTCAACACTACGAATCACCTGTTAAATTGTAGGTTACATGATGTAAGTAGTGTTTTCTTTTAAACATGGTATTTCGTGCCCATACATTCATTCCAAGCATTGTTCTGTGAAAATCTGAACGCCTTTGTTAAAACACTGTGCAGTACACTGGGTAGAACATTATGTTCATGTTTGAAACGAATAATTAACTAATTCGGTATCTTAAAAACATATCAATTCAGGTCACATTAAATCAATTAAATGAAACGATATAGTAAAAATACAAATCTACAATTATCCCATACAGATGATGGATGGATTTTCGTTTTTGTTTGGATTGGAATAGGTTTGAGCCTCTACGAGTATATCGATAATTTTGACACCTTTATACCGGTATATCGATATAGCTACTCCACATGTAATGCGTTTGAAACCCAACTCATAAATGCTTTAGTGGCGTACTTATTAAATTGGATTACGCTCTACTTACTCATTAATTCAGAGTTGACTGAATTGTATTTAATCAGTTAATCAGTTAATCAGTTAATAGTGATCCATTGATATCGTCTGCGATATCGTCTGCGATATACATTAGGATCTAGGTGTAGACGTTGCAAGCTAGACATGGTTTAATTGACTGAAAGATGACTTTACCAACGAGTACGATTAAGCCATATCAATATTTAGCGTTCTCATTAGTGAATAAGCACCAAGAAGATAAATGATCGTCAGCCTTTGTTATTTCCCGTTCATCTATTAGCCTGTATTATGGACGTGGCGCTTTTAAATACAGTATTTACGCCCCTCCTATTAAAAACAGAATATTTTTTTTTAATGGCTGGAAACAAAAATATCTGAATATGTTGAATGGACAAGTGAGATGAAATCATACATTTCATTTTGTCGATTAAAATAATAAGAATCGCACGCTAAATGCCTAGGTGGCTATCAACTCGGCGCGTGACAAGCGAAATGGCGCCCTGTAGAATCGGGCAATTTACTAATGAAAAACCTGGCAGTCGCACGGAGCAAATGTCTTGGTCACAACCGGTCGTGCACCTCTCTGCGTCTGGTATGTAATGGATTTCGCAGACAATCCTTGCGTCAGACGCATGGAGGTGAATGTTCTGTTCAGGCTCGCAGCAGCACTCAGAAGGAAGCAGAAAGTCATTCGACAGGTGCAATGAATTGCGTTTGGCCTTTCCAGTAGAGTACGGTTTTATTTGATGGATGAAGGTAACACGTGCATCCATTGCAAGGAGGTGCATGAAGGGGCAAGTTAATCTTGCGGTTTGTGCAGGGATTAGTAATGTCTAGTCTCGTAACCAGGCAATCTGTTCCTCTGATATTCTCTTTTTATTCAAGTCATTTTCTTGTCAGGGTCTCATTCTCCTTGAATGTGTTGCCACGCCTTATTCCACTATCATTCAAACATTTACCACTGGGAATGCGCCCTCTGTCAATAATCATGATAATGCGAGATGTGGCTGCACAGTTTTGATGAAACACTCCACTTTCACAATCTACAGTAGATGTTGGTTTACCTGTTCAGCTAAAGAAAACTGTACAATGATACGTCAGCTTTGTTCGATGAGGAGTTTACCTACGAACACAATGAACGATGCATACTTCACTTTCAAAATATGAAAGTTGACTGACCTGTATAAAGAGCTAACTCAAAATGATTGCAGATTCGATCGATGTTATTGTCCCTGTAAAATAGGTTCATTGGCGATACATTGTCCGAATATCCTCATTTCGTTTGATTAATCGCACTTAAATGTGGACATTGTAGGTTTGCATTCATAATTATGATGCATGTACGTCGATACAATGCCCAAAGTGACTGAACCAAACAATTAGACCACTAAGGGATAAGGGAAGTTATACATTTGTTTGGGTTAATTGGACAATGATATCAATTGTACATGCATCGCATACCCATTATGTTGTACAGAAATACCAGTCACGCGATGTTCAGACTGGCACCCATTCTTTCCCAATACAGCTCAATTGGATTTGAAAGGGAGTCATGTGAGTAATGAAAGTTCTGAAACACGACGTGTATATGTAATCAAACGAGAGACATTTGTGATGTTGGTTACCATGGTAACTTCAAACAACTAAGAATTTTAAATCACCGATGTGAAGATTGTGAAGCTAACATTTCACTTCGAGCAGTCAAATAAATGAGATGGAGGCCATGCTCAGGGTTCTAACAGTCTACCCGTGACGAGACGAGCCGTTATTTCAGCTGGGTAACGCAAGCCGTGTTTAGTGAGTGAGAAAATTGGAGGATGAAGAGAAGAAATCATTGCTCGGCCTAGCGCCTTCCCAATCGCACCTGCTAGCTGTGAGCTATTCTTTATCATTAAACACCAATACTTTAAAAAGAGTATGGGGGGGGGGGTGACATGTACATTACTGTGAAACAACTTACTTAAGGGATGAAAGGAACACCTCTACTATGTTATTTTTTAAGATAATCTCCATGACTTAAGTATTCGTCTGAATGACAACGTACCCCCCCCCCCCCAAAAAAAAAAAAAAAACATCAACAACCAAAAACAAGGGAAAAAACTGGACATTAACTTGAGACTATTTTCGAAATGACAAAAAACTTTGTAGCTCTCCATCGATTTAATTCCATTTGCCGATGTCATTACTACGATGAGTTGCTGTATAGCGTTAAAGACAGGGCAGGTATTTTTTTTTTTTGGTGATACGAAGAGTGCGTTCAATGGCAGCACCGCGCGGCTGTCCGCAAGTAGACTGAGGTCGCTACGTTTCAAACGTAAACAAGGATAGTGTTTCAGTGTTCCTGCAAAGGCTAATGAAGCCATAACTGTGAGATTTCATACACGTTATCGTGAGGTATACTGCTGATTCCTGCCGAGTTCCATGACTTTTGCAATTGGGGAAACCCTGTCTTTAATATCTGACGGAACGAAGTGAGCTACTTTACTCATTGTATCCGCTCTAGTACCCCCACCATGCACATATCCAATAACCATTAACGTGATTGCTGTCTGCATGGGCGCTAGATTATGCAACAACTTAGCTTTATATTAACCCCCGTAGAACCTTGGATGCACGAAATGTTTGATAGGGGTCATTCCATGGGGTTTTCATGCAATGTCCATAAACGGAGATATCAACCTTGGTAGTTCACCGTGAAGATCGATTCAGATGTGGTTAAGTTTTGAGCTGTCAATGACAAATTTCTCTCTTTTCTCAGTAACAGACGTTCTTTGGAAATTGTTTATGGATTTGAAGCAACAGGCATATAAAAATCCACCACCGTTACATGGACATCATATTGTTTTTACATGGACAAGAAATTTCCATAAGTCAAATTGCAATATGCCATGGTCTTTGAAAAATAATACTGGATGGGACCCCATTTTTTTGCTCATGCCATTATTGGACTATATTTGCCTGGTTTGAAAAAAGATATGGATTTGGAGTTATGGTAAGTCACAAGAATTGCCCTAACCCCGTGGAATCACCCATAATTCAATGGGATATTCCTGGCTTTGAAATAAAGGGTACTAAAAGGAAAGCCGTCATTCAATTAAAATGGGGGAGGGGTTATTGTCGAAATGTCGAGAATAAGTTTTTCGCACATCTAGCCCGAAATGTAGTAGGCTTAAGTATTATATTGTATCTTTGATGTATTCGTAGTTCTTTTCCTTGTTTTGTACATGGTCAAGTTGCTGTCTTAAACATTTAAAATGAAGACAATACGCATGTAAAATGCTGTTTGAGTTATAATGCAATGAACATAATTATCATCTAAAGAGATTCGCTGAGGTTTCACTGATGCTGCTTTTCATTTTGAATTATTGTGCTTTGAAAACCCCATCCCTATTGAAAAAAGAGATCAAAAGGGAGATTTGATGACAATTAAACACAACAAAAAAGTAAGTCCCCCCTAAGCAAATAGCAGTACTTTTTACCGCAGAGGTTTTGAGCAAGATAACGTGGCAGGATTGTACCTTCACTTATTGACTAACTTCTGTGTGAAAATCACATTAATCCACTCAGTCAAGCATGAGTGAGCACACATTAAAGGCAAAATTGTCACTTTTCAAAAGTCACAAGGGTAATTGTTAATGCCGTTTTAAAAGTACATTTTGGCATTTCTTGTGCGATTTTAAAGTGCATTCACTCTACTATGACATGAAAATTACTTCTTATGTTCACATAAGAAGTCATGTTACATCTTTGTCAAAATATCCAGAGTTTTATTTTTTCACAAAATTAAAAGGTTTTTAAAAGTTTCAATATGACAGAATCCCGAAATTACCCTTGTGACTTTTGAAAAGTGACAATTTTGCCTTTAATGTGTGCTCACTCATGCACGACTGAGTGGATTAATGTGATTTTCACATGGGAGTTAATCAATAAGTGACAATCCTGTACAATCCTGCCAAGTTATGTTGCTCAAAACTTCTTTGATTAAAAGTTATGGGATTTTTTTTTGCTTAGGGTGGGGAACTTACTTTTTTTGTTGCGTTTACACCTCCACGACCTCGTTTCTATCATAACCTTTAATGTCGTATTTCGTCTTGTTCCTTTTATTTCTCGTTTTATAATTAAAGTGTCTCATTTGCGAATCGCGAGTCATATACTGTAACGCATGTAACCAAAATAGTTCCATTGCGGTAGGATCTTGCTTTCAATTCCAAGCCGCTATATAATTTATACGCTTAATGAAAGGGGGTTGGAAAATGGATTTGAAACGTCATGGTGAGTTGCGCTAGGAGGTTACACTGTCACGTATAGGAGAATGGACAGTGCGTTATCATCATGTATATCGGACCATGACGACAAAAAGGGGGTTGCTTTCGCTTCATGAGTCGAATCTATACCATGTATAGTTGGTAAGTTGGTTGGTTGATCTCTAGATCTGGAAAGCCGTGCATTACATCAAATATATATTTGATGCAATGCACGGCTTCCCAGATCTAGAGACCAACTAACCAACTTTCAACAATAGATGCAGAACTAATGTAATGTACGGGTTTTCAGATCAAGAGTTCAACCAACCAACTTTCAACAATAGACGTTATCCTTACTATAATTTGGCTAAAGTTGTTTGTGGGTCCTTATGTTTTTCTCTCTGATCTTCCACTGAATAACGTGCGTTTCACCTGTACTGCATTGGTCCACCACGGTCCCAGGATGAAGCTGGCCAACGCTTTACCTTTGTGTGCCACGTGTGCCCCTTTTCACAAGTAATACACACAAATCCCATCCAACAGCAATTTATCTGGCACAAAAAGGGTTAACCTGAAGCTGCGCATTGCAGTTAGCTGATAATACGACAGCACAGGCTGAACATGCTTAATGCAATACATCGATAGTCGACAAGCTAAGTAAAATTACGAATACCGTATTTTATCGACTAAATAGTTTATTGTATAAACCTTTGATATAGTTACAAAATTATGAACCTGTTTCTAGTTGTGGCCTTGGAGTGCTTTCAACGTAAATGCATTCGATAAATTGTGAGTTAAGTGGTCAATTGAATGAATTGCTAATACACGTCATTTCTTTCCCTTCTTCTCTCTTTTGTTTATTGGCTTCCAAATAGAAAGTGAAGAATAGATTCATGAATATATTTTGCATTAACATTAATTAATAATCTGTTATACGTACCATTATATAAAGAAAAAAGCGAAGTACACGGCATAGGTGAATACGCTACTTTTGACAAACAAGTTGCCACTAAAATGTTTCTCCTGAGGTTTCAAAAAGACATTAGCCATTGATTACACATTTTTGTTTTGACATTAGAAAGAAAATTTCTGATATTGATTTCTATTACTCCGAAATATCATTACGAAATAGGCAAATAGAAATGACAATAAGAGATGGATATTTTGTTTATTTGACATGGATTGTTTCTTTAAAATGTCATCGATTGATTTATTATTTAGTTTCTACTTTAGAGCTGAGCGGCAGCCTATAAAGAACCATATGGCATGCTTTCCAGGACCCCCTTGGTCAATTATCGACCTTAATTACCCATTTTGACCACCTCCTGTGCCTTAATAAAACAAAACTTAAATATCAAACATAAGATATCAAAGTAAGGTAGCAATTAAAGAACTGGGTTAAATATTCTTTTTCATTAGATTCTTTTTTTTTTATTTTGACCTGAACACAATTATATCAGTAATGCAACGGATGGAGGCTGGTAGAGAATTCCACAAACTTGGAACTAGACACTAAATTTAGCGGGGAGCCAACGATCCCACAAAGCACGTTATATACATATTTTTAAAGAAATGTTGTTTATCTTTCCAGGAAGACACACGGACAAATGAATGAATGATGGATAGGTGCAAACAATGTATTGATCGTCTATCATTAAGAAGATAGTGAAGGAGTCAGTATAGCTCGAGCTTTGTACATTAACGCACTGAACCACGATTCCAATCTCTCTCTCCCTCTCCTCTCCTACTCTCCAGACGGCCTTTGTTTACTTCTCTAAATTACCCATCTTGCTCTACTTCCCCTTAATCCCACACACTTACTCTATTTCTTACCCCTCCGTCCCCCCTCACCTCTCTGTATTCTCTCTTTGTATCCCCCCTCTACGCACACGTTTACATGTCTCTAATTCATACCCTCGTACCCCCCCCCCCCCCTCTCCCCATCGCCTTTCACCCTCTCTGGACAGTACCACGCCATCTCTGTTCTCCAAATATTCCCTCTTACCACCTTCTCATCTTTCTCTCCATCTACATGTATTTATATTTCTCTTTCTCTCTCCCTCCATCTCTCTCTCTCTCTCTCTCTCTCGCTCTCTCTATCCCTCTTTCCCCATTTTGATATCGAGAAGGCTGGGTGTATCGATCTTACGTGACAAATTAATTTACAACGACCTGCTGTTTGCGAATAAAAACTCTATCGTTTTGATGTCGAATGATATCACCTTCTGACCAATACGATTACTTTAATTATCACTATACTCAGCGTTGGCTTATTAATGAGATATTGATTGTTTGCGCGTTATATATACATGTATATATTATATTTATTCCGTTGCCAGTTTTGATGCGGATTAACAATGATGAATGCTGATATTAGTTGATCATGTTGATAGTGTGCCGGGAATTAACCAAGTACTTCTTCTTTCTGATAATTATTCAGAATGGTTGACCAGGAGCATTTCACCGATCAATCTACCTTCTTCCATGCATGATAATGCACTAAAAAAATGTGACTGTTGTTATAACAGTTATGCTGACATTTTGGCATTCGTAAAACATAGCACTTTCATGTATATTTATTCATTTGCTTTGGCTGGTATTGATATCTATTTTGATCTCTCTTTATGATCTCACTGAGGCCCGTTTCCATAACAGTGGTTAAGTGGGCACAATGTAGATCATCTGATGCTGTCACATATCATTACCTTTTTATCACAGAATCACAACAGTGGATGATTTCAGTTATTTGTTGTAATCATAATGTTGATAAACTCAATATACCACAGTGATTTCGAGGCCAAAATCAACCATGTTGACTCAATGAAGATATAAATTTGGCATCTCATAAAGTTAGTCGAGTTTTAGTATATTCTTTGCTTTAAACCTCTGTTCAGAATGCTGGACTGAGAAAATGTGACGTCGCACACCGCGTTTTATCGAAGTGCATGTTGATTAAAAAGGTAACATCCACCATATGAAGGACTTGGGTGAAAACATGGAATACGCGGAGATGATTTCGCATTTTCGGAATGATACAAAGTCATTCCCATGGAAATCGGGATATATGTGTACATGTACATACGTTTATCTGAACCAAGGTCTTTAAGACCGTGGATCCTTGGCATAACGCCATGAACACGGTTTGATGTAATCAATTATTGATTGTGTGGTTTAGAATACATCCAACAGGTGTGTGTACTAAGGCAATCTTACGTCGCCTCATAGATTATTCACACTACAAAAAAAATCAATCCACTCAAAATTCACCATTAACTACTCTTACTTCCAGCTTGTCTAATGGATGTTATTAACATCATAAATCGATACGTTGAGTTAGCACGTTGAAAATAGAAATGAGAAGCTGCTATGAAGGTGGCAAAGTCTATAAATATGATGAAATGGAATGTATATCACCTCTATGTTCCTAGTGGCAATGGATGCTTTGGATACATATATATATTCCCATTTGGACTTGATGAATAGAGTGAACAAACAAGACTATGTCGAAGTTCATAACTTTAATAATCAAAGTGTAGGAAGATTATTCCGTACCCCGTCACATTTGGATACACATAATACATGGCATATATAGAACCCTTTACGAAAAAGACATAATTATCATGTTCTGGCGAGGTAGGTGAAATACGACCTCTTGTGGATTTCTTTGGCCATAACGCTATCAATGGTTATACAAAATGATGAAATGAGATTGATGTATAGCTGCAAACAATATATCAATCAATCTAATTAAGAACATAGTGTATGCATGGCTTGTGCAATATGACTCATCATTCCGATATGTACATCTCTCTCTCTCTCTCTCTCTCTCTCTCTCACACACACACACACACACACCCATACACACACACACACAAACACACACACACACACACACACACACACACACACACACACACTCTTTCCCATCTCCATGAGATTGCTCATCCCCTTTTCATCCCTTTGTTCCCCTTCTCTCGTTCTTCCTGCAAGTCGATGTTTGTCGGTACCCACCTCTCTGTTCTACTGCCCTGCTCTCTTTCTTGCCCCCCCTTTATTTCTTTCTCATCTACACTGTATTTACCACCTTCATTCCTTCTCTGCCCACCACTCGTGCACACCAATAGCCATCTTCTTTTAACCAACTAAATAATGTATTTTTCTAAGACATGCTTTCCATTGGAAAATCAGATTCTCGTAGCACAATGCAGAAGGCGATGAAAGACTGAGCTTATTGGCTGTATTAATGACGTAAAGGTCCTCCGAGTTTGACATTAATATTTCGTCTTCTGTTGATGCATAACAGTTTGAACAGTACAAAATCACCAACTCGTCAATGTGATTGATGTATACATCATACATTTTGAAAAAGTTGTTCTATATTTTACTCAGCATTTTCCCACAGTTTCATAAAATGTAGAAATGAGCAGGACAATAGACAGAGTTACGCACTTTCGATACCTAGGGTTGTTTCACCAAGCTGTTCGTAAGTTACTTTACGAAAGACTTTACGAACGACTTGTGATCCCTTCTTGTGCTAAATCACATTCTCAATGATTTTGATTCCCATCAGCTATCTGATGTTTATAGATGAAAATTCTTGTTGTTGATAAGACTTTGTCTGAATGCAAGTTTATGATTTGTCAATTTTTATTAGGATTGTTGGAAATTAACCCCCAGTATATTAAACAGGAACAAAGTGTGTTATCGCATTTAGCACAAGAAGGGGTAACCAGTCGTTCTTAAAGACAGCCAGTCCCTTTTCAGATCACCACAAAACCATCGAAACATTGGCAAAACATATAGAGAAGTGTTAGAAAGCTCTATATTCACAATTTGAAACTGATACGTAGTGTAAAATTCAAATAATGCACGTAAACAACGTCTGATTAATAGTCTTTACCTCAGGCTCTTAGCAGTTCATGTTGAAATATCTGCTTTATTGATTAATCTGTTTATTAAATTATAAAACGCATTATGAAAAAAATTGTTCGATGGAAGGAATCATCTCCAAAGTTTGGTAATTACTCATAAAATTAGGATTTCACACACGCATAATAACCACATTGATACTGTAACAAAGACTAATACTTTTTTCGTAGTACGAAAAAAGTCGGTTTGAAATTTAACGGCTGAAATTTTTTACATATGCAGAAAGCTTCAACATGCTATATTCTTAGAAATGGTCATGAATCACACTTCCTTCAATTTACGATCGTGATAGACGATTTCAAATTTTAAGCTTGCAAAAGGGACGGACAATCTTTAAAGTCGTTCGAAGCTTACGAACAGCTTGATGAAACACCCCCAGGGGACCTTCGGTTCTAGTCAGTAAATTTAATTTCAGCGGTGCAATATCCTTCAAACAATACGATCGTTGTACCGCGGGAGTTTCAACGTTATCAATAATCGGCTTTCGCATGACTCTCTAATGCGCCATTTTCGAATTTTCCTTTACTCCCGGAGAAGTAATTATTTCGTCGGCTTTCTGACACTTTTAATTACACTTGTGTCCAATTTCACATCGGTCACGCGACGCTCTCACGAGCACTGATCATGCTAATAGGCCCATTACACGAACGACAGAAGCGTATTGTCACCGTACGTTATATCACTGATAATGAACACAATAATCATGTTAAAAACGTAATAGTGGTGCCCGCGCTTCACCCTTTGTGTGCCAGAGAAAATGCTGAATTTAGGTGGTTTTTATGTATGTGTTACTTGAGTAAAAAACACCAAGTCTTAACTAGGAAATTAATTAGTACCACTTATTAGTTCGGTATTAGCAGAGGCGCCATCCACCATATCAGACCTCCAGATATTAGTGTAGTGACAAGGCTCTCACTGGTGCGTCCATTATTGGTGGATAAAAAGAACATCAATTATGAGAGTGTGCATGATTATTCCTTGTTTTTGGAAATTGCTGTTAATGGGGAGAAATCGAAGTGTCCGATACAAGGTTCCAAAAGGTTTGCGTAGACAGCAGATATAGCTATCATTATAGGCCTAAATGTTTATCCGACATTAATGTGCGGTCGTTGAGGAATCACAGTATTGTTTTTAGATAACTACGGGCCCTGCAGTTTAACTACTACCCGCATATTAGAGCAGTACTTATTTGCATTGTTCAATACAAACTATTAATGATCAATACAACTAATATTTTGAGCTCACAACCATTTAACGTGATATTTTAAGAGCACTATACCGTGAGATTTCCATCAATCAAGATTCCCCCTGTGACAGCGACGATGCTACCTTACTCATACTTGTTTTTGTATTGCTACTTAGCTTTGTCCTCATTCAGTGATTGACAGCTACGATGACAGTTCATTATTCTGTAGGTTTCTTATCCTTACGGTTCGTTTTCCGAAGTTTCGAATAAAATTGGGTTCGTTACTCCGAAAATGAATTTAAACTTGTCTAAGAAATATAGGAAGTAGTAATTACATTCAGATCTTACGGATCTTACTTCATTTTCGGAAGAACGACTCCTATTTAATTTTGGGATGAAGGAACCCCATTTCATTGTCGGATTACAGAACCCTATTTCATTTTAAGATTAACGAGCCCTTGTTATGTCGAACCCTCATTTATTTTTTAGAAAACGAACCTTCGGAAATACGGACGTGTGGATAAATGCAACGGATATTCGGACGAACGAATCCTATTTCGTTTTAAGATGCATGAGCGTGTTCGGAATAACGAATCTTCTGAATAACAAACATCACCCGTTCGTACAATCAATGTCCGCCCGTAATGTGCTTTACTGTACTTAAGATCATTACGAAGCCTTTGATTTGAAAGTTGTGGAGGTAGGCCTGGAATATTATCATCATTGTATTGTGTTGATTATATATTCCCTATTATCATGAATGCACCAAATCACAAGTGAATATCAGTGGCATGATGAATGGCAGCACACAGCTGGGGATTGAAATTTCCCGAGGTTGGCCTTGAGCACAATCTAGCTATTGTGCTGTTCTGTTTTCCCTTTTGACTGAAACTATGAACCGGGGGATAAAAATACAGTGTGCTCTTGATTATTAAAAGGTGCAACAGCAACGAATATTGCATGAGTACACGTACTCGTGTATTGTTATTCTCCCCTCTCATAAACTAATGAACTCATGAACTAATGGACTAATGAAGCAATGTTCTACCTGCACATGAGCATTGGACTGCGTTCAGGGATAATTCAGCACTTCCACCTCCACTAAAATAAAAGTATGTTTTCCATGTAATTATTTATGATACGCGGTGTGTAATCTGTCCCCTGAGAATATATAGTTATGTTGGGGTAGCATTAAAGGGATAGAACACCCTGAAGATAAGTTGGTTTCAATAAAAGCAGACGCATGAAAAAAAACCCATCGTAGTGAAGGTTTGACAAAATTCCGTCAAAGGACAAAAAAGCTACGATCTTTTGAATTTCAATTTGTGACGTCACTTGCGAAGTTCTCTCCCTTATGTTGTGTACAATATAATGTTGTGTACAATATAATCAAATAAATTGCCCTTTTTCTGTTCTTGACAAGGGAATTTTTTTTATTCAGCTATGTGTGTAAAAACGTATTTCTAATGATGTATCTAATGGACGGGTAAAAGGATGCATTTTCTTTTGTGAAAATGTACATTGTCGAAAAAATGTAGACAACATATGGGATAACATCTCGCACGTGACGTCACAAAATTAAAACTTTAAAAGATTATAACTATTCCCTTAAGTCATATTAAGCTGTATTAAGCACAAGTCAATTATTCTCTGAGCTTGGTGAATACAATGTTTATAGGCCATCTGGTAATTTATTGGTTTTAGACATATGCTGAACAAAAATTTCCATGTAAAGATTTCTTTCATCCTCATCTTCATTAAGTAATTCCTTATCTCTCTTAGATAAGAGTTTGTTAAAATATTAATCTGTTTCCACGTTTTCATTTTTGTTCCTGTCTGTTATTTCTTGTTTCCGCCTTTACTTGTTTCGTTCTTCATATACTTGAAAATGAAATGAGATTAGAAATGATCAAGGTAGAAACTGACAAATAGGCACTCTGTGCCCATCTTAACGCACAAACTTACACGTGTGCGTACATTCAGAGTTTAGCAGAGTTTACTTCAATTATGTTGCATGAACAATATATTCTGGGGAACACATACCAATTCGAATTCAATGCGTCCGTCCATGCGAAGGTTGCGTCCGTTATAGTTTCAAATTGTTCCTGCGGCAACATTTCAAATTCATGGTGCTCTCCCATTTTTTTTTGTGCTGTATTATTCAATATACATGTATTGTTTTTTCTGTTTTTGATGAAGGAATATTTTTTGTTCATGGAGGCATATGTGTAAAAACGTGTTTCTGGTGATGTATCAAATGCACAGGTTAAAATATGCATATCCTCTTGCGAAAATCAAAAATTAAAGAAAAAAATAGTATACAACATACTCGAGAGCTCGCCGCGACGTCACAAAATCAACACTTCAACAATCGTAACTTTCTATTCCTTTGACGGATTTTCATCAAACCTTCTCTGAAATGTTTCTTTCGTGTTTCTGCTGTTATTAAAACCAACCTGATTTCAGGGTGGACTACCCTTTTAATACCTGTAATTTTTTTTAATAATTGATAGTGTAATAAATTCTTGTGTCTAGATGTTCATAATCTGACATTTACTAAAATTGTGTAGATGATTCATCTTTCTTTTTTAAATCGAAACGCACGTATACTGTAAAATAATTTCAAATGAACAAAGCTGTAATATTGTTCATTTTTTACTTTGTTGTTTAGTACTGCTTATTGTATGAAGAAGTAAACTGTAAAATTCTGTTCGATCACAGGTGCACTTTGTAACATCCAGAGATGTCATGTGAACTTTTTTTGAAATCTGTATTGCATATCTTTAGAAATATGTCTCAATGCAGTGTCATAACCCAGGAGACGGAGAGGGGTTACAGTCATTGGCCCGTTTATCAACGTAGTCACGTTTCCTTGTCCTTAACACAGATCTTCAAGGAGTATTATGTCATATTACTATGCATCAGAGGGATGTCCCTTATTAATACAAATGTTGTAATTACATCTGTGCAGACGAATTAGAAATATAAAGACATTCTCTTGTTGATCGAGCAACGTCATTACTCAAGATATCAATTGAAAGGATTTCCTCAAAATATCACCATAAGAAACTGATACTGGTTCACTAATGTGTCGACGTAAAGTTCTGATGTATCTGCGATACTGGACTGACAAAAATCTATGACTAGAAACACTTACCATTGTATCCAAAGACAGGATGCGGAGCAGAAGTAACACTACAGTGCGTATGGTCACTTTGTGGGGATTCATTATTCGGTAACATTGACCAACAGTTCGAAAAGCGAAGAATAATGTTAGAATCTCCAGATAATCATCACCTGATGTGTTCTTTAGAATAGCAATCACCTAGAAGAGTCCCTACTCAATATGAATATGAACATGAAGAGTCGTGTCTTTAGCAGATATGCTGGTGACGATAGGTGCCTTGTGATGCTGAAATCACGGAGAAAAGTGAAATCCTTGAGGAGACAGTTACAAGTACGTCTTGAGGGGATGATTCACCTGCGTATTTCTGGCCAGCTTGCAAAAAGCAATCATCTTTCGCGCTCGGCGAGCTGCGTGTGTGCGTGCGCGTGTGTATCAATCGCCGCCGCGTGTATGGTTGCACAATGCGACAATCATACAAAACGAGAACGTTGAACTGATCTTATGATGATATGATTTACGAGCGCTTGTCAAATTCCCCACGAACGCCTTTGATATTCGGGCGATTATGAAGAAACAAATCTGTCTCTTTTCATTTATCGTTCTCACCCCTCCCCTGCAACAACCATAGAAAACGAGAACGATGAACTGACCTATTATGAAGACATGATTATGAACGCTCGTCAAAATTATAAAAAGACAATTATTTTAGTCTATCTTACTTCAACCCCCTTACCCCTCTTTGGCTTCCTCCACCTCCTTCTGGTCAGTAATCACTTGTTACAGTTTCCGCGCTACTATTCAAAGAGAATCTCCAATCTAGAATGTTGATTGTCTGGTTAGAATGAATTAGGCTATGGCATACGCTGGGAGGTTTAACGTCCGCCTAGGTGAAGAAGAGGAAATGATGATATCAAGCTCAAATCTTGCTACTTCGTCTAATGGGTCGCTAATGAAAAGTGGACAAATGAACATGATGGACACGATGGGAGCGAAATATAGAGTATGTCAAATAGTGAAGAGACCTTGATGATACATATGGTTTCAGATGTGCGGTTGCTTTTGAACCGAAGCTGTAAAGCTATCAATTATGATGTGCTCATTAACATTATTAAATCTTGGTTATTGGGTTGATCGTTGGATTGCAATCAATATCGCGTCGCTGGAAACCTAGCTATGTTGACAGTCCTGACATTGCGAGCGATTAAACAATGGCGATGTATCACATCACCTTTTGAAAGAAAAGTACAATATTCTCTGGCCATTTGGCCCATTTCTGTCTTCTTACTCATTTCACTTGATATCTCTCCCCGCCCTTTCTTCACTTTGATATTATTCCCTGCTCTTTCTTCACTTTGATATCTCTCCCCGCTCTTTCTTCACTTTGATATCTCTCCCTTCTCTTTCTTCACTTTGATATCTCTCCCTGCTCTTTCTTCACTTTGATATCTCTCCTCGCTATTTCTTCACTTTGATATCTCTCCCTTCTCTTTCTTCACTTTGATATCTCTCCCTGCTCTTTCTTCACTTTGATATCTCACCTCGCTCTTTCTTCACTTTGATATCTCTCCCTTCTATTTCTTCACTTTGATATCTCTCCCTGCTCTTTCTTCACTTTGATTTCTCTCCCCGCTCTTTATTCACTTTGATATCTCTCCCTGCTCTTTCTTCACATTAATATCTCTCCACGCTCTTTCTTCACATTGATATCTCTCCCTGCTCTTTGTTCACATTGATATCTCTCCCTGCTCTTTCTTCACTTTGATATCTCTCCCTTCTCTTTCTTCACTTTGATATCTCTCCCTTCTATTTCTTCACTTTGATATCTCTCCCTTCTATTTCTTCACATTGATATCTCTCCCCGCTCTTTCTTTACTTTGATATCTCTCCCTTCTATTTCTTCACTTTGATATCTCTCCCTTCTCTTTCTTCACTTTGATTTCTCTCCCCGCTCTTTATTCACTTTGATATCTCTCCCTGCTCTTTCTTCACATTGATATCTCTCCCTGCTCTTTCTTTACTTCGATATCTCTCCCTGCTCTTTATTCACTTTGATATCTCGTCCCGACCTTTCTTCACTTTGATATCTCTCCCTTCTCTTTCTTCACTTTGATATCTCTCCCTGCTCTTTCTTCACATTGATATCTCTCCCCGCTCTTTCTTCACTTTGACATCTCTCCCCGCTCTTTCTTTACTTTGATATCTCTCCCTGCTCTTTCTCCACTTTGATATCTCTTCCTGCTCTTTCTTCACTTTGATATCTCTCCCTTCTCTTTCTTCACTTTGATTTCTCTCCCTGCTCTTTCTTCACATTGATATCTCTCCCTGCTCTTTTTTCACTTTGATATCTCTCCCTGCTCTTTCTTCACTTTGACATCTCTCCCCGCTCTTTCTTCACTTTGATATCTCTCCCTTCTCTTTCTTCACTTTGATATCTCTCCCTTCTCTTTCTTCACTTTGATATCTCTCCTCGCTCTTTCTTCACTTTGATATCTCTCCCTTCTATTTCTTCACTTTGATATCTCTCCCTGCTCTTTCTTCACTTTGATATCTCTCCCTGCTCTTTCTTCACTTTGATATCTCTCCCCGACCTTTCTTCACATTGATATCTCTCCCTGCTCTTTCCTCACATTGATATCTCTTTCTGCTCTTTCCTCACATTGATATCTCTCCCTGCTCTTTCTTCACTTTGATATCTCTCCTCGCTCTTTCTTCACTTTGATATCTCTCCCTGCTCTTTTTTCACTTTGATATCTCTCCCTGCTCTTTCTTCACTTTGATATCTCTCCCCGACTTTTCTTCACATTGATATCTCTTCCTGCTCTTTCCTCACATTGATATCTCTCCCTGCTCTTTTTTCACTTTGATATCTCTCCCTGCTCTTTCTTTACTTTGACATCTCTCCCCGCTCTTTCTTCACTTTGATATCTCTCCCTTCTCTTTCTTCACTTTGATATCTCTCCCCTGCTCTTTCTTCACTTTGATATCTCTCCCTGCTCTTTTTTCACTTTGATATCTCTCCCTGCTCTTTCTTCACTTTGACATCTCTCCCCGCTCTTTCTTCACTTTGATATCTCTCCCCGCTCTTTCTTCACTTTGATATCTCTCCCTGCTCTTTCTTCACTTTGATATCTCTCCCTTCTCTTTCTCCACTTTGATATCTCTCCCCGCTCTTTCTCCACTTTGATATCTCTCCCTGCTCTTTCTTCACTTTGACATCTCTCCCTTCTCTTTCTTCACTTTGATATCTCTCCCTTCTCTTTCTTCACTTTGATATCTCTCCCCGACCTTTCTTCACATTGATATCTCTCCCTGCTCTTTTTTCACTTTGATATCTCTCCCTGCTCTTTCTTCACTTTGACATCTCTCCCCGCTCTTTCTTCACTTTGATATCTCTCCCTGCTCTTTCTTGACTTTGATATCTCTCCTCGCTCTTTCTTAACTTTGATATCTCTCCCTTCTATTTCTTCACTTTGATATCTCTCCCTGCTCTTTCTTCACTTTGATTTCTCTCCCTTCTCTTTCTTCACTTTGATATCTCTCCCTGCTCTTTCTTCACTTTGATATCTCTCCTCGCTCTTTCTTCACTTTGATATCTCTCCCTTCTATTTCTCCACTTTGATATCTCTCCCTGCTCTTTCTTCACTTTGATATCTCTCCCTTCTATTTCTTCACTTTGATATCTCTCCCTGCTCTTTTTTCACTTTGATATCTCTCCCTGCTCTTTCTTCACTTTGACATCTCTCCCCGCTCTTTCTTCACTTTGATATCTCTCCCTTCTCTTTCTTCACTTTGATATCTCTCCCTTCTCTTTCTCCACTTTGATATCTCTCCCCGCTCTTTCTCCACTTTGATATCTCTCCCCGCTCTTTCTTCACTTTGATATCTCTCCCCGCTCTTTTTTCACTTTGACATCTCTCCCTTCTCTTTCTCCACTTTGATATCTCTCCCTGCTCTTTCTTCACATTGATATCTCTTCCTGCTCTTTCCTCACATTGATATCTCTCCCTGCTCTTTTTTCACTTTAATATCTCTACCTGCTCTTTCTTCACTTTGACATCTCTCCCCGCTCTTTCTTCACTTTGATATCTCTCCCTTCTCTTTCTTCACTTTGATATCTCTCCCTTCTCTTTCTTCACTTTGATATCTCTCCCTGCTCTTTTTTCACTTTGATATCTTTCCCTGCTCTTTCTTCACTTTGACATCTCTCCCCGCTCTTTCTTCACTTTGATATCTCTCCCTTCTCTTTCTTCACTTTGATATCTCTACCTTCTCTTTCTTCACTTTGATATCTCTCCCTGCTCTTTCTTCACTTTGACATCTCTCCCTTCTCTTTCTTCACTTTGATATCTCTCCCTGCTCTTTCTTCACATTGATATCTCTCCCCGCTCTTTCTTCACTTTGACATCTCTCCCCGCTCTTTCTTTACTTTGATATCTCTCCCTGCTCTTTCTCCACTTTGATATCTCTTCCTGCTCTTTCTTCACTTTGATATCTCTCCCTTCTCTTTCTTCACTTTGATTTCTCTCCCTGCTCTTTCTTCACATTGATATCTCTCCCTGCTCTTTTTTCACTTTGATATCTCTCCCTGCTCTTTCTTCACTTTGACATCTCTCCCCGCTCTTTCTTCACTTTGATATCTCTCCCTTCTCTTTCTTCACTTTGATATCTCTCCCTGCTCTTTCTTCACTTTGATATCTCTCCTCGCTCTTTCTTCACTTTGATATCTCTCACTTCTATTTCTTCACTTTGACATCTCTCCCTGCTCTTTCTTCACTTTGATATCTCTCCCTGCTCTTTCTTCACTTTGATATCTCTCCCCGACCTTTCTTCACATTGATATCTCTCCCTGCTCTTTCCTCACATTGATATCTCTTTCTGCTCTTTCCTCACATTGATATCTCTCCCTGCTCTTTCTTCACTTTGATATCTCTCCTCGCTCTTTCTTCACTTTGATATCTCTCCCTGCTCTTTTTTCACTTTGATATCTCTCCCTGCTCTTTCTTCACTTTGATATCTCTCCCCGACTTTTCTTCACATTGATATCTCTTCCTGCTCTTTCCTCACATTGATATCTCTCCCTGCTCTTTTTTCACTTTGATATCTCTCCCTGCTCTTTCTTTACTTTGACATCTCTCCCCGCTCTTTCTTCACTTTGATATCTCTCCCTTCTCTTTCTTCACTTTGATATCTCTCCCCTGCTCTTTCTTCACTTTGATATCTCTCCCTGCTCTTTTTTCACTTTGATATCTCTCCCTGCTCTTTCTTCACTTTGACATCTCTCCCTGCTCTTTCTTCACTTTGATATCTCTCCCTTCTCTTTCTTCACTTTGATATCTCTCCCTGCTCTTTCTTCACTTTGATATCTCTCCCTGCTCTTTCTTCACTTTGATTTCTCTCCCCGCTCTTTTTTCACTTTGATATCTCTCCCTGCTCTTTCTTCACTTTGACATCTCTCCCTTCTCTTTCTTCACTTTGATATCTCTCCCTTCTCTTTCTTCACTTTGATATCTCTCCCCGACCTTTCTTCACATTGATATCTCTCCCTGCTCTTTTTTCACTTTGATATCTCTCCCTGCTCTTTCTTCACTTTGACATCTCTCCCCGCTCTTTCTTCACTTTGATATCTCTCCCTGCTCTTTCTTGACTTTGATATCTCTCCTCGCTCTTTCTTCACTTTGATATCTCTCCCTTCTATTTCTTCACTTTGATATCTCTCCCTGCTCTTTCTTCACTTTGATTTCTCTCCCTTCTCTTTCTTCACTTTGATATCTCTCCCTGCTCTTTCTTCACTTTGATATCTCTCCTCGCTCTTTCTTCACTTTGATATCTCTCCCTTCTATTTCTCCACTTTGATATCTCTCCCTGCTCTTTCTTCACTTTGATATCTCTCCCTTCTATTTCTTCACTTTGATATCTCTCCCTGCTCTTTTTTCACTTTGATATCTCTCCCTGCTCTTTCTTCACTTTGACATCTCTCCCCGCTCTTTCTTCACTTTGATATCTCTCCCTTCTCTTTCTTCACTTTGATATCTCTCCCTTCTCTTTCTCCACTTTGATATCTCTCCCCGCTCTTTCTCCACTTTGATATCTCTCCCCGCTCTTTCTTCACTTTGATATCTCTCCCCGCTCTTTTTTCACTTTGACATCTCTCCCTTCTCTTTCTCCACTTTGATATCTCTCCCTGCTCTTTCTTCACATTGATATCTCTTCCTGCTCTTTCCTCACATTGATATCTCTCCCTGCTCTTTTTTCACTTTAATATCTCTACCTGCTCTTTCTTCACTTTGACATCTCTCCCCGCTCTTTCTTCACTTTGATATCTCTCCCTTCTCTTTCTTCACTTTGATATCTCTCCCTTCTCTTTCTTCACTTTGATATCTCTCCCTGCTCTTTTTTCACTTTGATATCTTTCCCTGCTCTTTCTTCACTTTGACATCTCTCCCCGCTCTTTCTTCACTTTGATATCTCTCCCTTCTCTTTCTTCACTTTGATATCTCTACCTTCTCTTTCTTCACTTTGATATCTCTCCCTGCTCTTTCTTCACTTTGACATCTCTCCCTTCTCTTTCTTCACTTTGATATCTCTCCCTGCTCTTTCTTCACATTGATATCTCTCCCCGCTCTTTCTTCACTTTGACATCTCTCCCCGCTCTTTCTTTACTTTGATATCTCTCCCTGCTCTTTCTCCACTTTGATATCTCTTCCTGCTCTTTCTTCACTTTGATATCTCTCCCTTCTCTTTCTTCACTTTGATTTCTCTCCCTGCTCTTTCTTCACATTGATATCTCTCCCTGCTCTTTTTTCACTTTGATATCTCTCCCTGCTCTTTCTTCACTTTGACATCTCTCCCCGCTCTTTCTTCACTTTGATATCTCTCCCTTCTCTTTCTTCACTTTGATATCTCTCCCTGCTCTTTCTTCACTTTGATATCTCTCCTCGCTCTTTCTTCACTTTGATATCTCTCACTTCTATTTCTTCACTTTGACATCTCTCCCTGCTCTTTCTTCACTTTGATATCTCTCCCTGCTCTTTCTTCACTTTGATATCTCTCCCCGACCTTTCTTCACATTGATATCTCTCCCTGCTCTTTCCTCACATTGATATCTCTTTCTGCTCTTTCCTCACATTGATATCTCTCCCTGCTCTTTCTTCACTTTGATATCTCTCCCTTCTCTTTCTCCACTTTGATATCTCTCCCCGCTCTTTCTCCACTTTGATATCTCTCCCTGCTCTTTCTTCACTTTGACATCTCTCCCTTCTCTTTCTTCACTTTGATATCTCTCCCTTCTCTTTCTTCACTTTGATATCTCTCCCCGACCTTTCTTCACATTGATATCTCTCCCTGCTCTTTTTTCACTTTGATATCTCTCCCTGCTCTTTCTTCACTTTGACATCTCTCCCCGCTCTTTCTTCACTTTGATATCTCTCCCTGCTCTTTCTTGACTTTGATATCTCTCCTCGCTCTTTCTTAACTTTGATATCTCTCCCTTCTATTTCTTCACTTTGATATCTCTCCCTGCTCTTTCTTCACTTTGATTTCTCTCCCTTCTCTTTCTTCACTTTGATATCTCTCCCTGCTCTTTCTTCACTTTGATATCTCTCCTCGCTCTTTCTTCACTTTGATATCTCTCCCTTCTATTTCTCCACTTTGATATCTCTCCCTGCTCTTTCTTCACTTTGATATCTCTCCCTTCTATTTCTTCACTTTGATATCTCTCCCTGCTCTTTTTTCACTTTGATATCTCTCCCTGCTCTTTCTTCACTTTGACATCTCTCCCCGCTCTTTCTTCACTTTGATATCTCTCCCTTCTCTTTCTTCACTTTGATATCTCTCCCTTCTCTTTCTCCACTTTGATATCTCTCCCCGCTCTTTCTCCACTTTGATATCTCTCCCCGCTCTTTCTTCACTTTGATATCTCTCCCCGCTCTTTTTTCACTTTGACATCTCTCCCTTCTCTTTCTCCACTTTGATATCTCTCCCTGCTCTTTCTTCACATTGATATCTCTTCCTGCTCTTTCCTCACATTGATATCTCTCCCTGCTCTTTTTTCACTTTAATATCTCTACCTGCTCTTTCTTCACTTTGACATCTCTCCCCGCTCTTTCTTCACTTTGATATCTCTCCCTTCTCTTTCTTCACTTTGATATCTCTCCCTTCTCTTTCTTCACTTTGATATCTCTCCCTGCTCTTTTTTCACTTTGATATCTTTCCCTGCTCTTTCTTCACTTTGACATCTCTCCCCGCTCTTTCTTCACTTTGATATCTCTCCCTTCTCTTTCTTCACTTTGATATCTCTACCTTCTCTTTCTTCACTTTGATATCTCTCCCTGCTCTTTCTTCACTTTGACATCTCTCCCTTCTCTTTCTTCACTTTGATATCTCTCCCTGCTCTTTCTTCACATTGATATCTCTCCCCGCTCTTTCTTCACTTTGACATCTCTCCCCGCTCTTTCTTTACTTTGATATCTCTCCCTGCTCTTTCTCCACTTTGATATCTCTTCCTGCTCTTTCTTCACTTTGATATCTCTCCCTTCTCTTTCTTCACTTTGATTTCTCTCCCTGCTCTTTCTTCACATTGATATCTCTCCCTGCTCTTTTTTCACTTTGATATCTCTCCCTGCTCTTTCTTCACTTTGACATCTCTCCCCGCTCTTTCTTCACTTTGATATCTCTCCCTTCTCTTTCTTCACTTTGATATCTCTCCCTGCTCTTTCTTCACTTTGATATCTCTCCTCGCTCTTTCTTCACTTTGATATCTCTCACTTCTATTTCTTCACTTTGACATCTCTCCCTGCTCTTTCTTCACTTTGATATCTCTCCCTGCTCTTTCTTCACTTTGATATCTCTCCCCGACCTTTCTTCACATTGATATCTCTTTCTGCTCTTTCCTCACATTGATATCTCTCCCTGCTCTTTCTTCACTTTGATATCTCTCCTCGCTCTTTCTTCACTTTGATATCTCTCCCTGCTCTTTTTTCACTTTGATATCTCTCCCTGCTCTTTCTTCACTTTGATATCTCTCCCCGACTTTTCTTCACATTGATATCTCTTCCTGCTCTTTCCTCACATTGATATCTCTCCCTGCTCTTTTTTCACTTTGATATCTCTCCCTGCTCTTTCTTTACTTTGACATCTCTCCCCGCTCTTTCTTCACTTTGATATCTCTCCCTTCTCTTTCTTCACTTTGATATCTCTCCCCTGCTCTTTCTTCACTTTGATATCTCTCCCTGCTCTTTTTTCACTTTGATATCTCTCCCTGCTCTTTCTTCACTTTGACATCTCTCCCTGCTCTTTCTTCACTTTGATATCTCTCCCTTCTCTTTCTTCACTTTGATATCTCTCCCTGCTCTTTCTTCACTTTGATATCTCTCCCTGCTCTTTCTTCACTTTGATTTCTCTCCCCGCTCTTTTTTCACTTTGATATCTCTCCCTGCTCTTTCTTCACTTTGACATCTCTCCCTTCTCTTTCTTCACTTTGATATCTCTCCCTTCTCTTTCTTCACTTTGATATCTCTCCCCGACCTTTCTTCACATTGATATCTCTCCCTGCTCTTTTTTCACTTTGATATCTCTCCCTGCTCTTTCTTCACTTTGACATCTCTCCCCGCTCTTTCTTCACTTTGATATCTCTCCCTGCTCTTTCTTGACTTTGATATCTCTCCTCGCTCTTTCTTCACTTTGATATCTCTCCCTTCTATTTCTTCACTTTGATATCTCTCCCTGCTCTTTCTTCACTTTGATTTCTCTCCCTTCTCTTTCTTCACTTTGATATCTCTCCCTGCTCTTTCTTCACTTTGATATCTCTCCTCGCTCTTTCTTCACTTTGATATCTCTCCCTTCTATTTCTCCACTTTGATATCTCTCCCTGCTCTTTCTTCACTTTGATATCTCTCCCTTCTATTTCTTCACTTTGATATCTCTCCCTGCTCTTTTTTCACTTTGATATCTCTCCCTGCTCTTTCTTCACTTTGACATCTCTCCCCGCTCTTTCTTCACTTTGATATCTCTCCCTTCTCTTTCTTCACTTTGATATCTCTCCCTTCTCTTTCTCCACTTTGATATCTCTCCCCGCTCTTTCTCCACTTTGATATCTCTCCCCGCTCTTTCTTCACTTTGATATCTCTCCCCGCTCTTTTTTCACTTTGACATCTCTCCCTTCTCTTTCTCCACTTTGATATCTCTCCCTGCTCTTTCTTCACATTGATATCTCTTCCTGCTCTTTCCTCACATTGATATCTCTCCCTGCTCTTTTTTCACTTTAATATCTCTACCTGCTCTTTCTTCACTTTGACATCTCTCCCCGCTCTTTCTTCACTTTGATATCTCTCCCTTCTCTTTCTTCACTTTGATATCTCTCCCTTCTCTTTCTTCACTTTGATATCTCTCCCTGCTCTTTTTTCACTTTGATATCTTTCCCTGCTCTTTCTTCACTTTGACATCTCTCCCCGCTCTTTCTTCACTTTGATATCTCTCCCTTCTCTTTCTTCACTTTGATATCTCTACCTTCTCTTTCTTCACTTTGATATCTCTCCCTGCTCTTTCTTCACTTTGACATCTCTCCCTTCTCTTTCTTCACTTTGATATCTCTCCCTGCTCTTTCTTCACATTGATATCTCTCCCCGCTCTTTCTTCACTTTGACATCTCTCCCCGCTCTTTCTTTACTTTGATATCTCTCCCTGCTCTTTCTCCACTTTGATATCTCTTCCTGCTCTTTCTTCACTTTGATATCTCTCCCTTCTCTTTCTTCACTTTGATTTCTCTCCCTGCTCTTTCTTCACATTGATATCTCTCCCTGCTCTTTTTTCACTTTGATATCTCTCCCTGCTCTTTCTTCACTTTGACATCTCTCCCCGCTCTTTCTTCACTTTGATATCTCTCCCTTCTCTTTCTTCACTTTGATATCTCTCCCTGCTCTTTCTTCACTTTGATATCTCTCCTCGCTCTTTCTTCACTTTGATATCTCTCACTTCTATTTCTTCACTTTGACATCTCTCCCTGCTCTTTCTTCACTTTGATATCTCTCCCTGCTCTTTCTTCACTTTGATATCTCTCCCCGACCTTTCTTCACATTGATATCTCTCCCTGCTCTTTCCTCACATTGATATCTCTTTCTGCTCTTTCCTCACATTGATATCTCTCCCTGCTCTTTCTTCACTTTGATATCTCTCCTCGCTCTTTCTTCACTTTGATATCTCTCCCTGCTCTTTTTTCACTTTGATATCTCTCCCTGCTCTTTCTTCACTTTGATATCTCTCCCCGACTTTTCTTCACATTGATATCTCTTCCTGCTCTTTCCTCACATTGATATCTCTCCCTGCTCTTTTTTCACTTTGATATCTCTCCCTGCTCTTTCTTTACTTTGACATCTCTCCCCGCTCTTTCTTCACTTTGATATCTCTCCCTTCTCTTTCTTCACTTTGATATCTCTCCCCTGCTCTTTCTTCACTTTGATATCTCTCCCTGCTCTTTTTTCACTTTGATATCTCTCCCTGCTCTTTCTTCACTTTGACATCTCTCCCTGCTCTTTCTTCACTTTGATATCTCTCCCTTCTCTTTCTTCACTTTGATATCTCTCCCTGCTCTTTCTTCACTTTGATATCTCTCCCTGCTCTTTCTTCACTTTGATTTCTCTCCCCGCTCTTTTTTCACTTTGATATCTCTCCCTGCTCTTTCTTCACTTTGACATCTCTCCCTTCTCTTTCTTCACTTTGATATCTCTCCCTTCTCTTTCTTCACTTTGATATCTCTCCCCGACCTTTCTTCACATTGATATCTCTCCCTGCTCTTTTTTCACTTTGATATCTCTCCCTGCTCTTTCTTCACTTTGACATCTCTCCCCGCTCTTTCTTCACTTTGATATCTCTCCCTGCTCTTTCTTGACTTTGATATCTCTCCTCGCTCTTTCTTCACTTTGATATCTCTCCCTTCTATTTCTTCACTTTGATATCTCTCCCTGCTCTTTCTTCACTTTGATTTCTCTCCCTTCTCTTTCTTCACTTTGATATCTCTCCCTGCTCTTTCTTCACTTTGATATCTCTCCTCGCTCTTTCTTCACTTTGATATCTCTCCCTTCTATTTCTCCACTTTGATATCTCTCCCTGCTCTTTCTTCACTTTGATATCTCTCCCTTCTATTTCTTCACTTTGATATCTCTCCCTGCTCTTTTTTCACTTTGATATCTCTCCCTGCTCTTTCTTCACTTTGACATCTCTCCCCGCTCTTTCTTCACTTTGATATCTCTCCCTTCTCTTTCTTCACGTTGATATCTCTCCCTTCTCTTTCTCCACTTTGATATCTCTCCCCGCTCTTTCTCCACTTTGATATCTCTCCCCGCTCTTTCTTCACTTTGATATCTCTCCCCGCTCTTTTTTCACTTTGATATCTCTCCCTTCTCTTTCTTCACTTTGATATCTCTCCCTGCTCTTTCTTCACATTGATATCTCTTCCTGCTCTTTCCTCACATTGATATCTCTCCCTGCTCTTTTTTCACTTTAATATCTCTACCTGCTCTTTCTTCACTTTGACATCTCTCCCCGCTCTTTCTTCACTTTGATATCTCTCCCTTCTCTTTCTTCACTTTGATATCTCTCCCTTCTCTTTCTTCACTTTGATATCTCTCCCTGCTCTTTTTTCACTTTGATATCTTTCCCTGCTCTTTCTTCACTTTGACATCTCTCCCCGCTCTTTCTTCACTTTGATATCTCTCCCTTCTCTTTCTTCACTTTGATATCTCTCCCTTCTCTTTCTTCACTTTGATATCTCTCCCTGCTCTTTCTTCACTTTGACATCTCTCCCTTCTCTTTCTTCACTTTGATATCTCTCCCTGCTCTTTCTTCACATTGATATCTCTCCCCGCTCTTTCTTCACTTTGACATCTCTCCCCGCTCTTTCTTTACTTTGATATCTCTCCCTGCTCTTTCTCCACTTTGATATCTCTTCCTGCTCTTTCTTCACTTTGATATCTCTCCCTTCTCTTTCTTCACTTTGATTTCTCTCCCTGCTCTTTCTTCACATTGATATCTCTCCCTGCTCTTTTTTCACTTTGATATCTCTCCCTGCTCTTTCTTCACTTTGACATCTCTCCCCGCTCTTTCTTCACTTTGATATCTCTCCCTTCTCTTTCTTCACTTTGATATCTCTCCCTGCTCTTTCTTCACTTTGATATCTCTCCTCGCTCTTTCTTCACTTTGATATCTCTCACTTCTATTTCTTCACTTTGATATCTCTCCCTGCTCTTTCTTCACTTTGATATCTCTCCCTGCTCTTTCTTCACTTTGATATCTCTCCCCGACCTTTCTTCACATTGATATCTCTCCCTGCTCTTTCCTCACATTGATATCTCTTTCTGCTCTTTCCTCACATTGATATCTCTCCCTGCTCTTTCTTCACTTTGATATCTCTCCTCGCTCTTTCTTCACTTTGATATCTCTCCCTGCTCTTTTTTCACTTTGATATCTCTCCCTGCTCTTTCTTCACTTTGATATCTCTCCCCGACTTTTCTTCACATTGATATCTCTTCCTGCTCTTTCCTCACATTGATATCTCTCCCTGCTCTTTTTTCACTTTGATATCTCTCCCTGCTCTTTCTTTACTTTGACATCTCTCCCCGCTCTTTCTTCACTTTGATATCTCTCCCTTCTCTTTCTTCACTTTGATATCTCTCCCCTGCTCTTTCTTCACTTTGATATCTCTCCCTGCTCTTTTTTCACTTTGATATCTCTCCCTGCTCTTTCTTCACTTTGACATCTCTCCCTGCTCTTTCTTCACTTTGATATCTCTCCCTTCTCTTTCTTCACTTTGATATCTCTCCCTGCTCTTTCTTCACTTTGATATCTCTCCCTGCTCTTTCTTCACTTTGATTTCTCTCCCCGCTCTTTTTTCACTTTGATATCTCTCCCTGCTCTTTCTTCACTTTGACATCTCTCCCTTCTCTTTCTTCACTTTGATATCTCTCCCTTCTCTTTCTTCACTTTGATATCTCTCCCCGACCTTTCTTCACATTGATATCTCTCCCTGCTCTTTTTTCACTTTGATATCTCTCCCTGCTCTTTCTTCACTTTGACATCTCTCCCCGCTCTTTCTTCACTTTGATATCTCTCCCTGCTCTTTCTTGACTTTGATATCTCTCCTCGCTCTTTCTTCACTTTGATATCTCTCCCTTCTATTTCTTCACTTTGATATCTCTCCCTGCTCTTTCTTCACTTTGATTTCTCTCCCTTCTCTTTCTTCACTTTGATATCTCTCCCTGCTCTTTCTTCACTTTGATATCTCTCCTCGCTCTTTCTTCACTTTGATATCTCTCCCTTCTATTTCTCCACTTTGATATCTCTCCCTGCTCTTTCTTCACTTTGATATCTCTCCCTTCTATTTCTTCACTTTGATATCTCTCCCTGCTCTTTTTTCACTTTGATATCTCTCCCTGCTCTTTCTTCACTTTGACATCTCTCCCCGCTCTTTCTTCACTATGATATCTCTCCCTTCTCTTTCTTCACTTTGATATCTCTCCCTTCTCTTTCTCCACTTTGATATCTCTCCCCGCTCTTTCTCCACTTTGATATCTCTCCCCGCTCTTTCTTCACTTTGATATTTCTCCCCGCTCTTTTTTCACTTTGATATCTCTCCCTTCTCTTTCTCCACTTTGATATCTCTCCCTGCTCTTTCTTCACATTGATATCTCTTCCTGCTCTTTCCTCACATTGATATCTCGCCCTGCTCTTTTTTCACTTTGATATCTCTCCCTGCTCTTTCTTCACTTTGACATCTCTCCCCGCTCTTTCTTCACTTTGATATCTCTCCCTTCTCTTTCTTCACTTTGATATCTCTCCCTTCTCTTTCTTCACTTTGATATCTCTCCCTGCTCTTTTTTCACTTTGATATCTTTCCCTGCTCTTTCTTCACTTTGACATCTCTCCCTGCTCTTTCTTCACTTTGATATCTCTCCTCGCTCTTTCTTCACTTTGAAATCTCTCCCTTCTATTTCTTCACTTTGATATCTCTCCCTGCTCTTTCTTCACTTTGATATCTCTCCTCGCTCTTTCTTCACTTTGGTATCTCTCCCTTCTATTTCTTCACTTTGATATCTCTCCCTGCTCTTTCTTCACTTTGATTTCTCTCCCTTCTCTTTCTTCACTTTGATATCTCTCCCTGCTCTTTCTTCACTTTGATATCTCTCCTCGCTCTTTCTTCACTTTGATATCTCTCCCTTCTATTTCTCCACTTTGATATCTCTCCCTGCTCTTTCTTCACTTTGATATCTCTCCCTTCTATTTCTTCACTTTGATATCTCTCCCTGCTCTTTTTTCACTTTGATATCTCTCCCTGCTCTTTCTTCACTTTGACATCTCTCCCCGCTCTTTCTTCACTTTGATATCTCTCCCTGCTCTTTCTTCACTTTGATATCTTTCCTCGCTCTTTTTTCACTTTGACATCTCTCCCTTCTCTTTCTTCACTTTTATATCTCTCCCTGCTCTTTCTTTACTTTGATATCTCTCCCTGCTCTTTCTTCACTTTGATATCTCTCCCTGCACTTTCTTTACTTTGATATCTCTTCCTGCTCTTTCTTCACTTTGATATATCTCCCTTCTCTTTCTTCACTTTGATATCTCTCCCCGCTCTTTCTTCACTTTGATATCTCTCCCTGCTCTTTCTTCACTTTGATATCTCTCCCTGCTCTTTCTTCACTTTGACATCTCTCCCTTCTCTTTCTTCACATTGATATCTCTCCTCGCTCTTTTTTCACTTTGATATCTCTCCCTTCTCTTTCTTCACTTTGATATCTCTCCCTTCTCTTTCTTCACTTTGATATCTCTCCCTGCTCTTTCTTTACTTTGATATCTCTCCCTTCTCTTTCTTCACTTTGATATCTCTCCCTGCTCTTTCTTCACTTTGATATCTCTCCTCGCTCTTTCTTCACTTTGATATCTCTCCCTTCTATTTCTTCACTTTGATATCTCTCCTCGCCTTTTCTTCACTTTGATATCTCTCCCTTCTATTTCTTCACTTTGATATCTCTCCCTGCTCTTTCTTCACTTTGATATCTCTCCCTGCTCTTTCTTCACTTTGATATCTCTCCCTTCTCTTTCTCCACTTTGATATCTCTCCCTGCTCTTTCTTCACATTGATATCTCTCCCTGCTCTTTTTTCACTTTGATATCTCTCCCTGCTCTTTCTTCACTTTGATATCTCTCCCTGCTCTTTCTTCACTTTGACATCTCTCCCTTCTCTTTCTTCACTTTGATATCTCTCCCTTCTCTTTCTCCACTTTGATATCTCTCCCTGCTCTTTCTTCACATTGATATCTCTCCCTGCTCTTTTTTCACTTTGATATCTCTCCCTGCTCTTTCTTCACTTTGACATCTCTCCCCGCTCTTTCTTCACTCTGATATCTCTCCCTGCTCTTTCTTCACTTTGATATCTCTCCTCGCTCTTTCTTCACTTTGAAATCTCTCCCTTCTATTTCTTCACTTTGATATCTCTCCCTGCTCTTTCTTCACTTTGATATCTCTCCTCGCTCTTTCTTCACTTTGGTATCTCTCCCTTCTATTTCTTCACTTTGATATCTCTCCCTGCTCTTTCTTCACTTTGATTTCTCTCCCTTCTCTTTCTTCACTTTGATATCTCTCCCTGCTCTTTCTTCACTTTGATATCTCTCCCTTCTATTTCTTCACTTTGATATCTCTCCCTGCTCTTTTTTCACTTTGATATCTCTCCCTGCTCCTTCTTCACTTTGACATCTCTCCCCGCTCTTTCTTCACTTTGATATCTCTCCCTGCTCTTTCTTCACTTTGATATCTTTCCTCGCTCTTTTTTCACTTTGACATCTCTCCCTTCTCTTTCTTCACTTTTATATCTCTCCCTGCTCTTTCTTTACTTTGATATCTCTCCCTGCTCTTTCTTCACTTTGATATCTCTCCCTGCACTTTCTTTACTTTGATATCTCTTCCTGCTCTTTCTTCACTTTGATATATCTCCCTTCTCTTTCTTCACTTTGATATCTCTCCCCGCTCTTTCTTCACTTTGATATCTCTCCCTGCTCTTTCTTCACTTTGATATCTCTCCCTGCTCTTTCTTCACTTTGACATCTCTCCCTTCTCTTTCTTCACATTGATATCTCTCCTCGCTCTTTTTTCACTTTGATATCTCTCCCTTCTCTTTCTTCACTTTGATATCTCTCCCTTCTCTTTCTTCACTTTGATATCTCTCCCTGCTCTTTCTTTACTTTGATATCTCTCCCTTCTCTTTCTTCACTTTGATATCTCTCCCTGCTCTTTCTTCACATTGATATCTCTCCCTGCTCTTTCCTCACATTGATATCTCTTTCTGCTCTTTCCTCACTTTGATATCTCTCCCTGCTCTTTCTTTACTTTGATATCTCTCCCTTCTCTTTCTTCACTTTGATATCTCTCCCTTCTCTTTCTTCACTTTCTTTCATTCTTATTTCAGCAATCGCACTCAAAGTGTGTCTATCAAGGGCACTGCATCTGCTCCATGTGTTTTAAGTGAGGGGGTTCCTCAGGGTTCAGTTATGGGACCATTATGTTTTTCTATGTACACGGCTCCATTGGAAAATGCAATAGAGAAGTGTGGCATCGGCAAAATGATATATGCTGATGATACCCAAATTTATGTCTCAATACCAAAATGTACTAGTCGTGCCACAGTAATAACTTAAATTGAATCTTGTTTGTGTGAAATACAGGAGTGGTCACTGCAAAACAGTTTAAAGTTAAATCTTGGAAAAACTGAAGTTGTGCATGTAAAACCTCGTGATAAATTACAACCATCGCTGTTAATAACAGTTTCTGATATTCCCGTTTTGTCAGTTTCCAAAGCACGTGACTTGGGTGTTATTGTCCAAGACGATTTGCGTTTGAACACTCACATTGATAATATTTGTAAATCGGCGGCCAAGGGACTATATAGGATTGGGAAGATAATACATTTTTTGGATAAAGCGACCACAGAGAGGCTTGTTCACGCATTTATATTTAGTTACTTAGATTTCAATAATGGTCTGTTTCTGGGAATCTCTGAGACTCACTTTGATTTCTCTTCCCGCTCTTTATTCACTTTGATATCTCTCCCTGCTCTTTCTTCACATTGATATCTCTCCCTTCTCTTTCTTCACTTTGATATCTCTCCCTGCTCTTTCTTCACTTTGATATCTCTCCCTTCTCTTTCTTCACTTTGATATCTCTCCCTGCTCTTTCTTCACTTTGATATCTCTCCTCGCTCTTTCTTCACTTTGATATCTCTCCCTTCTCTTTCTTCACTTTGATATCTCTCCCTTCTCTTTCTTCACTTTGATATCTCTCCCTTCTATTTCTCCACTTTGATATCCTTCCCTGCTCTTTCTTCACTTTAATTTCTCTCCCCGCTCTTTCTTTACCTTGATATCTCTCCCTGCTTTTTCTTCACATTGATATCTCTCCCTGCTCTTTATTCACTTTGATATCTCTCCCTTCTATTTCTTCACTTTGATATCTCTCCCTTCTATTTCTTCACTTTGATATCTCTCCCTTCTCTTTCTTCACTTTGATATCTCTCCCTGCTCTTTCTTCACTTTGATATATCTCCCTTCTATTTCTTCACTTTGATATCTCTCCCTGCTCTTTCTTCACTTTGATATCTCTCCCTTCTCTTTCTTCACATTGATATCTCTCCCCGCTCTTTCTTTACTTTGATATCTCTCCCTGCTCTTTCTTCACTTTGATATCTCTCCCTTCTCTTTCTTCACTTTGATATCTCTCCCTGCTCTTTCTTCACTTTGATATCTCTCCCTGCTCTTTCTTCACTTTGATTTCTCTCCCTGCTCTTTCTTCACATTGATATCTCTCCCTGCTCTTTCTTCACTTTGATATCTCTCCCTGCTCTTTCTTCACTTTGATATCTCTCCCCGCTCTTTCTTTACTTTGATATCTCTCCCTTCTCTTTCTTCACTTTGATATCTCTCCCTTCTCTTTCTTCACTTTGATATCTCTCCCCGACCTTTCTTCACTTTGATATGTCTCCCTGCTCTTTTTTCCCTTTGATATCTCTCCCCGCTCTTTCTGTCTGTCTCCTTCTACCCCTCGACTCTCTATCTCATTGGTATGGACACCCATCTCCCTCTTTCTCTCGTTTCTCTGTCTGTCCTCTCCAATTCTCTCATTTCATCATCTTATCCTCCTCAATCTTCAAAATCTATCTTTTCTAAATATGACCTTGGATGAAAGTGTTTGTCATTATATATCATAATGAATAGCGCCAAGTCCCTGCAGCTTCAGATTGTGTGTTTGTGTGTGGGCGCGCGTGTGCTTGTGTGTACGCGCGCGAGGGTGTGCGTGCGCGCGTACATTTATATGTATGTATGTTTGAAAAAGGGACAATAAGAGGAAAAACACATAAGAACATCAATAAATGCTAATTGTCGGACTAGTGTATCATGGGGTTTATGGGGGAAATGGTGTATTATCGGTGTATCATGATTTGTGTAATTTAAGTTTTGTTAATATATACTTATAATTGTTGAATATTGAATGGAATCACAATAGATATTATTGAAAAACAACGAGAATGATCCAGCAGGTGTCACTATATATATATGTAGTGAGTGAGAGTGAGAGAGAGAGAGAGAGAGAGAGTATGTATGTATTTGTATGTGCGTGCGTACGTGCGTGTTTGCGGTCGCATGTGCGTTGGCTATCAGTAGGCAGTTTAAACTATCGTGACAATCGATTAGCGCAGTAAATTAAAATTCAATTAAATCTTGAGGTTCATTACATAAGCTCTATGAAAATTGATAATAAATCATATTAAGCTGGAAAGTGGACTCTTTATTAACACATGAATTATTCCATTAGGTTTAATATGATAATAACTCTGCTGCGAACAAAATTAGTTCTTCTCACCTCTAGCCCACCCTGGCAAAGGTGTGCTGTTTTTGCTGGGTCGTTAACTCCCAATGGCTATTTCAATGACGGTAATCTGGATCCAGTTGCTTGTTGATTTACAATTTAATCGTAAGAGGACGTAGTCATGCTTTGGGACTATTGCAATATATTTTCTCGTTTGTATTGTCCAGTTTTCCCTCACATTTCTAGATCATTGCAGATTATGATGAAACTCTGTGTGTGAATTTATTCACAAGTAATAACACAATTCACATAGAGCCCCATTTTGTCTGGCATACGAAGGGTTAAAACTCACAGCAGTTTGACACTGTGTCTGTTTGGGCATGAATTCAGCACGATAAGCTATCGCTATTTCTTTAAGATACTTTCCTGGCAATATAAGCGACTGAAAGGAAGTCTGGCCATCTGAAGTATGGAGTAATGTGTTATTCTCCTTCCTCCGACCCCCCCCCCCCTTATCCCTCCCTCCTCCTCATTTTTCGTAGTCCTCCTCCTTCCATCCTACTCCTCATCTTCTTACCTATTTCTCTTCTTCTTGTTTTGTCATTCCTTTTCCTCTTCTTCTCTTTCCCTTTCCTCCTATTCCTCTGATCAGCCTATTCCTTCTCCTCATCCTCACATTTTCGTCCTTCTCCTTTTCCTCTTCTCTTGTTTCATGTTTTCATCTTCCTCGTATGCCCCCTTCTCACCTTCTCCATCCTTTTCATTTTATTATCTTTCCTTCTATTTCGTTTGTCCAGGAGTAACGATGTTATTCTTGGCGGTACAAAAGATCGCTTGCCTGAACGAGTGAATGAGACTGATAGAGAAACGATTCTACGCGACGTCTTTCACTTCATGCCAAGCTTAAAGGTAATACATGTATATAATTATAATCCCCCTCTCTCCAGTCTGCCCCTCCCTCCCTCTCTGTCTCTCTCTCTCTCTCTCTCTCTCTCTCTTTCTTTCTCTGTCTTTGTCTCTCTCTCTCTCTTTCTCTCGCTTACACACACACACATACACACACACACACACACATACACATACACATATACACACACACAGAGACACACAACGATGATCTGTTAGCATTCAAGAGAGAGAACATTTTGAAATAATGAGATTAATGTGTGTTCATGCCCCCCCCCCCCCCCGTCTCTGTTTTTTTTTTCTCCCTGTGCCGCTTGATGATAATGCAAAACAATTATCATATCCATGTCTCATTTAGATTGTCGTTCAGAACATATTTTTTTTATGATTGTTTTCTTAAAATATAGCACGTAAAAATAAACACTTTTTTCGGGAGTGTGTACATGTGTACATGTAAACAATTATTATAGCCCTGTGATTTAAAAGATGTATCTGTGGAGATATCCTGAGATACTTATTTTCCATGTTTTGACATACCTTCGACCTTCAGAATGCAAAGATCAAAGGTGACTGGGTGGGGTTGAGGCCAATGAGAAAAGATGGCGTTCGCCTTGAGACAGAAACAATACACAACAAAGGCCAGGCTTTGCAGGTAAGACAGAGTGCAATCATCACATCTTATTGGAAATATAGACCTAATGGTGGTGTCACACCTTGGCGTTTTAGACAGCGTATGCCCGACGTATCAACATTTCTCTAAAACGTCGGCATACGCTGAACTTTGATTTTTTTCAACTCTGGGCGTATACTTAGCGTATTCATAACGAGTTAGACGTATACATAACGTATTAGTAACTTATATCGAACGCTTCGTTAACTTATAAGTAACGTATTCCAACGAATGCTTAGCGTATTGCTGGCGTACACAACTTATGCCCTACGATAGCCTAACTTACGCATAGCGCCTATAAAAAGGCTGCCGCTCGACTATTCAAATCATAACCGCACGATATATCATTTTATATTCCACATACTAAGAATGTTGCTATATGATTGGTCAAGAGTTGATCACGTGATGAGGCGTAGTTTTTCCTATCAGATCATCTGAGAAGAAAAGTTCGTTACACTCTAGGTGATAGTACTTTTTGGTTTCGCTGATCTCTTCACTCCTCATAGTCCTAACGCGCGATCAATATTTTGAGTACGCGCGAAATAAAAGTGCGTTACACTCGGACTATCACTTGACATCGAACGCGTCCTAATGCGTGTCCTAATGCGCGTTCTAATGCGCGTCCTAATGCGCGTCCTAATGCGCGTCCTAACGCGTGTTCCCCATGGCAGCGGCTCGGGATGATGTAGTGAAGTAAACATTATTTTTTTACGTCCAATTGCAATTTTTGGTATAGATAGTTGGTTTCAGATGTGGAATATAAAGCAAATAATCAACTTATGGTTTCAGGCAATGAGACGAACTATCACTTCCTCGGCGATCTGAATGTATACGCTATCTTTCCTCAGCTGCGCTTCGGAAAGATAGCTACATCCATATCGCCTCGGAAGTGATAGTTCGTCCCATCACCTTCACCAACGTTGATTATTTGCTTAATATACCAATTCCTATAAACGTTGTCATTACGCCATTATACGGTAGCTGTAAGTATACACGTTTAGTAAGTTTTGTGGTCGTCCGGAGCACGTCTTCATCGAGTTAAGTTACACATACGTTCAAAGCACGTTACTCATAGGTTAGAAGTAAGTTTTAGGGTACGCTGGACATTATCTCGACGTACATCGACTTATGAGTAACCTACGAGTAACGTGTGTCAACGTGTATCAACGATCGCGTAACTTGCCTACAACTTATGGCCCGCGTATGCGGGAAGTATGAGCCATACGCTGGCATACGTCGAAAAATGTTGTGCTTAACTAATAAAGCATAACCAGTCATTCAGTCAACACCCACGAATCATGCATCTGGCACAAATTCTACTTTTGTTAATTAATGTTTTGAGCTTGTGCTTGTTGATCATGTAGTACCATGAAGTTATCGGAAGTCAACAGAAAGAAACAAGAAAGGGAGCAATTACAAATCGTTGATTTGGTTAAGATGATTGATAGAAAGAAGATTAAAGATAAAGGCTCTTTTTAACACGTTTGCTTCTTACCTCTAACGTGCCATTGTGAAGTATTACACCATCAATACACGCAAATCCCATAGAACAACATCTTATCGGGTAGACAATGGGTAACAGTGGTGAGCCTTGGTCATCATGTTAAAATGAACTTCATTCTTCATGTGTTATATAATATTAAATTTCGTTTATAGGTTTATGACTTAATTTCATCAGCACGATCAAGGGTGTATGAAAATAGGCTAAGCTCGCTTCGTAGTTACATCATATACCCCATGCATCCTTTACAGTAGTCCCATCCCCCTCCCCCTCCCCCCCCCCCCCCCACCACCACCACAGCCCCGCCAGAATGCACTCAACAGTAAATAAAGTATTCATCAATTGTGTGTTCTTTCTACGCAGAAACACAGTTGAATACAAATATCTGTATGATTTCTATTTTTACTTGTGTATTTGATAATTGATGTGGTCTGTTGCTGTCTTGCAGGTGGTGCATAACTACGGGCACGGCGCGCAAGGTGTTACCCTACACTGGGGATGCGCACAGGAGGCCGCTCGACTTGCTGAGGGCGCGCTTCAGAAATGCAAAGGAACATCCGGCAGGCTTTCCAAATTATAAAGCGGAGAGCGAGCACATTTACGCGGGAGAAGATTGTATGCGTTATTGCCTTGGAGAAGAAAATCATGACTGCATAGAGAGTAAGAAAACGGGAAAGTGACGTCACTGAACGTGTTAGAATTGGAGAGGAATGGAGAGAGGAACAGAATGTAAGGAATTTGTCAAGATTGGAGAGAAAAGAATAATCAGAAACTTAAATATAAGGGATACAGGGGAAATGTATGGAAGCATATTGAAATTATAACAAAGAAAATTACGACATGATGATTGATAGTGAGGTAGAAAACTTGCACTTGCAATAGAGTGCTGTGCCATTATGTATATCATTACTTTACAAAAAAAATGGGTGGAAATATATATTTTTTTATATGACATGTCTTTATTGTCTTATGAGGATTTGGAATGAGCTGACATGTATATACGCAGTGCCTTTAACTGCCAGAATCACTGTTAAAAGAGCATAAAAAGCAGACATTTCAGAAAAGTAGTCTGGAAAGTATTGAGAGATATAACATATGTGTTGGTATTTGTATTTACTTACTTACATACCTTCATAATGATGGTACTGCTGATTTGTAACTATCATAATACACAATGCATGCATGAACTGCTTCGTATTCCGTGGACAAGGCATGATCATTAAAGGGCGAGGGGTTAAAACTTCTTGAAAATAATCTTTTCATGGCGATTGTTGCTTTACAAGTTTCTGTTTCTTTATAAGCCTAAATCAATTTGTCGTTCTGGTTTTATTTTCCTTTCATAATCCATGATATGATTTATCCATACATTGTAGTATTGAAATGGTAACGGGTGATGACAGATTGCATTTGTATTTGAAAATAGTTGAACAAAGAAGGAGAGTGAGGACAAAATATAAAGCAGCACATTTTAGAGACAAATAAGCACGAGAGAGTAAGAGAAGCTTAGACAGAACGTTTCCCTGTGAAAACAGCTCAGTGCCATTCACATTTCATTTTTGCCGTCTGACTAATTTGACAAGAACGATTTGTCAAATTACATCCCGGTATCGTCAATAATTCCAATCAACAAGGTGATATCCAGTAGAGCATTTCATGAAAGTTGTCAGCACTGACCAAATAGTCATTGCTGACAATTTCAGTGAAATCCTCGGTTTTCATTGGATGAGAGGCACTAGCCTCTGACTGTTACTATGTTAACTATCGGAGAGAGACAACTTGTCAGTGCTGACAACTTTCATGAAATGCCCCCCAGTTTTCCATAAAAAAATAGTCAATTAGCATGATCAATTTGAAGCCATGATGTATTGACACGATAAACACGTTTGTCTCCCTCCCTGAATGTATATCTGTTCTCTCCCTACAGTGTATATTCTCACCAGCCTCCGTCCGTCTCATCGCCCCACACCCCCTCTCCCCACCCCCTGTCCCTACCCCCTCTCCTTACCCCTCTCCCCACCCCCTCTCCTTACCCCTCTCCCCACACATTCGCCACTGCTCCGTTCTTTTTACCGTCTCGCCCTACTAGGCCAATTAGAAATGTAACACAATCATTCAGGTTTCAATTTATCGGGATGACCATTTCATTGACTCAGCAGGTGGCAACTATACTAGGCCTCTTCCGTCTCTCTCGCTGAATAAAACGTTAAAGGGATAGATCACCCTGAAATTAAGTTGGTTTCAATAAATGCAGAAGCATTACAGGAACATTTTATTGAAAGTTTGACGAAAATTGGTCAAAAGATAAAAAAGCAATGATTGTTTTAAATTGTGATTTTGTGACGTCACGTGCGAGGTGCTCTCCCATATGTTGTGTACAATACTACTTTTTACATAAATTACCTTTTTGCTTTTCTCTGATGAATGAGTATATTTTGTTTGCGGTATGTGTGTAAAAACAGGAGTCTAATGATATATCAAACGCACAGGTGAAATGATAACTTCCTTTTAAGAAAATGGACATTCAAAAGAAATTATAGAAAACATATGGGAGAGCACCTCGCACGTGACGTCACAAAATTAAAATTTTAAAATCAAATAAATTTATTTTCCTTTGACCGATTTTCGTCAAAACTTCACACCAATATGTCTATTTTATATTTCTTATTTCATTAAGAGCTATTTAACTTCAGGGTCAACTATCCCTTTAAGTCAGTTAGATCCCCAATAAGAAGAGTATTTGGCCCCATGTACAAGCAGACACGTCATACACAGTGTACATGAAGCGTCGCTGACGATTGATTCATGCTGGATTGATCTTAACTCCTAACGATACCATAACTTAAGGATTATATCGAACAGTAACCATAATTATTCAAATATTTATCGGATTTATCGGATTAGGTCTCACCTACGGTAGGATTATACTGTAATTGACAAGCACTTCTGTTACATGTTGAATTTATTGCATCAGCATTATACAATTGCATTAAAACAGAATTTCACTCGATCAATAATCATCGAAAATTCTTATTGATTGCATCACAAGTCGGCATACGATGTTAAATACATGCAATATGTGTTTTAAGATATACAGAACTTTAAGAAAAAATGAAATATGAATTTTACATATTTAGCATTATGAATTTTATAATTGCCATGTTTATTTCTCAATACCTGTCAATATTCTTTGAAATCCTCAATATTTGTCTTTGGTTTGGTATATTACGTCTTTTATATAATATGAACAGACATCACCCACCTTTATTGATATATATTGTCATGTCAGATATAAAGTTATGTTTGTATAATTAGTTGTTCAGTATTTTTCATTTATCATGTCCGGAGGTATTAAAAAAAGAATGGAGATATCAATCAATTAGTGAATTAATACATTGCAGGGTTTCATTTGAATATAAAAAGATGGCTCACATGTTAATCTTTTCGTAAATTAATGTGTATGCTCATCTGGCCCAGTGGTCCGGTGCTTGTTTATTTCAAAGTTACTTTATGGGAAATCCATGATGGGCGTGCACGTATTATCAAAATGTTAACATTTTGGTTGTAACATATAATCGTAATTGCTTGCCACTCAATGTTCATAATTAAGTATGTAAGTGTTATTTGTTTATGACTTAATTTCCTGAATATGATCAAGGATGTACGAGGCTAGTCTGAGCTCGCTTCATAGTAACATGCCACACCCTATACATCCTTAATGCCCGGTCACACCGCCCGAACTTTGTTTGTTCCTTGAACGGTAGGGAGAGGGGCCGAATTTCGACACTTTCGGAGCGGTACAAGGGACCACCAATGGTGGCCGAACGTATACGGCGTTGCCTTAACGGGGGCCAACTTCTGTTAAACGGTGGTGAACGGTAACGAGCGGTGACGATTTTTTTATTCACCGCTCCAGGAACGCTCCAGGAAAGTTCTGGCGGTGTTACCGGGCCTTTACATAAGGCTTATAAGAATGAGAGGTGCATCTAAAACATCTGGAAAACTCCTCATGGAGTAGTGATGGTGTCAACCAGACCTATTGGTTGAATGAATTAAGTGACTGGGAAAATCATTTATGAGGCTGATTTCTAAACACTTCATAACTAGATGATTTAGATAGACTTTTAATGTCATATAAGATTATAATTTTACTCATGATTGTATTATGTGTGTGCTACTTATATTAACACACAGCTTGGGAAAATATATCATGTACTGATTGATTTAATTTTGAAATATTTAAATCAATCAATCAGGAGTACTTTATCTGAAATAGATATTTGATGCAGCACATCATAATCATAGGATTTGGATCATTTTCTTTAAAAGAATAAAGATGATGAATAACATTTGACGTTGTCATGAATCTTTGATTCGGTGTGTGAGTAACCCTTGCGTGAAATGTGATTATAACCCTTTTAGTCCCATTAGCAATACAATGTGTTATAATTGACATGGGGCAATCATCGTTTGGTATAAAGAGAGTTGAGGCTAGCCTATTCTACAATCAAATGTTATACTCGTCGTCGCCAGAGCGATAAGAGAGTTCTGTCGACAATTGACAATGCCGTAGACAAATGGATTTCAAATGACGACATGAAGCTTTATTAGATTGGCGGATGTAGTAGATTATTGGCCAGGTAGACCATTCACATGAAGTAGTGGTAACCATGACAACATGTGTCGCAAACTAACCTAGTGAAGCCCGTGCAGGGGTGCAGGTCAGGTGATGTTTCATTTTTGACGGGCCTGCTAATAGACCTAATCTCATAGTTTTCCCGCTGCGGCAACTTTACATTTGCCGTTATGACAAGCGGCATCAAGAAACCGCTTCCGTGATCCCCTTCGCAGGCATAGAGGACGCCGAGTCTGAGATGCCGCTCAGCTTAGTCAGCACGTGACGTCACAACTTCAAAACTTTAAAAGATCATAACTTTCTTTTATTCTTTGACGGACTTTCATCAAACCTTCTCAAGTGTGTTTCCTTCATTTGTCTGCTTTTATTGAAACAAATTTGATATCGAGTATAGGGTGATATGTTCAAAATCACATTGGCAGACTATTAACACATTTTCAAAGGTGACAAACTAAGCGACACAAGCAGGATACTCGTGTTTTGGTGAAAATTTCTTTTTATCTGTCAGCTTTAGGATAAATGTAAATATTTAGTAAATGTGAGATTAAATAGCTATAATTAAATTTCATTTATAAAACACCCGCACGCAATTAGCGTTGACATGATACAATAACATACATAAAACACAAATATAATGGCCCCGCACCCTGCCCCCTCCAACACCTTCCTCACTGTATGGACCCTACCACGTGGTAGGGTCCATGCTCACTGGAAGCTGACTTTGAGTGGAATGATATTGATCTTAAGATTTTGAGTAGGTTTTGGACGGTTCCTCCGCGGTTCCTGTAGTCTACAGGCCGAGTTCGCAATCAGCACACATCATGGTTCTCCGCTTCGAACTGTTCTTACATACAAATGTAGGTCAGTGATTGACCCGCGGTAATGCGAACAGTGCTTGCTATCGTGCTCCGTGCTGATGGCCGCTGCAATACAGTTTATAAATATAGACTATGGTCGCTCCATTTCGAATGTAAACACGGATAGTTATTCTTTTTCTTAAAAATGTTCGTGAAGCTTTGATTGTGATACATGTATTCCATCCATGTTATTGTTAGGGTATTCCCCCGATCCTGAGTTTCATAGATTTTTTTTAAAAGCCCTGCTACGTACCCTCATTGAATACAAATGATATCCATATTTGAATTATATCTGTGCAATGGTACGTCTATGGTTGAACACAACCTGTATTCTATTTCTTCTCACGTCAAAGTGCATCTGTTGATGTTGTGTTCTACACATCAAAGCCTTCGTTATATTATGCGTGCGACCGTACTGAGACTGAGTGGTTATGTCACAAATCAAAAGTCACTTCGCCACACCACGCAGTTGGACATGGTTCAACTTTGCTGTCGGACATGCTTCTTACCCTATGGTCATCAGAACAATGACGTGTTGTTCACTCATACGTCCCATCGGTTACATAAAGAGTGCTAACTTTTGATTAAGGAGGATATCCGTACGTTGGAATCATACGTATCGCCTCATGTTTCGTCATTGCAAGTGTCAGACTAGAAGAACACAATTGTTTCGGACAGAGTTTAATGATATCCGCATTCGCAATATACTTGGTGATTGGGTGTTGTATTTTTTCAATTTCCGATAGTGTTCCGTTTTCTTGGTAAACGTACGTCATCCATCGACCGCGAAAGTACGTCAAAAAGTGTTGCTTCGTTCATGTAGTTCTACATAATATAGCCTTTATTGACCAGAGACCCAAACGGTGAGATTTCAGCACAGAAATTCGGTGATCTCTCATTGCTCAAGTAAGAACTGAACTTGAAAAAGCTTAAGCTTAAACTTTTTATTCTTCGACGATGTCAGCGATTGAGAAATTAAGAAACATAGTGGTGATTGGCGCGGACGTCGTGGCGCTTGCGACTGCCGTTAATATTCAAGAAAACACCCCAAATGTACAGGTTCAACTTCTCGTCGGTGAGGTAGCGGATGAGCAGACAGCGCAATCGACGTCGTCCACGAGACCAGCAACATCGAAATGGACACCGAGTCGTGAACAGCGCAGTTATTACACAGCGGGGTGTTCAGAGAATCGCACCAGGTAAAGGCTTATAAAGTGAGCGCATACTCTTCTATAATTTATTTTTCATTTCTCAATTTTCTTTATCCCTCTGTGTGCCACATGTGTATTTATTTATAACTAATACACAAATCCCGTAGAATGCCATTTTGTCTGGCACATAGAGGGTTAAGCAGAGAAACCCTGTATGCTCTAATCCGTAGTCGTGCCCACGATATCAATACATACTGATAATACAAATGGAAATAGAGATTACAAAGCACGATAAGCAAGCTTCAGTGACAGAAGTTTGCGGGATGATGGTGCCACTCACGTAATCATTACTCAATGAAGAACGTTCAAACTCGGTCTTGAAGGGACGGGATTAACTTGCTGCGTTGTTTTAATCATGTTAATGGGGCAGTGTTTGTTATTCCGAACACATACATGTTGTAGGGGCTCATCAATGAGAAAATGATGGGAGGATCGTTTACACAAACGCTTCATCGGATTATTCCTAAGATTAATTATTCCGACAGTTCGTTTATCTAAAACTGACAGGCCTATGCTTCTTTGATTAAAGATAACCACGTCATAAAGGCTGAGTAATCATTGTCGGAATATTGAACCTTACACAATTATTGGATAAAGGAACCCAATTTAATGCTCAGATTTTCAGAGAATCGTCAGAATAACGGACCGTAGAAATAGCGAATCTACGGAATACCGATCCTTTATTTTGATGGACCATACTACATGTATCAAAATATCACAACCAACATCCATGTACTATGGCTGCATGTGAATATGGAGTGAGATGTAAAAACTAACATTTTTATTAATTTTGATATGAAAGAAAAACACGATTTGTTTGTAATGATGCGATTAAAGGTAAGGAACGGTAGTGGTTGAGAGATTTGAGCAAGATTTAAAGAGCCTCACTTATTACGAAGAGCCCGTACGTGTTCAACAGGCCATGATTTTCAAGGTCAAATTGAATACCGCAACATAAATCTTGTATGTCACATGGCTGTGAGAAATCGTGACTAGTTGCAGACGCCAAATCACGAGGAAATACGAACATTAGCGACAATTTTCACTTGGAATCACATTGGATTGCTACTTATGACATGTTCACGAAGGTCCTATGGTGCACTGACTCACGAACCAAAACCCGCTCACAGTTCGCATGCAATGCCGCGCGATATTATTGAGGTTACGACTGTTGCGTACGTGACAGGAACGTTCAATCAGTCACACTTCACTTTCATATTATGTTCTCAGTCTCTCATAAAGTTGGGGGCATTGCAGAACCGATTACGAGTAGTGTCTTTTACCACCCCTTAAGTTTGAAGATGAACATGTTTGAACAAAAATCTTCCGAGTAAAATGATAATAACAATGAGCGAAATGCTAACGTCTCAGATCGCACCAAAGCATTATAAACCATTCACTTTCTTTAGACAATACTTCACTGCCTGTGGGGATGAGTATCATCATGTTCATTTTCACCATCCCTCTTCTCTCCTTCCTCCTCCTCATCACTTTTATCATCGGGTTCATTTTCAAACTAGAAGCAGAAGTACCACGTCGTATATATTATGTAGATTACGTAATAAATGTACGCTCACATTCGTTTTGATAAACATGATAAAGACAAAATGACTTTGGACATATGCTATATACTTATCAAAGGGAACCAAGCGCATTTGCAGTCACCGAAGACCGCTTGTCAGCTCCGGGCATCGCAGACATATTTTCCGACATCGACGACGTGGTCGTGATTGAAGAATCGTCGTGCTCGTCGACCACGGGGACTTGTCTGTCACTCTGGTCCCCTCAAAGCGTACCTAGCCCGAAGGAGAATCCAGAGCAAGGGGGTTATTTGAGGTCAGTAGTCCCGTATTGACAGAACGTATACTGGGATTTAATAAATCAAAAAGAAGGTGAACGTGGTGAAGAGACAGGTCGGATTTGCCATCTTCGTAGTGTTCCTGCCGACAACAAGACAACCGTGTGGAATTATTCATACCGCATATAAAGAAAAATTGTTCCTTGATGCACTGTGCAGCCACGTTCGAATTGGGTTTGCATTCATGTCCGTTTCCGGTCTAGTGTATTAGTGTATGAGACCGGAAGTGGACATGACTGCACAGAAAGTCGGAATGTCCCTACGCAGTGCGTCATTTTCACCCATATGCGGTATGGAAAAATGGAACCCAAGCTTAGTTTTTTTTTTATTTCACTTTATTCCAATTCAGGCCTATGTGTTTGCTTCATTATCGTCATATTTGGTTCTAAAAAAATGAATACATTTAGGCTGACATTGTTATTAGTTTGGTTTTTTGTTTGTATATACATATAATGATGTTTTTTTTTTATCAGAGATGCTTAATGATAATGAAACGTTTTTGCTTATACATGTATTTCGTTCCCATTCGTCTTCACCATGCTCTTCTAATTCGTTCTCCTCCACCTCAATTTTTCCATCAGTAATTTTTTCAGTCGTCAGGCAAAAATTTCATTTTTGTCTTTGTTATCTTCAGGTTTTGGTCAGTCCTGACGTGGCACCATCTCAAGGAACTCGCCCAGAGAGAGCAGTCTCGTAAGACGGGTGTGTCGCTCGTACAAGACTGCATGGTATACCAACTGGGGAGAGGAGAGGTGACTATGAGGAATGGATATGACCAAATTCCGAAAAACATTGCATGAACAATATTCTATCAGATAATCTAGCAGCGGATCTAGCTGGTTGAGGGGGGGGGGGGGAGAGAAAGGAGACGGTTATAAAGCGAACGAGTTATTATTAGACATAAATCCGGATCTGTGCCGTAGACTGTGCTAACACCGCGCACAACTGGTATAATTAGGGTACCCTATTCCACTCTGTGATATATGATACCAAGAAGAAGAACAGGTCTGAGAGTATCTTTAACTACAACGACATCATATACAGTATAGGAATTCAAATTAAACAAAACATAAACACGTGTACATGACCGCCACATCCAAATTAGAATAAAGTAAAGATGAACAAATACACAGATATCAGCATTGTGAGAAAAATATATCAGAAAGTGAAACAACAAAGATTGGTTGTTCCGAAATTCTAAGGCACTTAGTAGGCTATCATGTAACTCTGATAATAATTAAATTTATTCGAATGAAATCGAAACAAATAAGAAAACGAAAATATCACACATGAACTTTATTGATCAGGTTTAAATGCTAGTAACCATTTGAAAAAAGAATTAATTCAATTCAATTCAATTATAAATTCGATATTCATTCTACAAAATTTCACATAATATGTCCAAGGTAAAGGTAACAGGATATTTCTTTTAAAATAATATCCTTTGGTTACAAGTAGGTTGTTTGACATAAAGTCACAAAGATAGTGGAAAACGTACATCCTCTGATACATCCTCTGAAATCATTTTGCTGTTAATTATTCCTGTTTATCTAGGACAATCATTGGTGGAAAGATCTCGTTCCAAATTATCGACGATTCATGACTGATAAAAAAGGCGGAGCATCGTGTCACCACGGAAACGGTTCACAGTATGTTTATACTTACTTTTCTTGATTATAATATTGGTGTTAAAGAAATAACAATGTCCCATTGAACAACCTCAAAGCTTGTCCGAGGTTTGTCCGAAGGGCAACAACTATTAGATTCAGCGTGTATTCCATCCATTGAAACTGAATGGATATAAGTGATTGTAATACCGTGTTACTATGAAAAATGTGATACACAATGGTGAATGTTGGGTTCTGAATTAATTATCTCGTACACACAATTTTATGTAAAAAATGTCCCAAAGTGAAAATCTCATTAAATATTCAGAGGATTATTGCAAGAATAATAATTGATAAAATTACACGAAACCTGCTTCTGGATGAATTGTTATCCTTTTTTTTTTTTTCAAAAATCTCACCTGTTACTATAAATGTTAAGCAAGCATGAAACATTTAAAAAACGAGTTTTGGAAAGTTACAGCTCAGCTGAAGCCGACATTTACACATCATAAAATCAAGAGTATGTCATTTTATTAAATGACACATCAATACATGAATAGCCATTCCTCTTGTAATACCCGTTTGAATATTAGATGAAATTTTCATTTTTGGACAAATATGGACCTCGACATTTATGTGTATCAGATAATGGATTCAGAACGCAACAATGCCCATTGTGTATCACACATGTCAACCCAGAAAGTCTTTTCTGCCAGGAGTATTATGCATTATTGTACTATATTGACAGTTGATAGTGGATTGATTACCTTATAGACAATTCACTGTTCTCTAGCTCTTCAAGAATTATGTATTCATGCTCATAAAATACCCATTCGCTCCTCAACCGTACTTGATTGGTAACTTTATTTCTCATTATAAGCAGTATTTCAGCTCGCCAAATAGTGTCAAAAATATGCGCCGTACTGTACGAAATACAAGTAGTAAGATATAATAGCCATGTGTGGTCACAACCGGACGTGCATCTCTCTGCGTCGGATTTTGCCGAAAATCCTTGCATTGGACGCAAGGAGGTGCGCGCCATTTTTCGGACACGCGGAAATACGTAGAGGACGCAGACGGTTGTTCGACATGTCCAAAAAAGTGCATGTGCATGGCTTTTGCGGTTCGCCACGTTTTAATAACACGTGCATCTATTGCAAGAAGGTGTTTATCTTGCGGTGTACGCAAACTCTTCAAACTTGAAATACTTCCAAATTTATTGGTAAAATGAGAATACAAGTCAATTAAGTTGTATGTCGAAGCCATAACACATAGCAGGTTTCGTAGGTTAACGGTGAACATTAGAGGTTATTGTGTCTGTGCAGACGGGCGAAGGCTTACCAGTATGAGGGCAGTCGAAATGTTATAATTCAATATAGTCAATAAACAATGTTTGTGAAATTTGGCTTTTCTGTGTTGGGAAAAATATCTTGTTTTCAAATCATTGAGAACTAGCCTACTGACTGTTTAGAAGAATGAAGCGTGTACAACATGTGTATGACTTGAATAAATAAAGAAAAACAATATCATGCTCTTTGTTATCTTTTCAATCCACTGTTCCCTATGACAATTGAATTCCGTAAATGCATTATAGCTGCATGCTTTTCCACACGAATCGTTGTCCGGAGTAACAATTCCCTCAATAATGCCAACCCTTGCAGACACGACAAGACGTGCGCGCGATGAACCTCCGTGCACCTCCATGCAATGGAGGCACATGTTATATCTGCGGCCATCCGAAATCGTGGCCAGCCATAGTCGAGCTACTAGCTAAGCTGCATAGTGCATGGCCGGAAACAACCGAGTTCTATTACAACTATGTCTGTTACACAGACTACATGCCCTAATTATCCGACTTGCTGGCCTGGCATTTCCTCATTCTCGCCTGCAGAGTGGCCAGGCCTATAGTGCCTAGTCTGTTTTACCAGACATAGTTTCTAACAAACTCGGTTGTGCCCGTGCAGACCAGCATACGCAGGTGCATATGGCCGGTTGTGACCGAATTATGAATGAGCTAGCAAGTAATGCATCTACTCGAACTGCACTGAAATGATGACGACTATGCTAGATAATATGTGAATAAGTATTTCAGTCATAATAATAATAGTAATTACACTAAGAAGAAAGTATTACACATATAATAGTAGTTATAAGAATACTAATGTTAATGCATAACAAATATATATTTCTTTGTCTCCCATTCACACCCCCTCCCCCACCCTCCCCCTCGATCTCTCCCTCTCTCTGATGGCTTTCCCGACACCATTTCGATATACCATTCATCGATCCCTTCATTCAGGCACATCACACATGCAGTCAGTTTTACAACAGCGTCGATGGAAATCCCTCTGTATTTGCAATACCTCAAGGAGAAGTAATTAGCTAATTAAGTAATTATTAATATAAACCGAAACAGTTACGTTAGGTAAGTTGTAACCCTTATATCACACGGAAAATGGGCGAACTCATTGATTTCCCGGACATTAACCATAATATTAACGTGATCAAATCACGGGATAGAAACATCATGCAAGATAGAACCGTTCTGTCATCGCGCTAAATGTCTCGCTCGCCTTTGATTTACACGAAAAATCATATCGGGACGATGAATGAAATTAGAAATTCTGAAATAAACGAGAATGGGCGGGAGGGAACTGCCATACTTAAGGGTCCCTTAATGTTTACTTCTTTGCATTTTATGGCATGTACTCAGAAGAAGAAATGACAGAGCGTGTAGTTCCATTCATAATGCCAGCTTTTTTAAGACTAACATTGCCAGTTTCATTTCTTTTGTCCGCTCATGTTGCACAAAATCCAACACATGCAGAAAAATTGTATACAATTTCGCTGTAAGGTGTTACCTTAATTCAGTTGTTGACGTACAATGCACAATGACCAGGAACTGCTGTCTATATAATCTTAACAAATGTTTCCTTTCAGATTTTTAGCTGCGGGAGGTCAGATCCATTGCCGCAAAGTGTCAACAGCCGAAAATGTGAGTTCATTTAGCATTAGGCAGGTTTCAAGAGCAGGTCAGCACATAGCATACACATGTGTGTTTGCACCCACAGGGGCAGACATGAAGCTAAGTACAGTAATACTGTACCGAGGGGTCAATATAAACACAACAAAAAAGTAAGTTCCCCACTAAGCAAAATAGCATAACTTTTTATCGAAGAGGTTTTGGGCAAAATGATGTTGCAGGATTGTTTCTTAACTTATTGACTAACTTCTGTGTGAAAATCATATGAATCTAATTAGTCATGCATGAGTGGGCAAATTTTAAAGGCAAATTTTTCACTTTTCAAAAGTCACAAGGGTAATTGTTTATACCGTTTTTAACAATACATTTTGGCATTTCTTGTGCGATTTTTTAAGTGTTCTCACTAAACCATGACACGAAAATGACTTCTTATGTTTACATAACAGGTCATGTTACTTCTTTGTCAAAATATCCAGTTTCATTTTTTCACCAAAATTAAGGTTTTTTAAAAGTTTCAAACTCAAGAGGGACGAGTATTTGTTAAACGGTGCTCATTCAACGAGAACAATCGATTAAGTGTCAGGATAGGTCTTCGTGCATCGAAAGATAAATGATGAACATTGAAAGGACATAAATTATGCACCAGAAATGGAATTCATCAAAAATTCATGACAGCTTGAGTCCCCAAATTACCCTTGTGACTTTTGAAAGGTGACATTTTTTCCTTTAAAATTTGCCCACTCATGCATGACTCATTGGATTAATGTGATGTTTACACATAAGTTAGTCAATAATTTAAGGAACAATCCTGCCAAATTATTTTGCCCAAAACCTCTTCGATAAAAAGTTATGCTATTTTGCTTAGGGGGGGGGGGGGGGGACTTACTTTTTGTAAAAAAAAAAAAAAAAAAAAAAAAGTGTGTGTCTGTTTTGAGCACTAACTCAAGGCGCGATCCCGCAATGGCGCCAGATCTAGATGCTCCTTGTCATATCATTAGCATCTTTCTTTACCTCACAGCTGCCTGGTAAGTGTGACCTCGTTGTCAACTGCTGCTCACAACACAACTCGGGCCTCTTTTTGGATGTGTCACAATTGCCTGGATCACAAGGGCATGGCTTGATGGTATGTATCCATTAGCGTAACCACCTTTTCGGTACGAAATGGAAGGGGGTGGTGTGGGGGGGGGGGGGGGGGTGGGGGCGCTGCCAGCCCAAGCAACTGTATCGACAATTTAACTCATGTGTAAGTAAATGTTACATACACACACACACACCCATCCACACCATACACACATATGAAAACGTACACACAAGCACGCACACACATAAATATACACACATACACACCCACAACAGTCACTAAAAGACCGAGTTTGGTCCGTTGTGGTTTTGCACCCAGTGTTCTTTACATCGTGATTCTGTTTGTGAGCGAGAGAAGTGTACCGTACCCTATTATACATTAGGAATATTTGTTATATTCGGGTATTTTTTATTGCTCGTAATGTTCTTTTTCATAGAGTATAATGTATAAAAGTATAAGTTGTCATGTCAACAATGAGGCTAATAAATAAGAATTGAATGGGCTTATACAGTATCAATTCAGTCATAGTCTATGCGCGTTTATACATTCGTATATCGATCTATTTGATCTTTCAAAATGTTTGTTCATAGGCCTATATACAGTTGTCCTCAAAATTATTCATACCCCATTGAAAATAACAGTCTTTGTTAGATTCTTCCTTTGTAAAAGCTATTATGTTGGTACTTCCTGTGTATCTCTTGTCTACTTGTTGCTATGCACAAATCCACATATGAGTTGGCTAAACTTCATTTGCATAATAATAGATAAGTCCAAAAGTTATTTTTCCCTCATGTTCAGAATTATTCATACCCCTGACAATACTTCAACAAAAATGTTCTTTCTTCATAGTATCCATTGTTTTCCTTTCCTGAGAATGTGTTAATCTTTGTCCTATAGTTATTTCAAGATGTTCCAATGGATTAAATACCTTTTTTGTTGTCCAAATGTTGAACTATTGTCAAACACATAGCATCTTTCCATAAGACTTTAAATAGAGGAAACGTGTTCTGGTCATTCTCAGTTTCTGATCATCATGGCCAAGAAGAAGGAGCTCAGTGAGGACCTACGGCAACGTCTTGTGCGTGCCCACATTGAAGGAAAGGGTTATAAGGCCATTTCGAAGCAATATGATGTCCCTGTGGCAACCGTGCAGAGCATTATCAACAAGCACAAGAAGTTCAATACTGTTAAAAACCTCTGTGGGCGTGGCAGGAAGAGAAAGGTGTCCCCCAAACTTGCCAGGAAAATCTGCCGAGAGGTCAACAACAACCCCGGACCACAACCAAGGCCCTACTTCGAACTCTTGACCAGGCAGGGACGAAGGTGTCACGGTCCACTATTGAGCAAGTCTTGCACAGAGGAGGTCTCCATGGACGTAGGCCTCGGAAGACCCCGCTGCTCAGGAAGAAGCATCTGGAGGCTCGCCTAGCCTTTGCTAAAGGTCATCTAAAGCAAGATTCCAGCTTTTGGTCAACCATCCTGTGGTCTGATGAGACAAAGTTGGAGTTATTTGGCCATATGGATGTTGAATACGTCTGGAGGAAAAAAGGAGAAGCATACACTCCAAAGAACACTGTGCCCACCGTCAAGCATGGTGGTGGAAACATAATGCTATGGGGATGCTTCTCTTCCAGTGGCACAGGCAACCTCGTCAAGGTCCAAGGAATCATGAGAAAGGAGGATTACATCACGATCCTTGATGAAAACGTGAAGGAATCCGCTGAGAAACTCCAGCTTGGCCCTAATCGGAAGTACCAGCAGGACAATGATCCAAAACATACCGCCAAGGTAGTGAAGAAATGGTTCAAGGACAATGATGTCAACGTCCTCGAATGGCCAAGTCAGAGTCCTGACCTGAATCCAATTGAGAACTTGTGGCGAGACTTGAAGACCAGAGTGTTGGCTAGGAAATCGACCAACCTGTCCCAGCTTGAGGCTTTTGCCAAGGAAGAGTGGGCCAACATCCCCCAGAAGACATGCAGGAAGCTTGTGGACACGTACAAGAACCGTCTAGAAGCAGTCATAAGAAACAAAGGCTATGCTATTGACTATTAAAGAAAGACATTGGACTCAGTAAACCTAGGGTATGAATAATTTTGAACATGGCATTTTTTGAAAATCCATGAATAAAATACCCCTGAAATGATGAATTTCTTGAATTGTGTATTGTTGTTATTCTTTCACATGTTGGTCACATATAACTGATATACACACTTGACAAAATGCATTCATTTCATCACAAAAATAAAAAATCATAAAAATTAACAAGGGTATGAATAATTTTGAGGACAACTGTACATCTATATCGAGTCCCTTTTTTCATTTGCATTTGTATCAATCTATGAAGATTGTACACGTATTGCGAAGTGTTATGCAATTCAGACAAGGAAGTGAAATGATAGTAAACATTTAATCGAATTGAATGGAATAAAAAACGTCTCTGATTTCCGCGGTACTGTCGATTATTTTCAGGTTGCCAGCACGCTGCCTGCAAATGTGTTACAGTGTAGTAAACTGCGAGGACACAGTATAGAAATGGAGACCATCATATGTGAAGACCGTCTGCTCCCAGTAAGTAACATATTAAGGGGAATAAAAGAAAAGTTAAATTGATTTTACTTAAGAACAATAAAAGCAACATATTAGTGAAGGTTTGACAAAAATCCATGAAATGATAAGTTACGACTTTTTAAAATTTTAATTTTGTGACACCTACAAGCTGCTCTCTCATATGTTGCTTGATTTATGATTCTATAAATTGCCCCTCAGTTTTGTTTTTTGATGAAGGAACAAATATTTTCCATAGAGGTGTGTGTGTGTGTGTGTGTGTGTTTGTGTGTGTCCGTGTGAATATGTGTGTCCAATGATATATCAATTGCATAGGTCATATGTACATCCTTTTGAGAAAATGGAAATTTAACAAAAAAATAGTACATAACCTATGAAAGCGTAGCTCCCAAGCGACGTCATAATGTTAAGTCTTATCTATTGACGGAATTTTGTCAAAAATTCACTTATTTGTTTCTGCTTTTCTTAAACCAACTTAATTCCAGGGTAGGCTTCCCCTTTAATGCTGTGGTACAGTAGAGGAAAACAAAACGTGTAAACAGACAATCAAGAAGTGAGTTTAAAGCGATGGATAGGCACATGGATAAGAAAGGTGTGTTTCCTTAAACATCCAGATCACAAGCCCAGAATTTAACGCTCTTAACATCACCTGCCTGTGTTTTTCATGCTCAAGGGCGATAGGTCGGGAAACTAATCTTACAGCAGTTCTCAATGGTTTCCTGCCACATCCTTAGTATAACCTCACCCGTAAGACAGATTTTCTATATAATTGAAGAAATGAATCCAGCAATGTAACATTTACGCACAAATGATCTCATTTTACAACTTGTTTGCTGTAGATAAAAATTTCCTCACACTTTCATCTAATTACTGTACTGATTTTTTTCCAATCTACATTTTTATTTGACCATACAAGTCTTTATTCATCTTCAAAGAATAAAATCATGATTTGTGACAATCTGCTGAGCAAATGCAGCTTAATTCTAAGGCTTATCAAATGCTACCAGTATTGAACACATTGCATGAAATACAATAGTTTTCAATGCTAAAAATGTATAGCATTTTCAAGTACAACTTTACTCTTACAAGGCCCAGAAATGCACTCCTTCAGAAGAAATAAATTTATAACACATTTTATTATACCTGTCACAATAGTTTAACATATCATTCAAAAATGTATTCAATTGATAGGTTTCTGATATAAAGAAAATACATTTTCATCATTCATTATTCATAATTCATAACTTCTCTTTGTTGCAGATTGTGCAGAGCCATAACTGCAGCAGCGCTACCGACATAGCAACGCTACATTGGGGTTATGCGCTCGAACTGGCTCGGCTTGTCAGTGACAAGTTAGCAGGGCGTCTGAGTAGTCTCTCTTCCAAGCTGTGAAGAGCAGAAGGGCAATACACGTTGAACCCATACTGAAGAAAGTCACCTACGTGTTAGCCTGTACTTAACGACATAGGATATATAAACACATTAATATCAGGACAACAGTATACAGAGGAAAATCAGGAAATACCATCAAGAACCTTCCCCTATATACAGGACCTGGAGACTTGAATGGCAGTAGAATCATCATAAATGTAACATTTGAAATGGAATTTTGGACAGGGCGTTTTTTTTTTTATTATGGCCTTATACGAATAGACCCTTGTGCTGATCAATTGCATTGTGTACAGAATTAACCATTTCACTATCAAGCCTTGAAAAGCTTAACGAGTTAACATACATATAATGACCCCATGGCACTGATAGTGTTAAAGATGTAGACACACTGATTTCATATCAACTTTTTGGAAAGATATAATAATGCAGGCTGGAAGAAGCAATAATATTTATCATTCTAAAAGGTACTTGTGTCAAATAAAGGCATGCTACAAAGCAGCATTACAAAGTGCATTATCATCAACTTTTTGCCAGGATATGAATAATACTATCAATAAGATGAATGTGAGGGCAATCATTGTGCAACGCAACTTTTGTATATACCAGTCAAGAGCCACCTCTCCACAAAGCAGTGAGCATACAATAGTGAACGGGTTAAGGATATTGCATCAAACGTATTGTAACTGAAACTGGATTTTCTATACCTAAATGTAGATGTGAGAAAAAGTAAACATGAGATGAATGTGTAGAATATTTAGCAGAACACCGAACTATCAATGAGGACAGAATATGGACATTGTTTTGAAACACAAAGCACTATTTTGTACCAATACATTACCAATCAAATGAATACACATTAAAGCGTGTAAGCTTTACAAAAATATTCTAGTAGCTCTTGACTATTCCCTTTTATAACCTACCTAATTCCTTTTGGGCAGCCACATTATTCATAATAAAAGGTGCTAGTGTAGACTTCTTTCCTTTGATGTGTGATGAACAAAGATCATTTTACATATATAATAATCTTTATCCCTATTCTGACTGGGGCCCCTGTACAAAATCCATGACTGACGCGCAACCGCTGCACCTTGTGACACACTTTTTTGTGGCTTTTTCTTGCTTTTGATGTGTCTGGCAACTTATGAGATTAAGTTTGAAAAACTTGGACACTCTTTTCAGAGGTTACGTAATATTATGTTATTGCATGTCAGACCAAAATCTAACCAAAAAGTGAGATTTTGCATAGGTTTGTGTACAAAATACTGTTTTCCCATCACTGTCACTGAGATATTGGGGTGGGGGGGGGGGGGGGGGGGTCAAAATGTCAGAACTCGCTCTCAAGAAAAACCCAGTCAGAATAGGGTTAAATGCATGTATTTGCACTATGTTTTCAATTTGGCAATTCAATAATTTCCTATACATGTACTGAAATAACTGATGCGAGTTTTGCAATAAAATATATCAACATTGTAATTTATTATCACGTATCCTTATTTCATTACAATTCATAGTGAGCTCAGGACAGCCATGATGGATAGACAGGTCTGGAGGTGCAACTATGTTCATGGAACCCGAGATGGCATAGGCTGAAGCCTATGCATGCCCTCGAATTAGTAGTAGTAGTAGTAGTATTACAATTCTATTTTAAAAGATGAATGTGAAAATGCGCATTTGACTGATACCTCTGCCTTCCTGCACAAACACTTAAGTATCACCATCATTTCTGGTAATTGAAATAGCTCCCCCTTCGCCTAATAAAAACATGGCTGAATTAGGGTATACCAGTATACAGTGAAACATCGGTACTTTGCCTGAAACTTTTGACTGATCTGACCCCAAAATATAATCAAATAAATCGTCTAGTCATTATGGGTTAGATACAATTCTGTAAAAATGCATTTCCCACATTGAAGCATTAACAGTGAAATTGACCTTAGATTTTTTACCAATCTGACCCAAATTCTACTCTATTGTATCAACTGCGCATGAGCAACTCAAAGTAGTTGGAATTGTTAAATTTGCATTACATGGTTGCTATCAGGCAAAAGCAGCATTAGCTTTTCAGAATTGGGAAGATGATGAGAGTATGTTGACCAATGAGCGTGTGTTTCTATTGTCACAGCAGCATGCCACAGCTTTACATCAAGCAGTGTGTACAGTAGATTAATTGCACTGTCTGACCAGGGTGGCTCTATGATCCATCTTCTTGGCCCCTTACAATAAGCAACAGAACTTGCTTAGAATTCTCGGCTGTAGAGTCTCTAAGACACTCATTACAAACATAGATGTAGATACAATAATGACAATTCCATTCAGCCAACCTTTTTTTTCCTTTTAATTCTCATAAGGCACTTTCATAGGAATTTGAACAACTTTTCCCAGGCTGATTTTCGGGTGAAAATGATAACTGCTGATCAAAATTCCATTTTACAACAAGGCATCTGACCTTTCAATTTCGGTCAATTTTCCCAGACTTAGTTTAGAAGAATGTTCAGGACTCTCAGACATTATGTTATGAAATGATGATGACAACGTTTGTCAAATACACAGACGGGTAAAATCAAATGCTAACTACAGTGTAGATTCAGAGCGCCATCACTTGTTCTGCGGCACCTTGCCCTTGAGCTTGACGGCTTTCTCCCAGGCTGCTTTGTGCAGTGTGTAGAGCCTCATGGCTGCCTGGGCATCCTCCACTGAACTGTGCTCTCCTTCCTGCACCGTCACTCCCAGCACTGTCTTGGCCAGCTTCTTCAGGGAAGGCCGCTTGGTCTGCCATTCACAAAATGGGTATGAAAATCAGGATTTTAAAAAATAGATAATATTTTAAGGTAGTTTATCCCTTTTCCAGGCCTAAAATATTATGATGTATAGAAGTAATTACTTCATTCAGAATATAGGAACTGCAGTGACTCTGATATTTCAAGTTGACTTTTGTTAAGGAGGTCATCTTTACAAATAGCCTCTTATCTGCAGACCTTTACATTAACAATGTCATCTTGGTCAACACAATCTAATCAACTCAATCACAATAATGTGGTACATTAGGACAACTATTTGTCACATTTGTAGCAAGATATGATTGTGAGGGCAAATACAGAAGGCATTACACAGAAATATCAATTTTGGCATGCAATAAAGTAAGCTCAGCCTGAAAGGAAAGCTCATTTGAATTCTACATCACTGTTATGTTTCACATTTTCAAAACAGGATCTAGCTGTCCTTGTGATTAATACAATGTTTTAAAGATGGTATTTTATGCAAATTGGGATACACTGCCTTTAATGTTTCTTTTTTAGATATTTTAGGTTGTGTTCATGTGACCATCACCAAAATCATGGTTTGATCATGATTCTAATCATGATTCAAAACGCACACATGAATCCCGATAAAGACAGAATCAGCGTTCAAACAACCTTCTCTCCAATCACGTTTCTCATCGGATTCGGGCCAATCCTGTGTGCATTGCAGTGCGCAGTTTGATCCAGGAAGTATAGGTCAGCTTTTACACACGTGTTTTCTGACTTCTACATGGGCTGCTTGACTAGCACCGTAAATAGGCTGACACAATGTCATAGAATCATGATTCAAAAAACAGATGCGTTCAAGCAACCTTTTTTGAACGTCATTCTGCAGAAATGTGTTTCCAAATACCCTTTTTCCGCCTTTCATGTTTGTGATTTGAATCACGTTTATATTCAATTTAGCCTGAACGCAATCGTCATTCTGCAGAAACGTGTTTTGAATCATGATTCTAGGGCAAAAAAGTGTCGCATGAATGCAACCTAAGACAGATATTTCATTGAATTCTTTCCTTCCACAACTATGTTTTTTTTTTAATTTTGCCAGACAGAGGACCGACATGTGTAACAGTCACACTGACTTGGTAATGAAAGGTCCTAGTGGTACAAACTTAATATCTAACGATGCAGAAGTTTGCTTCACCATGTGCAGGCGAATCATGGCAAATCACTGTTTCACAGCTAACCAACAACAATTCTCGCTTCACAAGTTTTGAAAATCCTGGGGGCATATCAATGAAATCTCTTCAGCCTAGCTAGTTGCTCTGAAATGTATGTAGCTGAATGCACCTTCATAAGTTGCTTGGCCTAGTGATGTTTCATGAATATGACCTAGCCTACAGTGCTGGATTATACAACTGGTTTGGGAATTGCATCTGAGCACTCTTGAAGTACCATTTATAAACCATTCTCGAGCTTTCCAGACCAGTTTAGAAACAAACATGTGAATTCACCCCTTCGATACCCATATAGTAGATCACTGCTGGAAAGGTTCAAGTGGTTTCAAATTAACAATAACAAATGACACAATACCTCACCTTCATAATTTCTCTAAATGGTTTATATGTTGCTGTATCCCTCATTAGTTTCCGTGGGTGGCCAAGAAACAGCACCTTCACAGAGAGAGAGAGAGAGAGAGACAGACAGACAGAGAGAGACAGAGAGACAGAGAGACAGAGAGAAAGTGCAATAAACCTGCTGTTACTACATATTACTGCAACTCCTACTACTACACATAGTCTAGACTCATGGCATCTTGCCTATACATGTATCATAAACAGATTCTTTGTGTCACATATAATTTAGAACAACACTTTTTTGTTTTATCCCTTGAAATTAAGTAAGATTCCTTGCAATTCAATGTTTGTATTTCAATTGATTGCATTTACAGTTACCCTACAAACTTGAGCCTCTGAATTTGGAGAAATTGTGGAGAAAATTCAGAAGACATTGAACACCTCTTACCATGTAACACATTAATAATCAGCAAGTGTACGACGGGATGTAGAATCTGATTATAATAGATGCAAGATGCCATCTGTCTACGCATAGTACTACCTGCTGCAGTTAATTGCTGTGCCCATTGGTACTACCTGTTAATATTACTTATTAACTGTTACAGGTGCAAGTACAACGACCGGTACTATACTCTTACTCTTACTCTTACTAGCATTGCTGCTACTAGTACTACTTCAACTTCTTTATTTACTACTCTTATTACTTATAAACAGGTTGGCCCTTTTGCAGCACAGAAAAGTAAAACTTCCTGAGCAAAAAAACAACAGAAAATGGAAGAAAATGCTGTATGAGAACTTCCCTCACAATTTTATGACTTTAAGCAGAATCATATTAAATTTTGGTTAGATTTTGGATGGGTCATTCAATACCCATAGCCTAGGGACCTGAGACTGAAACATGCAATAGAGCATATCACGGCTTGTCACATTGCAGGGTGATGCATCGAGGTAAGCGGCGCACCGCTAAGCAAATGTTGCAATACGGTCTATGAATGTATACCATAAGGTCAAGGTCCCTGTGTGTCAAACATTAACATGGATGGTCTTCCTTTTCCTTTTCCTGAAAAGGGTTGTGAAGCTTTGACAGTGACATTTCATACACATTGTGGTTAGGATATACTTCTGATTCCTTTCCAAGTTTCCTGACTTTTCCAAAGGGTTACCCTGTCATTAAACTACATTTTTTATTTTATGGCTTTTGCTATCAAAACTTGTAATATCACTCCACTATTACTACACTTTTTCTAGGATTCTCCTACCACTACTTTGACAACTACTATTGTTGCTAAATCCACTTTTCCTACTTCTACTTGTATCAGTATTTCTACTACTTCCACCTTGTCTACTACTCCTACTAATACAATATTTTACCACAGCTATTACTTCTACTATTCCTCAAACTATTTCTATGACTACCGCCACTGTACATTGCAACATTGCATTGAAAAAAGCTTCTCTTTGGCTAATTGTTCAATCAAGCTTTGGATTAAACTCATAAATATGAATACAATTTTACCAATGGAAAGGATTAAATGATACCAGAATATTTTAACAAATCCCTATATTTTCACTTTTCAACAGTGCCTGAGGACCTACCTTCATATCATTCTTGAGTGCATGTCCCACAAGCAGTCTGTCCTTCATGATGGCAGCCACCTCTTTCTGCACCGTCAGAAATTCTTCAGCTACAGATAAATACAAAAACATCTCATGAGTAAATATACAACTTCACACATCTTCATGTGGGCTGCATTCACACTTTGTCTTCATGTCAATACTTTCATGGACTAATGCACATAATCTTGAGTAATTCTCCTTACCACATACACTACAGCTCAAAAGAATTGGCATAGGGAAAGGGGAAAGGGAAGAAGGGGAAAGGGCCGCATTTTTAAACCGCGGTATATTTTGTCCAGTTCAGCATGAAACAATGCTTTTTAGGCTAAAGAATCATGTTTCATGCTGAAATGGAGAATATGCCATGGTTTAAAACTGCGGCCCCTACCCTTTCTTCCCTTTCCCTTTGCCAATTCCTTTGAACTGTAGTGTAAACTTGAGTAATTCTCCATATCACAAATAAACAAAGTTGCCCCTTGATGTGCTGCACAGCCACATTTGGCTTTTGTCCCTTTCCAGTCTGGTGTATTAGTGTATGAGACAAAAAAGACTGATAATTTGCAGATAACTTTCCATCTCTCAAAGTCAAAGCCCCACCCCCCCCCCCCCCCCCCAAACACACACACTCACCTGTACCCCTGAAAAGGTCTGCGGGCCGGACTCCGCTGACAGCCGTGCGGTAGTCGGTCACCTTCTCCCGGGGTTTGACGAACTTGTCGTAGATGCAGTGGCCGTACTCGTTGACCATGGAGACTCGAGCCAGGATGCTCTCCTTGCCCTCGTGACCGGTGCCCACCATCTCACAGTCAAGGCCAACACACTTTGTGAGTCTGCACAATACAACGATACAATACAAAACAAATGCACTTTGTATGGCAATGAACTATATGTCAATTTAATAGAGTAAAAACAATACAAAACAACTATACAGGGTATTTCATTTTTATTTATTTTATTTATTTATTCATTCCAGCATAGTTCAACAATAACAAACAATGTGAAACGAAAAATGGCATATAAAGTATACATGTGACAAATAATAATCTATTAAAGTTGTGTGCAAAGCATCAAGACATACATATACTTGTACACAGTTGAACATACAGAGGTCTGACAATATAAGCTTACAGCTTGAAGGGTTGCCACACCTTTCTTATCAAAAAACAAAACAAATGCAGATAAAATAACACTCAATATAACATGCATTCAAAGCAATACTTGCTTGTTTTGATATATAACCCTTACCTACGCTTTATACAAAAATATTATAAAGAACATACAAGCGAAAATAAGTGTAAGGTAACATAAATACAAAGACTGTTCAACAGAATTTGGGCTGGAAACTTTGTGAAAATGAACAAAGAATACAACTGAATGAAAAAGGACTAAGCACCAAAACAAAAGTTGTCATATTGCAATCATTATAATGACAAAAATTAACTTAACTCTCTTATAACCATTGACATAAAACCCTGTTGAAAAATTGTCATTCTTTACATATGGACATAATTCATATTGTAGCGTGACAGGGTTCACTTTTGACTCTTCCAGTCATCGCAACAATACTTTTGAGAAAGGGGGACTTAAGCCTACCCATTCATGCCGAGAGCATTTTCAAGTTTCCATGTCTACCACTTGATACATGTAGGGTATGTGTGAGAACCGTTTTGAACCGTGCCAATGGGTCCTTCCGCTAGTACAATACCAGTCTGTTGCAGGTTAATAGAGTTTGGATGTTAAAACTAGGATATTGTGCATTACTTTGAGTATGTAAGGACTGTACGACGTACTGGCAACACAAATCAACTTACTTGTTATTTTCTGTGCTCCATGTATTTCCTCCTGTCCCTCCTCTGTCTGCCTGTGCCTTCACTTTGCTCTCCACCTCCAGGAGGGATGGATCCACCCCATCAAACCACACCTCCTCCTCCTCCTCCTCCTCATTCTGGATCCTGTAAAAAAATATATATACATTTAATAATACAAATATATAGAATTAATGAACTTGGGTAAGAAAATCATGAAGTATGCTCATATCATTACAATCCTGTGAACATTGTGAGGTGACATTAATCATGCATTCCAAGTGTCATAAAATATTCAGGGGGTGGGGAGCAAGTAACTTTTTTCATCTCAAATTCATTATTGGCCAAATTTGAGTGCTAATCAACTTAATGCATGGATGAAAATGAATAGTAATTACAACAAAGAAGAAGATATAAAGGAAAATACACATAGTCACGGCAATCCCAATAATTTGGTCCAATGTTTAAAGCTACACTCCACGCATTTAAACCTTCCTTCTATGACTTTTACAAGCAACAAGTGCAATTCGACTGCCACGCAGTCGATAAATATGACTCCGCCTCTTTGCTACCTCTACTTAGATTTATTCTCAGAAAATCTGTATATTTGGTGGGCAATGTACCATTGAATTCCTATGTGAAATGAAGATATCATACAGGCATAAAAATAAAAAGTACTTACTCATTTTTCTGAAGGTCTTTCTTTCTTCTCTGCTTGCTGTTGGTTGGCTTCAGTTTCTGTAATGAGAAAGCAAACTCACATGTGTAAATGTTTGAAACAACGTTTCAACAGCTTTTCTAAATTCTACACATATGTCTAACCCATTATTCTGTGAACAGAATGAAAAGCTATTTCACGAATAAAGTTTGAATCTAGAAAAGTGTTGGTTGTCCAGAACTCATATAATTAAATAAAGTGTTGTAGCCTGATTGTCAAGGGAAGTGGGGTGGATCACCTGCAATTGAGAATAGTTTTCTATGACTCTCTAATCTCCTATGCCATTTTGTGATTTATGTACTTGTATTTGAGTTCTAGAAGTCAAATCGATCAGCAGAAAAGCTACATCGGGCTGAGGTACCTTACCATATTGCCATTAGCGAGAATTAATTGAACAGTTACACATTTCACTTTATACCTACACCCATGACCAGTCCATGGATGACTTTCACTTTCTGTATTTTTTTTTTTTAGAATACAAGCCAATCTGTATTTTTTAAATGACTTGCCCCTCAGTCAGATACTCCAATGTATCTATCCATGCACTTACTGACATCAGGGCTTTCCAGTTGGAAGCAACTTCTTCAGGCCCTTCCGGGAACTGCTCAGTAGCTGTTCTTGAAGACCTGCCAGAGTTGGGGCCATCCTCATCCCTGCCCTCCATCCTCCTTTTCTTTCCATTCTCCTCCCCCTGCTGGTCAGCATTCTTAGCTGCCTTCCTTTTTCTCTTCTGTGTCTTTGCTGTGCAAGCGCTGTCCCCTGCTTTTGTTGTTCCCAGAGTTTTTGCCGATTTACCTCTGCTCACATTTTGAGGCAATGTTCCAACACTGATTTCGCTTCCCTCACTCAGCTGGTTTTCACAATCTACATTTGATGTCCTCAGCAAGTCGTTAGTTCTCTGTATTTTGTTCACATCAGTTTTTTCCTTCTTTTGTGTTCTTCTTGCAAGTTTCTTAAGCTTCCTTTTTTCCTTTTTCTTCAAATGTTTTGCTTTTAAGGCATCTTCTTTGCAAAGCGCTTTTCCTACAGATGATTGTTGATTTTCTGGAGATTTCTTCTTTTCAGAACTACCATCTTTAATGTCATTTGTGATGTTGTTTGGGGATGTACTGTCCAAAACTGAAGACGCCTGCAGTTCAGAATCTTTTTTTCTCAATCTCTTTCTCCGTTTCTTCTTTTTTCTTAGAAGCTTCACATGTTGCTTTTTAACAACTTCTTTGTCACATTGCTTCACGTCTTGCAACACATCGTGCAACACGAAAGGTTCTTGGGGAGATAAAGATTTCTTGGCTTTCTGAGACTTTTTTGCAAAGTAAACCCAAGCTTTAGCACTCTTCTTCTTTAGTTTTGGTCTTGATGGTTTCATAGAAGTCATCTTTCAATGATCACTGAAACTTTGAATGAAGAATCTCAATATCCATCGATGGAACTCTCTAACTTGGTCCTGTGGAATTTAGATTCTGTGGAAAGAAAATACAAAAATGGTACATTACCGGTAAGCAGTTTGAAGAGTGATAAATCATAGTTCTGTCAGAAGTACATGTACATGAAAACACAACAAATTTGTATTAATTCAGAATCGACTAAATTTTCAAGGATTTAGTTAGGCCTTTTCAGCGATGATTCTGTAATATAAATACTACATATAATGAATATTTAGACATTCCTGTAAAACTGGTACATTTCGTGCAACATTAAATTTTGTGCTTTTCCAGCAACGCAGAGCAGGCACAAATTTAATGTTACCGCAAATATAAAACCATCCTGTTATCTTTAGCAAGATAAATGCGCAAGTCTATCAGCATTTCCAGGGTTACTGGTATTGGCATTCAACTTGTGCTCTTGTTGCATGCTATGAAGCATTACACAGCCATAAACTATTTTTTGTGGCTGCGTTAAATGCTCATGAGAATGCTATGTTTTGGGGCTGTGTTGATAATATCAATGCATAGGAATGACAGTATACAAATGATGCACAGGCATGAGTGGATCGGTAAGGATTGGATGCACGAGTTTAACTTTGGAATGGTTTAAGACGAGTGCTTCCAATTCTTACCGCTCCACGAAATATGCCTGTGCATCATTTGTTTTATAAGATGGGTGCAAAAGATTGAAAAAATATGTGAAAATCTAACTTTTTCATAGTCAAATTTAACCATGTGTTCGGTAAAATAAAAATTACTGGACGCATGGCTGTGATTGACCAATCAGATTGCAGGGATCCATCTTCATCATCAATGATTGGAAAATCTGCCAAGACTAAAATTGTTTCCTTTTTCGTTGACAAGTAAGTGTCCAATTAACACAGCTAAAATATGACATGATTTTCTCCATAGACCATGTCAAGTGGAGAAATAGAATCTTTATGTTTAGAACTACCAAGTTCATCAAGCTTTAATCTGATAACAGCCACTTATAAGACGTATTCATATCAGGAAAAACAGATTTACTGCAATTTAATGCAATTGTCCAGAGCGGCATCGAATGCCCAACGAACATATTCGTTACGCACATTAGTGGGCATCTCGCACAGTGCTAAGTTACGTGTTTCACTTCTGCAGATCGTTTGATTGTAGCAAATGAGTGTTCGATGCTTTGAGATAAATTTGTACCGGTACTTACTGAATAACTGACATATAACAACATATTGATAATATTAATTCTCGGTATTGCGAAATCGTGTTGCTGCCAGTAAAAACTAGAGCAATTTGACTGCCACGCAGTCGATAAAAATATGAGAAACGATTTGGCATCATTAATGCAAGTAGGAGTTCTAAATGAGATGTCGCTGTCATTCTAATGCAGAAAGAGGGGTGATAGGACTCACACAGCATAGGACAGATGATCAATGAGTCTCAAACAGCACAAGACAGTTGAAGTCAAATACAACTTTTTTTTACAAGATTAGGATTAAAGCGACACACGAACACGCACACACTGACAAAGAAACAAATACACGGGACCGTTGACTCAACCATTATTAATTCGCCAGGATCAGGCCGAGCCGAGAAAATACATTATATAAAAACATATATACTCACATAACTCACTCACCCATCAAACCAAAACACAAATTTCAAAATATGTGAACGATTGTCATGAAAAAGAAATGTACTTACGCAACGTTATAAAGCTGTAACTGTAAGACTAGACCTAACACAGGTTGCACATGTGCAATTCGTTTTCGCTTACGCGTGCGTGCGTGACAAATATGCGCAATGCAACAAAAGTGCAATTAGACCCAGTTCAGCTGTGTGTGTGTGCGTGGCCGTGGGTGAGTGCAGGGATATGTTGTTATGGAAGGATATGAAGCAACTTTCTTTCTTGAACCCATGTTCCACGCCGCTGAAAAATAAATGTGTTCTCAGCAGGTGCTTTTCAGGTGTTTGAACAATTATAAACATGATTGTGTGGCAACGTCTTCTCAGAGGGAACAAAAGAAATGTAAAGTCTCATTTTGCTTGTCCCGTTCTGTTAATGGCATTAATACTTCCATGAGCACAATAAGCCTATCAGCAAACACAAATAAACAAGTTTTTTAAAGTAAAATATCTCTGCTGCACGCAAACACACACAAACGCCGTTAATGATAACACAGCTTAATATATCATTTTGAGAGTTGTTGAACCCCCCAAATGCACAGATGTCGGAAAGTGAAGAAATTGGTCAATTTTGTAAGTAATACAAATAGTTATATGTCCGATTTTTAATGATTCCTCAATACTTTTCGAAACAAAAGCAGAGTAAAGGATCTGTCTTCTGCTTCTGCTTCTGCTTCTGCTCGATACTGTACAAACGCCTCAGTGATGTGGCTATCGCGTACAGATTGCGCATATGCAGCAGTCGGATGCAAAGCCTATTATATAATGTGCAAAAACTTTACATTGTCTCGAACTTTGTGTTTTCCAGTAACTTCTTAAATATTTGTAGAGTTGGGGCACAACGGTAGTCGTCTGGAAGCTTGTTCCATGTGGGTAATGTTCTTGGATACAGAGATTGCTGATAGCACCTTTTATTTGCTCTTATGTGATCATAAATGAAGCTTTTAGATGAAAGTCTAGTCGTTGGTCTCCGGTGGACCGTATGGTGATTTTGATTTTTACTTCTATGAGTTGATATATTACTAGAGATCAGGCCGTGAGTTTCCTTGAAAACAATGTAGAGCTAGACGAGCTTTACACCGCCTGTCCTCCAAGGTCTCCCATCCTAGCTGTTTTAACATGCTGGTGACACTAGCTGTCCGGTTGTAATCATTCACAACAAAACGTGCTGCGCGACGTTGAATTTTTTCTATCATATCTTTGTTGGATTGTTGGTGAGGGTCCCATACCGCATGGCAGTACTCCGATAAAGGCCGAACCAGTGTTTGATAAGCTATTGCTTTAGTAGGTTTATCACAGCTGTACAGATTTCTACGTATGAGTCCAAGTTGTTTGTTTGCTTTTTTTACTATCTGTTGTATATGTGTATTCCATGACATGTCCGATGCGATCTCCACGCCTAAGTATGGGTGATGTGTCACTCCATTCATTGTATAGTCGTTCAGGAATGGCTTGGTTTTATGTGTGACAGACATGCTATGGCATTTGGAGATGTTGAAACCCATTTGCCATCTTGATTCCCATGAGCAGAGGGTGTTTATGTCATTTTGGAGGAGGACTGAATCTTCCGGGCCACATATTTCACGGTATAGAATACAATCGTCAGCAAACAGTCTAACACAAGACTTGAGATTACTGGGCAAGTCGTTTATATAAACCAGGAAAAGAAGCGGGCCCAACACTGTTCCCTGCGGGACTCCGGATTGGACAGGTGTTTCCTCTGACTCTGCACCATCAAGGACCACTTTCTGGTGACGTTTCGTCAGGAAGTTAGTTAACCAGGTATATATGTTGTTCCGGATCCCTACATGATGTAATTTAGCTAAAAGTCATTGATAAGGAACGACATCGAATGCCTTACGGAAGTCGGTTATTATGAGATCAGCTTAGCTCCTGTTGTCCAAAATCTTCTGCACTTCATTAACCAGGGCGGCCAGCTGAGTCTCACAGGACCTGCCTTTCCTAAAACCATATTGCTGGTCTGCTAATATGTTGTACCTTTCACAGTGTTCCATAATGTCATTATCTGCCGTTAACTTCGATAGTTTGCAAACGAATTTGTCAACAACAAAACGTCTACAGACAAATGGGAAATTAAAGAAATTTCTTTTCAAGTTGACATCAACTAAATGTCGGCCCGGCACATGGAACATGAAAGCATTGTCATGATTATGGAATTCTTTTGACATTTTGACGCTTTAGAACCCATACAGGTGTTTGAATCAGGGACGCCACCTCCCTGTTTGAATGCATTACGCTCGAGTTTCTACTCCTTCCTAACACCTCCCTGGTGAGTGTATGCACAGTTTCTACTCCTTCCTAACACCTCCCTGGTGAGTGTATGCACGGAAGTCCACCGAGATGACTTTGGGGGTCCGATAAAGCGAGAAGGCGTGATCCGGTATCCGTCTTCTCAGCCTTTTTCGGTCCAATACGGAAGTGCCACCGAGATGACGAGATAATTCCTCGTCTTCTCGACTTTTATGGTCCGAGAAGGCGAGAAGGCGCGATCCGGCATCTCGTCTTCTAAGCTTTTTTTTTTAATAAGGCGAGTAGGTGAAATTCCAAATCACGTTTTCCCGACTTCTCGGGTACGAGAAGGTGAGAATGCGACATTTGGAATTTCGTCTTCCCGACTTCTTGACGAGGAACTATTATCTCGTCATCTCGTTGGCACTTTTAAGCTTCCGTATGTATGTGTGTGTGTTGTGTGTGTGTTGTGTGGTTTGTGTGTGTGTGTGTGTGTGTGTGTGAGTATGTGTTTGTATTGTGTGTATGTGTTCTGTGTGTGTGTTGTGTGTGTGTTGTGTGGTTTGTTTGTGTGTTTGTGTGTGTGTTTGTGTGCGTGTGTTGTGTGTGTGTGTTGTGTGTGTGTGTTGTGTGTGTGTGTGTCTGTGTGTGTGTGTCTGTGTGTGTGTGTGTGTGTGTGTGTGTGCGTGTGTTGTGTGTGTGTGTGTGTGTGTGTGTGTGTTCTGTGTGTGTGTGTGTGTGTGTGTGTGTGTGTGTGCAGGGGGGGATGAAGGCCTATTCATTTTTTTATGAAGTTAGGGTGGGGACTATTAAAATGGACTGCTACTTTTGATGATAGTGAATTATTACTCAATATTTCGACAAAACAAAGCAAACATAGTATCCCATCACAAAGTTGCTTAAGGTCTATGCACTTTAATAGCTCTTTCATACACCTCAAAGCAACAAATTACGAAAGTATCGTATTACCAACAAATGATAACGGGATCGCCATCCACGATTAATATATCATTGTATTAGACTTATTTACGTGTGTCATAATTTTGTACTTTTAAATAGGTAACCTCCACATAACCAGATAAAAGAAATATTAAAGTACACAGGGCCTATATATATACCAATAAATGATTTGAGGTTTAAACATAAAATAGTGACTGTCACCTAGTTAAGTGTTTAAATGTTAAATGATCACAACAACCAAAATGTTTTTCTTATGTAAGTTGTACTAACCAATATCTTACGAAGCTTATAACCGTAGTACTACATAATATGAAAGTGTGGGGGAAGGGAAGGATAGGAATAGGATAGGAAAGTCCTAGGATAGGATTAAGTAATAAAAAAAATAGGAATAAGCCATGATTCGGATTAAAGATAATTAAAGAAAGGGGTAACATCTTTAAGCTTTTATATGTCATTAACATTTTTAAAATTGGACCAATGTCACATTTTGATGTTGGGCCTACGTTGTAAGTATGGCGTTGGGCCCATGTCATTCTTGCCGTCGGGCCAACGTGGCCCAACGTCGAACGTAAGACGTCGATCCAACGTTGATCACTCGGAGAAATTAAGCCGAAATAGAAACGGCTAGAAACTAGACTGACATGTGCATCGTTGCGGAATAAAGTAGAATTTTTTATTTGTGTAGAGACACTATCCCAATGTTCACTCAAACGACAAGTTTTGCATCGAGAACAAAAGATTTCTTTTTTAAATTACTGCAGCCGTTATTTCATTGAATCGGCCTGCAAATACTGGTTATTTTCGAAGAGGTCTACGTGGCTTATATCACGATATGGCCCGTTGTGCTGATGCCATGGTTTGACTGGCAGTGTATACACAAAATGCAGTATTACCGTTCTCGGATCTCATAGCTGTCGCCACATATTACCCAGTAAGTTACTGAAGAACGAGGTCGTGAACTTGCATAAAAATTACGCTCGTATTTTGACAACATTGGGCTATACGGTCCGTCGAGGCTGCCACCTTGGCTGTTCCAAAGTCCCGGGGCTAGGGGGGCATATAGGGGCTGTAAACAATGGGAGAGGGTAAGTATTTTTTTCGGATTTCAATTAAATTCTTTATTCATATGTAACATGGTGATTTTAACAAGCCAATGTTACAAGACATAGTAAGGAAATTAAGAGTTTAATAAGAATAAGAAAATAATTAGGACGGAAATGACTTGCTCCTCAACATTTTAAGAAATTGGGTTTCCGGTCAAAAGAGAATGACCATATTTGGGCATAGATCTCGCCCAGTGTAACAAGAGCTGACCACTTTGCAAAGAAAGTCATCACAATGTGGGTGGACTTTCACTGGAATAGTCAAGGGCGCTTTTATGGGTTCTTATCCCTGCACAAAAAAAGGAGAGCTCTGACGTAGAGCAGAATAAGGGGAAAGAGTGCAGATTCAGTGTGAGCGTCATCTCTTAGGAATGTCCAAATGTCCTTATATTCAGGCAGTATTTGCTACATTGCCTCATGTTCATCCCGGGAGGGAGTTGTGTGGGACATTCTCACAGCTCCCTGGCCCATTCCATCAGTATTGTGAGGAGGAGAAATTGTCATCTTGTTTTAGAGCCATTGTAGAAGCTGGTTGAGTTCCCTACTCGCGTTCATCTCCAGCCGGGGGTTTTCGCGGTTCTTTTTTGGTCTACGGTTTTCCACGGTTTTGTTCGGGTTTGATCAGAACCTGCAATAAAAGGAACTGAAAGAACATTGCGTCTCTTGCTTAGTGATCTGTTGCTGTGTTACCAAATAAGCGTCACGGACAGCTAGGATTCGCGTGTTACAAATAAGCGTCACGGACAGCTAAGATTCGCATGTTACACATATAACAAAGAAGAATAAACAACTTTCATGAACAACGAATACAAGGCATCACCAGAAAGCCGATGGCTTGTGAGGTGTGATAAACTTTAACATGTGGTTCAATACACATTAAATATATATAGTCTATTATGTAAATACATTATTTATTTACATACAGTAAGATGAACCAAAGTACGAAAATTACATACAAATATATACGTACTTTCAAAATACATCAAAGAAAGACTAATACAAGCAAACACATACAAACCCCAAAACAAAAAACAAAAACAAAAACAAACGAATGATTAACACCTAAGACAATAATCAACAGAGTAAACAGTATACGATATCAAAATGTCAAATATAATGCGCCTATGTATACCTCCATATATTTATACCCCTTTCACGCCCCGCGAGGGCACTCGAATTACAACTAACAATATGTTAGTTTCCTTAGTTTTAGTTTAGTGGTCGAGCCTGGCCTGCTCATTTTGTAGCTTCTTTCGCAGCTCAGTTTACCAGCTCATTTTGTCAGCTCTAACCGACTATCAGTTTGAGCATTTCACTCCCAGCAAACACAAATCTTTCCAGAACGTTTTCAAAACATTTTTTTGAGGTCCTGTAAGTCTTCATCCCAAATGAACATTTTAAAACATTTATATAACATTAAAATCTGGACTTTATCTTTAGGTTTTTTGGGAACGTTTTAAAAAAGTTTTTTGGACGTTTCAAAATTAAACGTTTTGTATCTGACGTTTACAGAGCGTTTTGTATAGGACGTTTACAGAACGTTTGATACAGGACGTTTATAAAACGTTTTTGTTAGGTCCTGTACGTCTTCGTACTCAGACGCTCATGAATATTCATGCATGCATTAGGCATATTGAAAATGTGATATTTCGTCACTGTTTTCACGAACCATTCCAGGTGGCCAAATTCGTCAAATCAGTTTTCGATTTTGAGTTTCGTTCATATTTTTATGTGTACCTCGATGGACAACAAGTTTCAAGTCATGAAATGCAGTATTTACGTCACACGTGACGTAAATCTGAAATCGTCTTTGTTATAATCTCGGTACAGACAGGGTGCAACCTGTCACGGTCTATGAGGCAACATTAATACGTCTGTTTTTTCCCATCAAACCACTTTAATCAGGAATTGAACGTGCTGTACTACATACCTATGTTCCTGCATGTATCACGTTTTCATTTTATACTGCCGTGGTTTCCTCTTCACTTAATTCCAAAAGATCTTTTAAAGGCCAAACTTGAATAAATTGTCATACTAAAGATGTGCAACATAAATTCTGCCAATCACTCGAGTGTCATATGCCGATACTGTCTGAGAAAGTATGGAACTATTCTTTCCCTGTCATACCATTCTCCACATTGTTTCAATGAGAAAATACAAAGTTAGAAACTCCACCCTCCCCTTGTATGTCCTTTCAGTTCAGTTTAGTTTTATTTCATATTTCACATGTTACAAAAAAAGTGATATTATAGAACAGTGCAATGCACAGATTACACAGAATACAAAGTAAATTCAATACAAGGTACATCCATTCGTTTTATGAGCTTAAGATAAGAAGATACAGATATTAACCTATTGAAAAGATGAGCTTGTTTTGTATATATAGATTCCCTTGGTTTGAATGAAACAACTTTATCTATAAAGTCAGCTTCTTCTTAGCCCCTTCTTCGTTTTCCGTGCTCTCTTTTGTGAAATTAATTCACCAATTTCTATATTGTGACAGAACATTCCCAATTTGCTTGCCAAAAAAAGAAGCAAGATATTTATTGATGTATATGATGTCTCCTGCATCATGATTTCCATAAAGATGGAGAAGAAGTGGGACACATACCTGTAATGACAAACGTTTGTAGCATTCTGGATATACATTGTCAAATCAAATATGCGATAACCCCCAACATGCCCAACATCGGATCATGTCATACCTCATTTCCGTCGTTCCTCACATTGACCTAGGAAGTAGCTAGCCCTAGCGTTGCCGTATGCATTTATTACATATATGTGTACGCACATGCAAGAGCACCATTTGCAAGCATTTAACATTATCATGATCGAAGAATTGTGGAGCCTGTTGAAGCTCTCATATCAGTTTAAAAAAAATTACGCCACATTAGAACTGTTTTTGAAGCCTTGCGCCGCAGACAGTTGGATATTTATTACCAGTGAATGATTTGGTGGACTATAGTATGGCATGTTTGCTTCCACTGTTCCATTGTTATACTTTTCTTTAGCTCGGTACAAACAGGGTGCAACCTGTCACGGTCTATGAGGTGGTTTTGTCCATCAAACCACTCTAAACAGGAATTGAATGTGCTGTACTAAATACATATGGTCTATCACGTTTTCATTTGATATTGCCGTGGTTTCCCTTTTCAAAATGTTTCAAGAGAGCTCTTAAATGCCAAACTTGAATAAATTGTCATACTAAAGATGTGTAACAAAAAGTGTTCCAATCACTCTTGACTCTTAAGTGTTGTATGCAGATACTCTCTAAGAAAGCAGTGTACTGTAATTTCCCTGTCATGTCATGTCGACCTTGTATCAATGAGAAAATACAAAATTGGAACCCCCCCTGATCATGTTGATTTTCTTGTCCGACTAACCATGGACCCTGTTTTATCTAAACACAACAAAAAATGAATTACCCCCCCCCCCCCCCCCCCCGAAGCAAAATAGCCTAACTTTTTATCGAAGAGGTTTTCAGCAAAATAAAAAGGCTGGATTGTTCCTTAAATCACATTGATCCAATCACTCACGCATGAGTACATTGAGCAGTGTTCCGGATTTAGGCGGGGGGGGGGGGGGGGGGTCTCTAAGGCAGGAAAAACTCGCGAAAGGGGGGGGGGTGTCAGAAATTTTGGCAGACCTGAGATAGGAGGGTGCTTTCAAAGGGAGGGAACGATCGAGCAACGGCGTACCCTGAATAACACTGTGTGTGTGTGTGTGTGTGTGTGTGTGGGGGGGGGGGGGGGGGGGGACAGGCTTCGAATACATGGACCTGCAATACATGGAAAACTCCAATATATGTACTTACATGTAGATGTTTGTGTATCACCTGAAATTTATTAAATGCAATGTTTGATATCGTAATATTGTTTTTGTTTATTTTCCTTGCCAGGATGATTGTAAACATACTTACATGATGAATAGAATGAAAACATACATACATGTCTATATGAGGGAATATGCATACATTGTACATTGAGCTATTTGTGTAAAAAGCATGTGGTTATGAGTTCAAAGTTTGCAAGTATATGTTTGGAGTGTGTAGGTGTATGTGGGTCTGCAAATTGTACATCGATATGAGAGTGTACGTGTGTGTTTGTATGTGCATGTGGCTGTGAGTATGGGTCAACGTATAGGGTGTGTAATACCGGAAGTACACGTATATATTCATATTCTTTATTGTGTGTATGTTACTTGTGCGTGTGTAGCCTACGTGTATTGCACGTAAAACGTAAATCCTACTAATTACCTGTGCTACTATGGGTTCTTTAAGACATACTAGCTCAATAAACGCCGCATCAACGTTGATTGCATGGTACGTAATCGTTAACTGTCTTTAAGACTTTATTTATCAGTCTATTCTGTCAGAGTGTATTATTGAGATTTCTGGTGTGATGTACGACTACGAGTCTGAGAGTGAGATGAAATGCTGGCTGTGTTAGCCATATTGGCAAGAGCCCACCCGCTTAGTTGGAAAACAGACCGCTTGGAAACTAAACACCCCTATTAGCTACAGTATTGTGAATCGTTGGATGACCGACTCGTTATCATAAAAGTGCTTATATACAATATTAATTTCGTATTTGCTAGCTGACTCTTTGTGTTCCGCTGGTTGATCTTTGTACGAGTGAAACATGCACATAGTACATCGTGTCGAGAAGCATGTCGTTTGACATGACACGGATTAATGCAAAAATAGGAGGTACTTTGAAGCAGGGTTTGAAACTGGGAGGTGTCCGGGAGCCCCACGCATGCATTCCCTATATCCGAAGTAATAAAAGTCATGACTCCTTGGACTGGTTAAAGCTGAATGCTTAAATGAAATGAACCCTTCAAAAAAGTTGCAATTTTACCTTAAAATTTCTTCCAAAGAGGCGACAAAGTTACTTAACCAATAGAAATAAGTCTTATATCAATGTGAGTCTCTAGTCTCAGAAACTGCTCTCCCCAAGGCGGGAAGATGTTTGGTTCTCGAGATATGGGCAGTTGAATGTGCACATATGTAGCAGTGTGTAGGTTATCATTTTTAGGGCCTTATCCCATAGGCAAGGCTCTCCAAAGCAATGCGTAAGCCTGAATTTCATCAAAAAAGGCGACAAGATGACAAAAGATATTGAAAAACTAGGAATTGTGTGTTATAGTTTAAAATCTTAGCTTTTATTTTCTGAGCGCCCCAAATCGATGTGGTGCGTGCTTTATGGTGAAATGACTGATTTTGAAAAAGTGTGCACTTTTCTTTCTGAAAATCCCTTGCTATAGCAGTGCGCACACGTACGCGCGCTGGGACAAGGAGCACAACATAGAGTTATATAAACCTAATTTAACTCTATGGAGCACAATCTATGTGTGGTATATTTCACTATATATGCTTTCAGGTAGTGTCAACCTCATCGCTTCCTTCAGAAGATGAGCAAGCATATCTGATAATATGACTGCACGCGACACACCATACAATGAAGTGGCGCCGGTACACGACACTTTTAACACCCATGGACAGATCGTTAAAACGAGAACCATCCTTTGGTGCGTTCCTCGCTCCGGCTCCACAGCGCTCACCAAGTGCCTCAGCTTCGTGCCGGGAATGGAAGTCTGGTTCGAGCCCTTCTGCTTCTGTCTCCTGGCTAAGATCAAGTCCAGGAACGTCCTTGGGCTCGAGGTCCCAGACCACGAGTACTGCGATGCCAACATGGAGGTCTTTCAGCGGGCTGCGGACATCCTTCACGAGTGTAACACGGGCACATTTAGCCCAGAGAAACTGTCGTGAGTACCCATTTAAAAATGCAACGAAATGCCTTATACACGCCCCCCCCCCCCCCTCTCTGTATCCAACCCCCTCCACACACAGAGACAGACACAGACAGACACACACACACACACACACACACATCTCCTTTTCTCAGGTAGCCTACACACTCACTTTGAACACAGTCTAACAAAAGATCATGTTCATGTTTGTAGCCCTGGCCCTACATCCCATTCATCCCTGCCGCGCTTCTCCTAGTCCACTGTTTAGACCGTTCTCGATTATGCGAACTCCTATTTCAGTCGTGTAATATTTTCGACACCTAGACATGTTCATAAGTACAAGGTTTTATGATGAAATCATGTTCGAGACGGGTTTTAAAGATCCAGCTTGGTAATTGTGAGCTTGATTAGCTCATTTGCATATGTTCGGTTTTTAGTTACGTGCTTAATTCAAACTATAACAACATGAAAAACAATACCAATTTTCTAGGGTATATAATTTGATCAAGCATAACCATAGTCAACTCATCAAAAATCTAAAACAGCTACCGCCAATTAGTATACGGATTGTACTGCTACTTACGCCATCTAATTTTAAGTAATAGTGCTAAATGATGAGTCGTGGTAGGGTCCTAGGGTCCATGTTCGGACTATCGTAACATTGTCAAATCCAAGATAGCTGCCAGAATCTGAATATATGTGAAGACTACTACAATCTTCTAATTACGAAAATCTTGTCAAGACTAGTGCCTATTAAGTGCTGTTCTACTTGCAGACTTGTGATACACTTTCAGCAGAAAAGTGTAGGCCTGGTACTTATATGACATGATAATAACGGTATCACTTCTTACATCACCTGATCGTATCCATAAATCATGCGCTTCTTGTGATACACCAGGTAAAGCTTTCTTGTGTAGTACACTAGTATACATAATGACATCATGTCACAGTGGGTTATCAATTCAATATACCAAATATAATGTTTGGTAGATCGAGGTTTAATTGAGAAACATCATTTAAATTCTGGTCTTGACTTTTGAGTAATGTTTTATGATTACAATTAATAAAACTAAATTAATTACCAATCTGTTAACATCGGTGAATTACATACAGCGGCAGGAAGAAACCTACATCCTAGATATTAATAATCACAAGCTTCTGGAAGGAAACTACTCGAAAATCAGTGGACCAGTGAAATGATCCATATCATCATTCGCACAACTTGTCTTTGGATACATGATTGGAATAGCGAAAGCAAGCCGGATGTGTTTATATTCTTTCATTTTAAAGAGACATAGGCCTACTCTATGACAACGTCGCAAATCGCAAGTTTTTAACTGACTGATATTTTCCCTGATTGCCCCTGATTTTTAATGAATAGATGGTGTCACCGTGCATTTGTCAGCTATGCCTTTGCATAAATTTGCATTGACAGACCACCTCATACTTGTACTTTCTCGTTTTAAATACCTTTTCGCCAGGAACCGATCGAGGCTATTGTGTTCTCTTCCCCCTCTTCCCCAGATACTCTTCTATTAAACATAGTATGGAGGCGACGACTAGTCCGAGAGTCTTCGCAAAGGACATTGCGTTTGCCTTAAACAAAGACCAGTACCGACTCCTCCCTTCGGGCTACAAGCACACGTTCCTGATCAGGCACCCAGTGCGGGTTTTCAAGTCTAATCGTCAAGGCATGATCACCTACCTTCGTAAGAGAAACCTTCTTAAAGTTTCTCCGGAAAATTTTGACCTCGCCAAAGATGACCCCTTAATGACCCCTGGCCTCTTGTTCAAGGATATTTTCGACTTATGGCGCTATGTCCGCGAGAACCTCGACCCACACCCGATTGTCATCGACGGTGATGACCTCCTGTCGAACCCTTCCGAAGTGCTGCCGAAGTACTGCCGAGCCATTGGCCTTCCTTATGAAGAGTCTCTGCTGCGTTGGGACGAATCTGCGGCAGTGATAGAGACATGGAAGACGCCCCTGGGGCCTGAGGATAATCTCATAGAACAGTGTTCGTCCTTCTACGAGGTTGCCATGACGAGTGGCCATTTTTCCCCGGGTAGCCCGTTCCCAAACAGGGAGGAACTTTCAGATGACGTTATCCAATATTCCAGTCAGATGATGCAGTACTATATGGAAATGTATGACACCAGACTGAAGTAGCACATTTGAACATGTGCCCCCTTTTTCGAATTCTCTTTACCATTTTTTTTCTCTCGCACTTTTTTTTTCATCAATGACTATTATCTACATGTACTTTGTTAGCACATAGTAGTAGTATAGAGACGTGGCCATTTACTCTCTGAAATGTTCGTACATTTATGTTGTAGGTGCGCTATGAGCTTTCTTCAGCGTTGCCCTCATTTTTAATCAATAGATGGTGTCACCGCACCGTACATTTGTCAGCTACTCTATGTCTTGTCATGAATTTGCATTGACAGGCCACCTCATACTTGTACACAAGTATTTCTTGTTTTCATTATTTTCTCTCAAATCAATTGAACAAATAATTCTTAATTAAACTTGATACATTATACATTGATATTTTAAATTAAACATAATTTGCAATATTTATATAAAAAAAGGAAGTATATTTTCATATATTGTTTACAAAACATTATTGTACAATGAAGAATCTTGAAAGAAAAGTTTTGCCTATTCTCCCATCCCCTCGCTCGCTTGAACATACTCCAAACATGCTTACCCACGCACCCAAACTCACACACATACCTTTTTTTTGTTTTTCAATAGGTTTTATTATGTTCCATTTCAAACCAAACCAAAAAACAGTTTTGCTATACATAGCCAGCTAACCAGCTTTTTAAAGATATTTTTATCATTTTGTCTCAAATCAATTGAACAAAACTTGATACATTGTACATTGATATTTTGAATTAAACATACATTTCAATAGTTATATAAAAGAAAGTACATTTTCATATAGTATCTACAAAAATATTATTGTACAATCAAGAATCTTGAGAGAAAAGTTTTGTCTATTCTCCCATCCCCTCCCCCGTTTGAACATACTCCCAACATATTCATCCACACACCAAAACTCACACACACATACGCACCCAAAACACGCACCTACACCCGCACACACACACACACACACACACACACATACACACACACAAACACACACAAAACAAAACATGCTTACCGAAGGATATATGCAAAAAATAGTGCAATCGCAGCCGTACCAGCAATTTTTTATTTTCTAACCCAAAAATAGATATATTCGCCTCGCCGTCCTCATGTGTGACAGGTGGTATGTTAATGTACCTTGCTCGTCAGTAAATTTTCTTTCCTCTCGTTCATCTGCCTTCATTCTTTTTTTTTTTTTCATTTTTTAGGAGTTCGGGGATTATTTTTGATCTGCTGTAAATAAATCATTATTTGATTAAAAGTATAATGTGATTAATTAACTGCTCCTTCCCTACATTTAAAACTTTCATACCAATCTAAACTTCCTTAATAATTCTGGATCAAATGCACAATGAAATATCTATTGGTTCAAACCCTTAACAAAAATCAGATAGTGTTAATCTCCTTGTAGTTATAGATAAACATTTAACATTTAACATTTAAGTTTCTAAATGCATTGGCATTTTATATAAGCTTAATCATTACATTCCCTTGTTTACACTGAAAATTCTCCGATACTACCCCAAATGTCATATTGTATTGTTATATGGGGAAATTCCTCTCAGTCAATATAGATTCACTATATAAGTTACAGGAGAAAGCCGCGCGACTTTGTACAGGAAGTCATTACTTGGCTCATTCAGAGGTTTTATGACATATATTTGTATTATATTGCATTACTTGGCTTTTCTTACTTTCAACATGTATTACACTGAAATATTTTAGAAATTGAGATTTGTATTTGTTTTTATTAATATATCAATTATGCCAAAATTGTTACATTCTGATCCAGAGAATTTAGACCCTATAGCCTTTTTCAAGTTCTCATTTCATTCTTATTATTATGAAATGCCTTATGATGTTTTATAATAGATATATGCATGTATGTATTTGTCCATGTATATTTTTGTAATTGAATGAATAAAACAACAAAAATCTATTTGTTTGGTATGCATAATTGTACGCATATGTTGCAGGAAGATGTAGAAATGTCTTACTATTAATTTTCATTTGTTCACGTTCAAGTCAAGTTGCTTTTACGTTCAATCTGTGCAGAGGCCAATGCAACCAAGTAGAAAGCCGAGTGCACGTACATAGTGAAATCCCAAGTGCATACTCATGTAATACTAGGGGTGGTTATAGTGGCAGAAAACGAGCTGCTTTCCTTTGTTCTGTGTACATGCAGTGGCAATATGCCTTAACTTTGTGTGTGTTCTTCAATATTATGTGAACCTGCAATTAGTTGTTCAATGTATCGGTGGCATTGTTATACAAAACACTGTGTAGTAATATTTTACTTGATAGTAGTCCTACCTTTAACCAGTTCTTTTAGAAAATATGTATATAGTCGGTAGTATCATCTCAAGAGGGAGAGCAAGATAAAGTCTCATTCAAATAACATGAGAAGGTTGAGTGAGTAGATAATGTATAGTATCAAGTATGATTTAGTTTTATTATTAATTGTCAAGTCTGACAACATAGAAGTAAACTATGTTGTATGTTGGGAGTATTAATGTGTTCTTTTAAATAAATTATGAAATAATCCATGTAGAAAAGTACTTTTAGTTACATTTTCAGTGTTCTTTTAATGTTATCAAACACAACTAGTATGATACTATTGTAATCAGTATGCCAATGTCATAGCTATGTTACATTCAGACCTAAGTAGAATACTTTAGTAGATGGGTATGAGATGATTATTTACAGTTATGGTGGTCATAATTCGAGTGAGTCAATTCAAGTCAGCATTTTACACTTAGATTGCTTCAATGTTCTGAGTGTATGTTATTGTTTTCTCTTTCTGACAGATGATCATCCCAAGGTCTTAAGGTATCGACGTTTCAAAGTTGGCACGGAATGTGGGATTTCCTGAATTACACGAGGTTGTTTAACTTTAGCTAAACGTTTCCTGCATTGATGCATCTGTGTGATCTTGTGAATAGCAACGATTTTAAGGTTTTGTCACCGAAATTCTCAGTGCAAGAGTTTGTTCTGAGGCAGCCATGCACAGTGAACGTTTGATGAAAATCTGCCAAAGGATAAGAAAGTTATGATTTTTTAAAGTTTTGATTTTGTGACATTACGTGCGAGGTGCTCTCCCATACTAGTATGTTGTTGTTTTTTTCTCAAAAATGTGCATTAAAAAAAAAAAAATGCATTCTTGGACCTGTGCTTTTGATACATCATCAGGAATATATTTCTACACACATACCTGTATGACATAAAAAATCCGTTGTCAAAAATAGAAAAAGAGCAAGGTATGTAATCATATTGTATATGCATAGGAGAGCACCTCGCACGCAACATCGCAAAATTGAAATGTCAAAAGTTAATAACTTTCTTTATTTGACCGATTTTCACCAAACCTTCACTTAATAATTATGTTTCTGCTATCCCTTTAAATTTATATGATTGCATTCAATATACTCATGTAGTTGATAAAGATGGTGAATTATAATAGGATATTCCAGTTGCAGACTGCTCTCATAACCCCTATTGTCTATTTATATACGTGCTTCAGCGAATAGATATAATTCAAGTCTGGGCCAAACAAGATAAGGAGCAACTGTAACAACACTTTTAAATGAGCATCTCTATTGTCTATGTGAATTAAAAAAATACAGATGTATTAAGAAATTATAACTTAGTTCATTTTTTTTTACAATTATTATAAACTGGTATCAAATACATGTATAAAAAAAGAACCAATTCATACAATCAAATGATGTCGACGTGTCATTTTTCAATTGTAGCCCTTAGTTGAGAGTTTAGGGATCTAAGAAAAGGGATATTGTTTAAGTTCATAGATGTCTCGTGAGAGAAAATGTTTGTTTACATGTAATCACAGTTGCCGAGTCAACGAGTCTCCCTTCTTCTACTTAGAATTCAACAAAACAGCATAAGCTCTATGCGCAACAGTAATATATGTTGGAAGAGGTAGGAGTTGGGTACAAACTGCTCTCTATATGCTGTGAGAAGAAGTATTTGAATAAATGCACCGATACCATGACCACAACCAAATATCCGACTGTCTGAGTACTTCCACATATCAACTTGATCGAACGATCCCACCACCATAGCTGGATTGTATAACTCTTTAGTAGAGTTTTTCATTTGGTATTGGTGCCAGTAGTTTATAAACCGGAATAACCATTCAGGTTTAGTAGAAATTGCTGATTGGTTAAAAGTGGTCACGTGTCGTGAAGATAAATTATACATATTGCAGAAATTTTTAATATGTTTACCTGGGATGCTGTGAGATATTTTGTATGTCAGCTCCCCGGGCACACTTCGTCTAAACTTAAGATGTATACTGCGCATACTTTCATCCAATCAGATGAGAGAATTATTTTAACATGCTGAGGTATAACCTGTTCACTTTGAAACGCTATATAAGATAAGATACATCGGCAAAAAATATGTTATCTCCAACCACGGAATTAGTAGCGCGTTACAGGCGGATTATTGTTGTCTTTCTCTCATCAAAACTTTTCATTCTTTTTTTTTTCTTTTTGTTAGTTCCATCTGGACAACACCATGACAAGTATGAGCCGAGCAGAGCAAAACTACGCAGCCAGAGTGGACTTGGCCGTGGCATATCGAGCTTGTGTCCATTACGATCTGGACATGGACATTTCCAACCATATAACGCAGAGGGCGCCTGCCAAAAATGGGGACGGGGACGTCATGCTTGTTCTTCCGTTTGGTATGATGTGGGAAGAGGTAATTTGTCTCCTCTCCGTCGTCCTCTTGCTATCATATATTAGTGTTTCCTCTTCAAGACTCTATTATCTTTGAAAGATTCTTCTCAGCTTGTTTGTTGACTCCCTCCCATTTGATTTTATAGTCACTTTTTATATTAATATTTTCTCCTCTCTTCGTTCTACATGTACTTTATTTTTGTTCTCTCCTTATATCCATTTCTTTCTTTTTGAATTTCAATGGCCTCATCTGTTTCGTTGAGTATCTTCTCCTTTGTTCTCCTCTCTCATGAACCATTCCCTATGAAAAAAAAAATATATATAAATTTCTTTCCTTTACTTTGGGTTTGTTTCCTTCTTTGTATTCCACCCATTCCGTACGTTGCATCTGCGTTAGAAGTTATCTCCATCCCTTTTCCATGTCGGTGCGGTGGTCGAGGGTGAGGGAATCATCGCCCCGACTGCCAATGCCATTCACCGAGCTATCCACAATGAGAGATACCCGATCGACGGAACGACTAGCGTCATGCACACTCACCAGAAATATACCACTGCACTCGGTATAGTAATGCTTTATATGTGCGAGGCTTTTGAAGTATGGAGATCGTGTAATACATGTATGTACGAGTATTCATATCTTGTAGTACAAAACTGTGTGATTTATGTATGTGCGTGTGTTTAAATTATATGGAACAAATTCGTCAGCGTTTCCTGAAACCGTGCCACGTGGTAAACTTCGATTAATTTTTCGATCATTTTTTTTCCTTTTAATATTTGGATGTCTTTTAAGTATATGTCTCTCCTTTTTCTTATTTAAACCCCTCCTTCAAACCAATCCCTCCCACTGCATCTCTCTAATGCTCTCCTACCTTCCCCTCTTCTTTGATTGTCTCCCGTCCCATCTCCGCTACCAGCTTGTGTAGATGACCCAGAACCCCTCAAGATCGCTCTCAGTCAGACCAGCATGTTTCTCTACGGTCAGATCGCTTATGACTATAGCGACATCCTTCATGTAACTGACGAGGAAGAAGGAAAACGCCTAAGCAAGGTAATGTAACAATGATAACGCAATAACGCGTATCCTTTAAAGTTTCTATTACACAGCATATCGCTGCCGCATGCTATCGTCCATTTCTGTAGCAGTACAGTCATATTCATTCAACTAGCACGTTGTCTTTTCAGCCCACATCCATTGAGACAGAAACAAAAAAGACAATTCATAAACTTATGAACTCATTTAATACACTGTTATCATGGAAGGATGTGAATCAACATCTCTCTTTCAACCCATGCTCAGCGCCGCCGAAAAGTTCAGTGTTCTCAACATGTGCTTTTCAGATGATTTAACAATTCAAACATGATTGTGTGGCAACAGCTTCTCTGAGGGAACAAACGAAATGTAGAGTCTCTTTTCGCTTATCAAGCTGTGTTAAAGCAACCAATACTTTGGTGAGCATAACAGATCAGCAATCCACTATAGAAACAACTTCAAGTAAAATATATCAGCTGCGCGTAAACGCACACAAACACTGTTAATGATAATACATTTCTTAGTTACCATTTTGACAATGATTGAATCACATAATGTTCGCATTGTCATGATTGTGGTACGCTTTTTTGACATTCACTATATAGCATGCTTTAGTATCCATACAGATGTCTGAATGTGCTCTGCCAGAGTTTCTTCTCTTCCCTTTCATTTCCCTGGTGCAAGATAGGGATCCCTTATGCATATCGAAAATACAAAATTCCCCCTCCCGGCTCACCACCCCAAGCACACACACACATACACACACACACACACACACACACACACACACACACACACACACACACACACATGAAAATAACCTGTCTACGCCACTGTCCACGAGTGCAATTATAGACATTATGAAACGCATACAATCTTGTTAAATTATTTGTTACCTGATGATGTATGTATACTATTTTAGAGGAAGTATCATTCTGTCAATGTTTGAAATTAAACAAACATGTGAATTAAAGAGCAAAGACATGTACATGAACACTATCAGGCAATTTCTAATAAAAACAATGAGCAGAAGGCGCACTATAATGGTCGCTAACAACTCATTCCACATTACAAACTATTCACATCACACACATGACACATATTAATTCCCTTTTGGCTCTTTAATTTGTTCTTGAACGTAATCTTTGTATCAGGTGCTTGGTAACAAGAACATTTTGATGATGGGAAACCACGGCGTTCTCACAGTAGGGCAGCGGGTGCACGATGCTTTTGCATTGCTGTACTATACTGAAAAGGCCGCCGAGTTGCAGGTTAGTCCAGACTATATCATGCTTTTTATCTCGTCATTTACTGCTTCTGTGAAACAGACATTTTTGTCACCCCATACACATTTCCCCCAATCTTCCACGATTAGTGAAAATCCTCATTACCCCCCCCCCCCCCACACACACACACACATACATCACCAACCACCACCATCACACGCAAAAGCAAAAACATATGTTTGCTTTCAGCTTTGCAACCGTGCAAGCGCTTCGTTTGCAAGATTCGTTTCTACCTAGCCATATGGGCAGGGCTTATGACATTTGGTGAATAAGATATTAATTCAATTATTGTAAAGAAAAAAAATAAAGAAAACCGTGGAATTTGTATCATGAGCAAGGCCAAAAGCTAAAAATAGAGGTTTCGCTGTTGACAGCCTAAAGCTTGAGAAAAATAAAAACGGCTTATATAGTCAATTAATAATGTGTTACATTGTGCTGCAAGATCATTATATAAATCTATTCAAATTCGAGAGCAAAGTCAAAATCCAATTACCCGTGCCCCCCCCCCCCCCCCCCCCCCTCCTCCCGCTGCCCAGATCCTGGCGCAGTCAAAGGGCATGAAGCTTCGCCTCGCTCCGCTGAAGACGGTGAAACAGGTGACGGATGACGCCGATGCTTTGGAAGGGTGGAACATGACATTATTCGAGGCCCTCAAGAGAATCCTGAAGGACAAGAAGCCATGTTTCATGGATTAGCCGTGTCAGAGCCAAGCACTGGAAACCCTATTGAAATGCTACATACCATGATGCCAATGAGAGTGAGAGGGTTAAAAGGAGAGCTCGATTGGTGGTAACACAGAGGGTGATGGGGGGCTCACTCAACCTCAGATCCTAAAATAATTTGCTATCAATAAAAATAAATACAAATCTGAGAAGTGGGATAAAAGCTCTGCTTTGAAAATCGATTATCTAATGAGAAAGTTTTAATGATACGAAGATCAGTATCTTGATGGCAAATTTGCAACTTGGCCATTTGGCTGTATGTCACAGAATCATTTTAACTATTATGTTTTCACATGTTACTCAAGTGTAATACTAATGTCAAAAATGTAGTAAAAAGCTAGCATTTTAAAACGAAATACTTATCGTATGAAGGTGCGTGAATGCAGTATAGTACATTATTATCATCAAACAATGTTGGGGTCCGAAAATCCTTGTATCAGGGAAGAAGCTTGATTAATATGTTCGTACATGTACGTATGGATGAGTAGGTGGTGGGGTGGAATCCTCAGAGGTCGTTGCCCTTTTTCACGTTTTAGAAAAGATTGTGTAAATAGCGAAAAAGAGGGTAAAAGGGTGTTTAAAAACTTCACGCATTATAAATGAAGCTGTTTTTACGCGTAATCAAATTAATCGTTAGATTTCGAGTTTTGACATCCGAAATTTAAGTTATTGTAAGAAGAACGGAGAAAACAAGAGAGGAAGGCGACAAAGAAGAAGGTGATGGGAAGGAAAGTATGGAATGAAAAGAGTGATGAAGGAAAACACCGCGAACAAAAATGTAACGATGCAAATAAATCTAAACTTTTATTTTGGAATGAGTGTAAATCATTCATCCAATATCTCTCCATCCACACCACCCCGTCTCTCTCTCTCTCTCTCTCTCTCTCTCTCTCTCTCTCTCTCTCTCTCTCTCTTCTCTCTCTCTCTCTCTCTCTCTCTCTCTCTCTCTCTCTCTCTCTCTCTATCTCCCTCGACCCCTCTCTTCATACACCCTGTTCTTTGCATAATTGACAAGGTCATCCATGCACTGTAATGTATTTTATACATGTTTATGAGGTCTCAAAGTAGATCATACGTTATCACATCTAAGAGTCAATACAATTCGTATCATATTGTCAATGTAACCATGTTATCATGTATCATTCTTGTATTATGTTTTTGTTCCCTATTGTTTACATTTTAGATACATTGATTGGCTTTAAAAATTGTACGTAAACATAATCCATGTATGTCTACTTACTATTGGCATTTAATTTTCGATTGTGTCATTGTCCAATGCAAAACGAACAATTATTGTTCCAAATATGTAAAATATCTGGAGCTAAAAAAGGTGAAAGTCACTGCCTACAGTTTTTTAACTGATGAATGTGATGTATACTTAAAACAGGGTTATTGTTTACTGCATGAATGGATATAACTGTTATCTTTTGTTTTAAAAAAAAACCAAATTGGTTATAGCTAAAGAAAGTTTTTTAATTGATGAAATATATACGACTATGTTTTTGTTCATTGATAAACTTAAATCATTATTTTTTTAAAAACAAACAAACATAAATGTATTTTTTAGTTACAATTTGTACGGAAGGTGAGAACCCATGTGCGTAACAGTTAGTTTTTTTTTCTTTCAAGTGATGCAAATGATATATATCTTCAATTGTGTTATTGTTCACTGCAAAAATGGATAAAATTGTTATTTTTTTGTTGGAAACATATGAAATGTGATGCAATGTGAGATATGTTTTCAACTGTTTTATTGCTCACTGCACAAAGAGATAAAATGTTGATATTTGTAAAAAAAAAAAAAAAAAAAAACACACACACACACACACACACACACACACACACATTTAAAAACTTGGTTATAAGTCGTGCCGAGAAGAAATGCTACATGTCCTGTCCATTTTTACAAGTGATTCTATTTGGGGTACATTTTCAACTGTTATTGTCCACATATGCAAATTCAAAAATGGTTGCTTATTTTTCATTTAACTATACATGCTATTTGTTTGTATTATATGTAAGCCATTTTGTGTTATATGACAAAGCAGCGCCCCCTGGTAGAACAGTATTCAACCTCTCAAGGGGCTACCCTGGGTAAATATACTAATAATTAAACACATAAACAAATATAACGCCATTACAATCATGACGATCATTCTTGAATCGCAATTCAAGGGGGAAGTCAATTCATATCATTCCACATTTAGTCAGTACGTGACACTCATATTTTGCTATAAGTAATCATATAAGTCATACATGATTTATATCGGTAATATTCATTTAGAGCACAATTTTTGCCCACAATGCTGGTGTTTGCGAAATGCCTTTTTATCAGTATACAAACTAGTTTGTAATTGCTTATCAAAGTAAACATTATCCTGTTATACATTATTTTCTACCATTCATCATCAAGTGATATTGCTATAGAGCATTATTACTACCATGTTATGTTACCACAAGTGTTCATAATTATGCCCCATGTCAGCAGGGTGATGTAATATATCATATACACTGTATTATCTTTGTATGGTCACACCTATAAGGGCTTTCGGAAGGTCGTATTAAAAGAGATGCCTTTATAAGATCTACTTCTGTTCGTCTTACTGGTATTTATTGCTCCTCCTAAGTACGCATGGATGTTTCTTATTAGGTTTGTAATTGTTATGAGAAACCTCATGGTTTTATCAACGATGTTTTCTTTTTTCTTAAATAATTGTTTGAATAAATTATTATATTCCATGTTTAAAAAGAAAAATTGAGTCAGGATCATGAAAGTCATCCGTATTAGCAAATTATACACAATGACATACAGGTGAAAGGATAGTGAGTGACTAACTACATTGTATTTGGTAATTTTAATAAGGACTATAGAGTGTGGTTGTGTGGAATGTGGTGTGTTGCTTGTGGTTGGGAAGGTGTGTATGGAGCATGTTCAGGCTTGGGGATCCTTGCACGGGGGAGTCACTTTTATGGTGGTTCTATTTTACAATGTCTCTTTTTGAAATGTTATCGTTTTTTCTTTCCTGTTATACAATGACTACCTTGGGTACTTTTTGTTATAGAAATAATATGATTATATTTGATTATGAAACAATAAAACATATAATCAAACAAAAAAGTACATGTAATTCAAAGGACTATTGCTTAGTTTAGTGGGAATTTAATGGAGCTTGCGCATAAAAAAGTAACATCATTCACCTTAACCATGTTAAACCATAAATGTCACTTTGATTTGAGGCCAAACTTTTGATCGGAGCCTCTATTATCAATTTAAGAGCTACATTTTGAGGGTTTATTTTGGGTCGTCTCGAAATGAAGTTTATAGTAAATTGTAGTTAATAAAATTGGCTATCTTTGGAGCTAGTATGTCCAACATTTGTGTTGCCTTATTGGGTCTGCCGGCGGGTTATCTTTTAGATCAACGCTTTTTTTCCAAACGAGATAGTATGCCCTTCATATACATGTACACGGTATGTATCATAATGATCATCACTGGATGTTTGGCAAAAGAATGGGGGATAAAGCTCCCTGATCCCTATACACACAAAACACACACACACACACACACACACACACACACACACACACACACACACACACACACACACACACTTTTTTCCATATTCTTTATTTGATTTCATTCACATAATGAAATAAACAATTCCACTTTATAACATATAATTACAAATACATAAACGCAATGGTTCTATTGATTCGATAAACACAATAAAGCATGATATACCACTTGTATATAAACACAATATATATGTGCCATATTCTACCTGAATATGCAACTTATAAATTATATTCCTCTTAAATAGAATAATCATAATAATACTAATAGATGCATAAGTAGTAATGATGATAAAGCAATTCCATAATACATAAGAATGAAATCTTTTCTGATACCCCCCCCCCCGAACATATGAATCCACCCCACACAAAACATGTAAGTTCACCCCCACTCCCACACACATATGCATACTCACACACAAACAAACACACACACACACTCACAAAGACAGGCACACAGACACACACCACACACATACACACACACATGCAAACACACACCCCACTCTAGCCCTATGTGAAAGGTACCATTCTCCCATTTTAACAGCTGTAATCCTAACTTGTTTCTTTTTTATTTGATCAAAGAAATCAACTAGATAAATTTGATCAAATAAATATATAATTTTCTCAAGTAAATCTCCATGAAATATCATTTAAATACTCCTTATTATTAAAAAAGATTGGATTAGTCTTTCCTTCTTTAAAGTTCCTAATATACTCCATATCTTGCATGTCTAAATAAAACTGAGAAGTTTTTAATTTCAATAATTGCACAGGAAGATGAATCTTCCCCCACATGTCCTTTAGGTGAAGTATGAAAAAAAGTTTCCATCCCATTCTCTTTTCACCATATAAAAGCCTTTTTTAACCACATAATTCTTCGAGTTTTAACAAAATTCTATTCTTGTAATAGATGTCTTGTAATCGATGTCTTATACAACACACAAACAGACACACACACACAGACACACACACAGACACACACACACACACACACACACACACACACACACACACACACACACACACACACACACACACACACACACACACACACACACACGAGGTCAAGAAAATATCCTGTACGAACCAGCCTCCTCGATTTGATGAGAAGATTAACGCTAAAACTGTATAATCTAAACGTCACAATCTAGCAGGTCAATTCAACAATTAAACATTTATAATATTGAATGAAATCATATGGTTTAGTTTTCATCAATTTCATATTACAACATAATTATTATTATTTTTTTTAAATTGCAGAGGGAGTAAATTGTATCACAATACCCGCGCAATTACTCGTTCAGCTTTACATGCACCATAGAGTTAAATACGTACTAAACTCTATGACATGCACACAAACAAACGCATACACACACAGCGCCTTGGCCTTATGCATGCTATGCACCAACCAGCGGCTGCCTTTTTACCCCGTGTGATTTTACTGGCTCGGCAATTCGGTGACTACGAAAGTCCGTGTTATTCTCAACCAACCAGAGCCCAATCGCTGTCTCCTGTTTGCAACATTTGGCCAATGGTTACGGATTCTGCCGTGAACCCTCGTAGTTTGACTGGACATCCAGAGTTAGTTATTTTGGTAAGATTTCTTGATCCTAAACATGAGATATACTGATTATTGATAGCCTTCTTTTTCTTTATTTGAAAACTCGAAACAGAGCTACGCTGAGTAACTTGATAACCGTACGATACAGCTAGCTAGCTCAGAAACTGTAAAATGCTCGTCGCACACTGCACTGCATGCACTAGTATTAACTGGTGTGGTGGCGCAAGCTGTGGCGCGCTGTCTGTCATGGCTGTGTGCGTTCTTTCACTGGTTCTCACACCCATGTAGATAAAGTCTTTTATCCGGCCACCTTCTCCCTTTACTTGTCTTAGATCATGAGGATCTACTTATTTTGCTTGTACTAGTGCTTTTATAACTAGATCTAAATAAACTATTAACAGCATACTCTAAATATACTATGTTTTGTTAAATCAGAAAATTTTGTTTGACTTGGTCTTGGAGTTGGAATCGAATCTGGATGTCGGTGCACGCAGGTATTACGAGTACAAACTTAAACGTGTTATTTTCTGTTAGTGTTAATTCGTGAAATGTTTTGCATTTTACTCAATGTAATATCATAGATCCTCGACTTCTGGGTCACTCTTGTATATCCCACTTCAACGTAGAAAAATTGTTATTGCAGCATTCTAGCTGCCTTCATGCCCGTAGTGGCGTAAAACAAAATTATTTGCACACACTTCTTCTTCAAGGTACTCCTCAACATTTGGAACCAAACGAGGAGGATGGGGGAGTGTGCAATGTAGTTCAATTAGTCCTTGTTGCTTGGGTCTTAATTAAGAAGAAAATTCATACAATTTGCCGCCACCCCCCCCCCCCCCCCTTCCCCCTTCTTCCTTCCAGACAGTCAGATTCTGCAGTACGAACTCGTGCTCCAACATGTCTCTTTTTAGTCTTGGTGAAAAAAGCTTTAAATCGGCCATACAATACCGTAGGGATAAAATTCAATCTTTTAGCTTGAGATTTACATTGTGGTTTATCTATGACCTATTTCCTGCTAAATGTACTCTAAACAACTCTAATGGTGGGCTGGCAATAACGAATAGCAAACTGTTGAAAAGGACTTACGTACGTCAAATCGTCTGATGTCCAGCTTGAGCAGTAGCCCACATTAACTATTTTTTTTTAAACCTAATAATGTGAGGTGGGTCTGCTTTCCAAACTTAATACTCAAGAGTCAAGTAATGCCAAATGAAGGGGAAGTTCACTAATCACAATTATTTCTTCCACTTCGATTCCTTTTTGACGTAGATTTAGATACAGAAATGGAGGCGAGTGAGCAAGGAGATGGGACACAAGTGCTGAGCATGGCTAACGACCAGTTCCTCACCAGCAACTTGTATGGCCAAGCAGCCGGAGGTATAAAAAGGATTCACTATAATACAGTACGAATGTAGACTGGTCACTGTGTGTCAAGCAAGGAAAGGCATGTTGTTGTAAGGATATACAGCTGATATTTGCCAAGTTTCATGAATTTTGTAATAGGGCTATACAGGGTACTCTGTTATGCAGATAAATAGAAGTACATGCATCAGATTGATTCTCCAAATAGCTGTGAAGGTGTTCTCATTTTGGGCGATGCAAAACTGAACAGTGGATTTGATTCAGTTGTGAGTTTTGAAAAATCGTGTAATATACTCCTTTCCTGAATGTCTTAATTTAGGTCTGTGTTATTGTATATCCCTAATGGCCTTCTTTCTGTTTTGGGGGATTGCCTTTTGTCATCCTGTGGCTTCTCAGATGAGGGTTTAACTGGGGTCGTTGATGAGGAAGGAGGAGATGAGAAAGGTGGGGCTTCTCCCCTCAGGGAACAGGACCGCTTCTTGCCCATTGCCAATGTTGCCCGCATCATGAAAGATGGCATTCCAAGGACAGGGAAGGTAAGTTCACCGGGGTGCATTCCCTTTTGCCCGATCCTTTGTACCGCATATAAGTTGTCCCATGATGCACCGCGTAGTAACATCCAGAAAGTATTGAGAAAATGATCTTGTGAAAAATGTCATTATATCTCAGGGAGTTACAAAATCTGGATCCTCTTTTTTTGAGCGGGCGAAAAAGAGGATCCAGGACAGACAGAGGGATGTAGGGGACGTAGTCTCACTGTAGTCTGTATTACCAGACATAGTTGTTAACAGATTCCATTGTGATCATGCTCTCCTCAGCCTAGTAACTAGGATATTTAACCTCCAGATGCAGGCACCTAGGCCCATACCGTTCCATTGCATTATGTGCAAAAAAAAATAATTTACCTTAAATTTAAGTGTATAAGACACAACCCCGAGCACGCAATTTGAAGAAAAAAAATCAGGTTTTTAAGTTCCAAGACACGAATGGGACGATATACAGTCAACAACAGAATAGATGGCTTTGATAGCCTGACACAATTGATGTACCAGTAATACGATCTCAATCACATCACCAGCATAATTACCTGAACTAAAAAAGCCCTAGGAGTAGTAGTTGTCCACGAGACAACTCAAAGATACCGCTGATCAAAAGGCTTAAACTAGAAAACTCTGTTTCATGGAGGCCGCCATTGATTCTGAAAGTCATGTGCGACAGATACTGTTTCCAAAATCGAAGTTGCTATTTCATTCGCTGCTTGTGCAGCTGAATTCTCTCGGTTTGGTGCACATACACTGTATTACAGACAATGCCTACTCTCTGTGCAGAGTGCGAACTCGTCCAGCGGTTTCGCTGTTCAAGTTTCCAAGCTCTTATCCGCAAGCTCGCATTAGACTGAGGTGAGGTTGTATCGTTATTGGTATTGGATAGAACTATTGAAATGTAATATTAAAAATAATTCCCTAGCAAGGATCTCAAATTTGTTCTGTCTGTCCATTTGAGATATATCTTTGATATAAGAAAGTTAAATTTCTGCCCGATGGTACCCTTTTAGTTGCATTGTCTCTAGAAGTTCACCTAGAACGTTAGTTGTTTTCAGTAGAAGCAGATCAATGACAGTCTGAGCAAGCTCTAGCAAATAATCTAGAAGGTAAATCAGCAACATTTATGCAATGTCATACGTGAGATCATAATGCATGTCACCCTGTAAATGAAAACAAAAAGGAAGAACAATGTGAAGATGCTTTTACTCCCATTAACCTTTAAGAAATTATGAGTAGTAACGCCACGATTCTTGAGTTTAGTCGATTTTGGACAAAGGATTGCTTGTAATTTTTTTCTGTGCTTTGTACTTTTCTTCCTCCAGATTTCAAAAGAAGCCAAAGAATGTGTCCAGGAGTGTGTGTCAGAGTTCATCAGCTTTATCACCAGCGAGTATCCTTTCCTAAGTGTCCTCTGATGTTGAAAATCAAATCTTATGGATTAAAATCCAGGTGACCCTGCCTGATCAAGGGCCTGATACATGGTAACTCTGCTACTAAATAAAATGAAATCTGTTAAACCCATCTTAAAATCCTAAACACATTTATCATTCACTTCACTTGGAATTTCTTACTCAGTATATGTACCTTATTCAACTCCATTGTGTCTCAATAATTGAACTATTAATGGGTTTAGAATTTTTGATTTTGATTCATGTAATTTAACTAGTATTATATGATTTTTACAATTATTATATGATTTTTACAATTATTACATGATTTTTACAATTATGCATGTGCCCTATATGATATTTTTGCCAACGGGCAAACTGTACCGAGTGAGCTGCGCAATGGCACAGGCCAAGACAGGCCCAAAGACACTCCACATAAAATTTTATAAAAACCCTGTTGTCCAACCACCTCTCACATAAAGGTGAACATTATGAAACAAGCAAAATCTTAATACATGCAGCCTTAAGAGTCATGTGTAAGTATTCCTTACATCAAGATTGTTCTCAGAGCAAGTGAGAGATGTCACCAGGAAAAAAGGAAAACAATCAATGGGGAGGACATTCTTTACGCCATGTCGAATCTCGGATTTGACAACTATGTAGAGCCTCTCAAATTGTACCTCCAAAAATACAGAGAAGTAAGTCAATAAGAATCGTACCTTTCTATTTGTACTGGGTGATTGATATGTAGTGTGTTATGCATTACTTTTAAAACCAATTTTTAGCAAAGTATAGATATAAATGTAAAAAGTGAGGCTCAGCATTACATGTTAGATTGTGCTCATTCAATTAAGCAGCAATACATTCTGCCAGACACATTTCACTACAGATTTAATTTCAATTTTGATAGAGGTGTATCATGTGTTTGACTTTTAAACACAAAAATAGTGATGTTGTTTCAAGGGTCTTCTTTCTACATTCTACAAATTATGTTTTGTTATTGATTTTAAAAAAATGTAGTATGGGGAGGAGAAGTCACAGTATAGTTCTGGTGATGCTGCCCTTAATATCCATCTATGACAGGGCCAAAAGTCACTATGACCAGATGAACATTTTGCTAAAAAGGTTCGAGTGCAATAACTTGATTGTTACTCAATTTTTTTCATTCAAACTTGGTATGGAGGTTTATGTACTTTCATGCTAGGTTCCTTAAGTTTAGTGTTTGTGCCCCTGACCACATTTTTTGCCAGATTTCATTTAACATTGCTTTTATGTTGTTTTCAGTGACAGCTTCATTTGTATTAGATACGCAAATGGTACAATGGTGCACATCTACCAGCTACATTGTCTAATAATTTTTCTTCAGATTTTGTGAACTATAGGAAAGCTCCAGACAAATAGCTCCCTAGAAGTTTCATCTTGCTAATGAAATATTAAAAACATTTAGATCTGTTGTGTGGCAGCAAACATTTCTAGTTAGATACTTTTTACTGTTTTTTACTCTTCCATTTTAAAGAGAAGAATATCAAACATTTTTTTTTCTCAAACTATTACTAGTTTTTCAGAAAAAATATGTTGCTGAATGCTAGCTATTATTCATTATTAACACTCTGCATGTAGTAGATACACAAGTACTGTGAAAGGGCTTAATTTATTGTTGGTTTATGATCAATTGTACATCTTGATATGAAAGTGGTTCTCTTTCCACTGAAAGATTTCTCCTCTCCTTCTCTTCTGTTCTCCTCTCGCACTCTTGTCATTCTATAAATTCCATTTTGCACTCTTCTTTTTCTGTCTATCGTTTTGTTTACCACCAACCCCCCCCCCCTTCTTCACACTTGTACATTCACTTTAGTTTGTTTTTTATTGTGATAACAGTCTATGAAGGGGGACAAAGTAATTACAACAACAGCAAGGCCAGAGGATTTAGCAGATACTTTGACTTCAGGAGATACTTTTGGTAAGCAAATCTAAATGTATCTTAAACAAATAGACATTCCTTGATTTCTTTCTTCTTAATTGAGTTTTGTTAAAAGGCCTTTTTTTCATCACACATTTCTCTCTATTTCCCTGTGAAAAGGAAACAATCAAAATCACGAATGAGAGACCTATCTTCCTGGACGAAGATCATCAGTCCAGCAAAATCTAGGCACAATTATCTGACGTCACCACCTATAATCAAGAGCAATAGTACATATAAAAAATGACTTCTCCCACTTTTGGTACCTCATGGGTTATGACTCACGACTCTCATAAAACTGATATTTTAACATTGTACATGTACACCATTTTGATGAGATTTGAGGTCAAAATCTGCAACAGTCTATAAATTGTGCAAAATTTGCCTCAAATTTATCTTCTTTTTACTATTGATGAAATTTTGTAAAATATTGCTTCTACATGGAAATAGACTTTTGCTGATAGAGAAAAACAATGAACCAGTTTTAACCAAACTTGGTATAAAGTTGAATTACCACATGTCATAAACTTTGCCAACAAAATCCAAATATTAAATTTTGTTTACAATAGATAAGTGTTATTATTAATCAAACAACATGTAATTTGCATAGAGGTGGAGGCATATTTCTCAACTGCTTCTGAATTGATTGTTACATCGAGTTGTCCACCTAAATCTTAGTGTCTATATCTTTCTCTATCTAGCCACTGAGTTAATGTCTGGAGACCAGGGTGCTACAACGCAAGTCTATCAACAGTATCCAACACAAGTTCCAGTAAGTGGATGCATTATGTAATTTTTATGTTCCCTGAGAAACCAAGATATGTCCTGAACATTACAGTTTAAAAATGTTAAAAATGATTTCATTTATTATGTGACTGAAGTGAAAAAAGTAACAATTTCAGAGTGCAATGCCATGATTTTATTCGATGTGTATTGATGTGTCATAAAGATATAAATTTATATATATATAAAGGAAATTGATCTGGAAAATAACACCACATCTAAATGTTTATCAAATAATGATTTTATTATTTTATTTGTTTCTTGGTAGTTTCTCTGGTTTTGTATAAGATATGTCTCCGTACTGATACAGTGTACTTAAAAAAAAATGTTTACATGATGTAGTTCAAATAACATATTTTGCAAAAGAATTGTGATGTTACAGTCATCATTGGCATTGACCGGCGTCTATTTGGATTAACGTTCATAGCCAACCAAAACCATTGTAAAGATAAGGATTAAATCTAAGTTAGTGTGGAACGCATGTACTTTTGTGTATAATGGAATGCATGGAAGGGGGGGGGGGAGGATTCCTTTTACAAATATGTTCCTATCTAGCAATGTTTCTAGGCTGTGTAGATTGCTCCTTTCTGATGCATGATTGCAACCACGACTAAGCCTGGACAGTCTGCCTATTACTTCCTCCCAGGCTTCTCTCACAGATTTCTGTCAGAGGAAAGCTTAGCCTAGTTGTCCAGACTTCAATCTGATTCAAATACTGGGCCTCTGAGTGTACACTCAACATCCTAGTACAACCTAGGCTAGCTCCAATCCTGGCATAGCGTAACTCTTCTGTGTCTTTCCATTTCAGATTCCCATGACATTCACATGATAGCAGCATTGCACTGTGTGAGGGCATCATAATCTCAGCGACTGAACTTCCCATTGCTAGCACCTTGACACAGTTGCCTCGCAGGCTTCATCCTACCCCCGAGATAATTTATCAAGCCTGAGGCAAGGACGAAAGTTGCCTGGCACCATGACATTGACATTTTCTGGAGTGATATTACGAAGAGAAAGATAAAGATCATTAAATTCCACATACTAAGAATGTTGCTATATGATTGGTCAAGAGTTGATCACGTGATAAAGCGTAGTTTCGCCCATCTGATCACCCAAGAAGGAAAGTTTGTTGCACTCTTGGTGATAGTACTTTGGTTTCGCTGATCTCTTCACTCCTCACAGTCCCAACGCGTGATCAATATTTTGAGTACGTGCAAAATAAAAGTGTGTTACACTCGGATTATCAGTTGATCAACAGTAGCTCCTCCTGACGGGTCATATCGCGTGTCCTAGTAACGCGCATCCTAACTCCTGTTCCCCATGACAGCGGCTCGGGGTTAGGTAGAGAAGTAAACATTACTTTTGTACGTCAAATTGTCAGTTTTGGTATAAATTGCTGGTTTCTGATGTGGAATATAAAGCAAATAATCAACTTTTGGTTTCAGGTAATCAGACGAACTATCACTTCCTCGGCGATCTGAATGTATACGCTATCTTTCCTCAGCTGCGCTTCGGAAAGATAGCTACATCCAGATCGCCTCGGAAGTGATAGTTCGTCCCGTCACCCTCACCAACGTTGATTATTTGCTTACTATCAATAATGTTGATACAACTGATATTCCAAGATGCAGAACAGAGTTTAGAGGCTATATTTTAGAGTTGAATAAAGGATTCATGGCAACCTAATTTGAAAAGAAAAGAAAAATGAAAATAGATTACCGGTATGGACAATGTCATGCTTACATGTACTTCTTGCATAACAGTTTTTTGTAATCCAATTCAAGATATTACTAGCACATGAGAAAAGCAGCGTTTCCATTAATCATACAGGTTTACTAGTTGCACTGACTGCTGCCAAACAAAGCTCAATGGGACCAATTCACATGGTGTTGACAATGTTTTTCTAATGAAGCATAATGAACTACATAATCATGAATGAGGAAGTGTGACACAAAACAGTGTTAATGAATTTTGCATCTCATGAACTGTTGTATGTGTCTTTAACAAATAATTGGCAATTTTATGGGAATTTTATTTACAATTCTTGTTCAATTTATTATGAATTCAATCTTGTAATCATAATTTTTAATGCTATTGTAATTATTATTATTGTTCTTAGTGCTATTCACATTTTTTTTGTCTCTTAAGCACATCAAATCCCTTTGTACAGTCGTCTTTTGAGAACATAGGATTTAAAAGATAAAAATCAAGATTGTTAAAATATTAACAAAGGGAAAGTGTATCGTTATGTTTTTGATAATTGTTTCAGATGTGTAACTCTCCACTTCAAAGTGGCTTGAGGCATTGTGTTCTGGTTGTCAGTCTGTACACCACCTTGTCCTTTTATGCCACAATGTAGCCCTGTTGCAGGTCAAAAATATAAAGTTGTGTCAATACCATGGAAACCAAGACCCTCTTCACAATATTAGAATTGGAAACTTGGCTGTAAGCAGAATTATAATGGGTGGAAATGAAGAAACCAGAGTCATTTCTCTTATCTGTGTGATAACAAGTGTAAAAGTGTTACAAGGACTAAGAGAAACACATTGTATTATGTTTGTAAATGGAGTATATGATGAGAAAGAGTAGCACTGAGTGCTTACTACAATTTATGCTTGTTGTTCTGTTCATTAGAGAGTATGGTTATGTGGATTGACACTCACCGATAGTATGCACCTGCATTACATTGATTTGATGTCAATCTAATACAGTGTATTGGGATTGTTTTTAAATGTATGTATTAACTCTCTAAATATTGTGTACATTTTGTTCTTTCTTTGTGATATACATGTATTTGTACCTGTAAAAGTTATACCTACATTAGACAAAATCAAAAGTTTGATTATTAACACTTGCACTGGTAAACACCATTTCAAGTACATGTAGAAGTTACAACTTTTAGCTTGCATACATTACAGTATTTTTTCACACTTTCCCCTTATTCCAGTTAGCAAGAGCTAACTTAACTTGTCCCTTCAAAAACGCCTGGCCCCTGCCCATTTTTTTTTAATGAAAGGAACTTTGATCCTACCATTTTGAGTAATGACATACATATACATGTATTGATTTTGACGCTCAAGACATTCTTCTCTTGAGTTGGCTCAATTTATTGTTTGATATTTAAGTGGTGATATGGCAAGGATCAAACCTGTATGAAAATAAGCCAATAGTAAAAGACTTGAGCTCCACGGTGCCATTTTCACTTTAATGATTTTTTTTACTGTTTATATTGTTTTCATGAATTTGAACAAGGCTTACACTTATTTTCCTGCCCTAGCAATTGAATTGCTGATCAGAAACTATATATTTTTTTGCCCCGTTGTCTTTTTCTTGTTTAATATTTGACCGCTGTTAGTGTTTCCTCGTTTCAATTTTTTATTGTGCCATGCAACCTTCCTTTCACAAAATGTCAAATGAAATTGTTTTATGAAATGTTAAATCTCATGAAATAAAGTGTAGATATTGTACATTCGGGTAACGCTCTCAGGCATGTGTCATTGAATACTTCTTTACTGTCTGATCGCATTACGAGATATGTCATTCAACAAAAGCAAGTAAAATTGACATACAGAGAGCGGAGAAATATGTATATGGGATGAAGCGAAAAAGGAGAGACAAGTTGAAAAAAAAGTCGAGCAAGGGAGAGAGAGACAGAGAGAGAGAGAGTAAGATCGGTAGAAAAAGAGCCAAATATATGTTTCCTTAAATTGAGCGAGAATGAGAGATACAAAGGGAGAGATGTAGGAGGAGGACAAAGACTGAAAAGGGGGAACCAGACGTGTAGGTCCGTCTTTCAATACATAGCCCATCCGTGGAATTACAATACACCTTGCATTGTTCTGCACAACATATGAATACATGTACATGTATTACTTTTTTCTCACTTCTTCTCTCTCTTATTTACATAATGTAGTTTAAATCTTAAACTATAGGCCTATAAGAGAAAGGGGAAAGTTTTGTACTGTAATGTGAACGAATGAAAGAGGAAACGGAAGAGAGAAAGAAAGAAGAGTGACATAGCGAGAGAAAAAAAAAGTAAGTGAGAAATTGGAAGGCAGGGGGTGACCTTTCCATAAAGTTCTAGTATCAAAATAAGAAAGAAAACGGGGAGAAAAAAATGCTTACTGGCAATTCAAATATTGGGGTAGGGGAACTAATTCCTCAAATTCATGACAACAACCTATAAAAAGATCATAGCATGAAACAGTATAAGTGAATCAGATATCATGAAGTTGGAGTGTTAAGTTGTGGCTAACCGTGCACGTTTAATCCTATATCCTATACAATTATTCATTGTAAACTGGCTTGGTCAAGAACGTCTTCAACGTCAAGATCAATATGTCATTAATCAAAATGGCAGCATCACAGTTTCTCTCCTGGCGTACCTCACAAAAAGAAAACAGAACAATTGCAAAAGACAAAATAATAAGGTATGTTTTTCCACTAGATTGAACAAAACTGAAATGCATTGATTTGTTATATTTGTAATGCAAGGAAAAGTTTCGACTGGCCATCTGGTCATAATGGACCATTCTCTCTTTGCAAAGGTCTATTTCATAGTTCACTGTTATTATCAAGACGTGCTGAACGTAAAACATACGACATTTAGCAAACTCATGTCAGAGATTAACAATTGCAAAAGACGAAATAATAAGGTATGTTTTCCACTAGATTGAACAAAACTGAAATGCATTGATTTGTTATATTTGTAATGCAAGGAAGAGTTTCGACTGGCCATCTGGTCATAATGGACCATTCTCTCTTTGCAAAGGTATATTTCACAGTTCACTGTTAAATCAAGACGTGCTGAACGTAAAACATACGACAGTGAGTAAACTCCTGTCCGAGATTAACAATGCCTACAGGAGGGACGTTAGACAAACAATGCCTCGAAAAAAGTACACAATTTAAAGAAGACAATATTATATGTGAGAATGGTGAAATGCATGGTAGAGGTGAACAACTCTTTTGAAATTTATCTTGTCTAAATGTTGTCTTGACCTTGCCCACTGCAAATTATGCTCAGTCACAATCAAATGTCCAAAGGTAGGCCTATTCTCTTACACTAATACTGAGGACACAAAAAAATGGGAGAACATCTCGCACGTGCACGGCACAAAATCAAAACTTCAAACAATCATAGCTTATCTATCCTTTTCGATGGATGTTCACGAAACCTTTACTGACATTCAGGATTCTTTATATAATAACGACAACAACAGTATTACGCAATCGCAAATACACGTGTTACGTTGCCGATTCGTAAATGGATCACAAAAATGGCGAAGACATCTCATAAACCAGGACCTTTGAAGCAACAGAACAAAGGACACAAGACAGGACGCCATCGGAGCAAAGGAAAAATTGATGTAGAATATAAAGGTTTGATACTTTGTTTTGATAATTGGATGAATTTGGGGGATATATTGTTTTGTCGTGATCAAGAATTGTGTTCCGGTAGACAGATGAAGTACTCCAGTCCCACTCATCTATGTTTGTGTTATTAGATTCTGTGTTATTTAGACACCGCCTGAGCTGCGCCTGGAATCCATGTCAACTTAGACCGAAAAATCAGTCTCTGTAGGACATTGGATCCGCTGAGATTGCATCTGGCTCCTCTGAACGCATGTCATTTCGATTAAAGAATGCCCCGAATGAGACGGTTATTCCTGTCTATGTCAACTCGCACCACTGATATGCTGTGGATGGTTGCGATGTGTAAATCAGCCACTCTTAAAGGGGAAGTTCACCCTGAAATTATTTTGGTTTAAATAAAAAGAGGCAAATGAAAGAAACATATGAGTGAAGGTTTGACGAAAATCGGTCAAAGGAAAAGAAAGTTATTTGATTTTAAAGTTTTGATTTTGTGACGTCACGTGCGAGGTGCTCTCCCATATGTTGTGTACAATTTTTTTCGAAAATGTGCATTTTCTCACAAAGATATGCATCCGTTTACTCGTGCGTTTGATACATTATCAGAAATACGTTTTTACACACATACCTGTACGAAGAAAAATCATTCCGTTGTCAAGAACAGGGAAAAAAGCAATTTATCGACTTTTTTGTACACAACATATGGGAGAGCACCTCGCACGTGACGTCACAAAATCAAAACTTTAAAATCAAATAACTTTCTTTTCCTTTGACCGATTTTCGTCAAACCTTCACTCATATGTTTCTTTCATTTGTCTCTTTTTATTGAAACCAAAATAATTTCAGGGTGAACTTCCCCTTTAATGTGCCATTGTCATGTTGCCATGTGTTGGCACAACGAACTATTGTCCATAGACTGTGTACAACGGATAGATCGTCCGCGCACAGCAATTCGGAGACCGCTGATTGGGCAATCGCGCAGATCACGTCATGACCACGTGGTTGCCTTCCGACTGCGTGTGGAAGTATCGATAGTGATAACGATATCCGGTCACATTGTGTACGCAGGAAATGGTCTTGGTTCGTGATCGGATCGCTCCAGTATCGATCGAAAATTATCGAAACTCTGCAATTTCATGCATATTGACTGACGGTCCTAAAACCCGGAAGCCAATTGACTTTGTACACGTTGCGATAGACTCTACAAATTCCAACAAACACGATGCGGGGGTGACGCTAATTCGTACGATTTTCACGGAAAAGCAAGAAGCAATCGAAATTCGCTTACCTGTGCGGTATCGGTGAGAAAATAGATCCTCTGAGAATACCTTTCAAAATTCATATAAAATATAGGAAAGTGAAATTGTAGGTCGATTTTGGTACGAGGTGATAGAGAATTTTACACTTGTTTTGGTGGAATACTGTGTGGGGACATAGAAGGCTTGCACTGCACATGCTTACTATATTTTCATTCATAAATTGGCTCTCGGCAGTGGCTGGATGACGTCATGTAATAAGCAAAAATGGACACGACCGCTAGCGACCACGCTCCGCTATCCGTTGTACACGATTGTTCATTGTGGTTGGGGAGCCCAAAATTACCCCTATTTTCTGATATTTGTGCAAAAAATTACTGGTGGATTTACTGCTGTTTTCTCATCAATTGCTGTCTGTCAATTGTCAATAACATTTCTGCTATTGTATTTTTTGTTTTGAACAATTCAATTGTTTTTATTTTCTTCATATTTTCTCTATATTTAGGAAGAGTCAGTGCCAAGACAATATCTAAGAAATGGAAGAGAGATCTAAGCAAAGCTGATCGCAGAAATAAGGTAAGATGAATCTACATCTCTACAGGTGGATCACAAGGAAGTTGTAGATAGTGGTCTCCTTCACTTGTACATATATTTGTAGAGGGCCTTCCTCGGCTTGTTCAACTTGGAGACTTGGTCAAGTTGTTTGCTTCGGTGAACACAAATCAACTAGACTTTTACCTGCCACAGGATTTGTTGTTTATCAAATCTTCCCTGTGTGCTGTCATAAATCAAGAGATTTGAAATGACTGTAAATAGACCGTGGGATGGACACGCGAAAACGGCTTCGTTTTGAAGTTTCGTTCACGTGGTCAGGGGCATTAAAAAGAACACAGATGAAAATTACCTTAAAAATATGCAAAACCAGAATCCAGATGTTCATTTTGACAAATCCTGCACACTGACGAGAAAGGTAAAGATAAACGTAGCACTTTACAGCCTGTTAATGTCCGAAATCACCATGAACAAGATGGCAGCCCTTCATACTAAACTGTCACGCAAAGCAGGCATTTTTTTTACTTTGCAGAAAAAATACAAAGATTAAAACAATCCTAACCGGTTCCACTGAACACACGATCCACAATTCAAGTGGTTTTGCAGAAATCATAACTGAGCAAACCATTGGTCCGCATGAAAGCATGGTGTCATTCGATGTAGTCTCCCTTTTCACCAACGTACCGATCGATGATGCTTGCAGTGCTGTCTTGCAGCGCCTGCAATTAGACAGCAACCTTTCCGCCCGTACCACACTGTCTCCAGAACAGCTTACCAAACTCCTTGAGTTTGTCCTCAGATCCACATACTTTCTGTACAGGGGTTCATACTACGAACAGACTAAAGGGCGGCCATGGGCAGTCCGGTCTCGGCTGTCGTGGCCAACCTATACATGGAAAGTTTTGAAGATGAAGCATTAGATGCATGCCCTCTCTCTTGCATTCCCCGGGTTTGGAAGAGATACGTAGATGACACGTTCATCATAGTCTCCAGTTCAGAAACCGACAACCTGCTCAGACACATGAATGGCCGCCACCCATCCATTCAGTTTACGTCGGAGGTTGAGTGTGAAGGGAAGATAGCATTCTTAGACACGATGGTTCACAGGCACGAGAACCACAGGCTCTCCACCTCAGTCTACAGGAAGCCTACCCATACAGACCAGTACATTGCGTTCGACTCTCACCACCCCACATCGGTGAAGAGAGGGCTGGTAAAGTGTCTTTTTGACAGAGCATCATGCCTCGTGACAAACCCACAACAGCCAAGCAAAGAACGGACTCGTGTCCGCAATGCCCTGAGTCTCAACGGTTACCCACGCCGTTTCATACATAACACCAAGAAGAAAGCCCTAGAACAAAAGGATCAGAAGGAATACAAGTCATTCGTAGTCTTGCCTTACGTTGATGGAGTGTCCCCACAACTCAGGCGCCGCCTGGAAAGCCATGGCATCCGCACGGTTTTCCGATCAGATACCACCCTCCAACAACAACTAACACGCCCCAAAGATCCTATCCCTCAACACAGACGGGACGTGACCGTTCATACATCGGTGAAACTGCCCGACCGATTTCTGAAAGAATTTCTGAGCATAAGAGGGATGTCAGGCTCCGCCGGACTGACAGCTCAGCAGTAGCTGAACATGCCTGGGATAACCAGCACCAGCCAGACTGGGATGGGGTTCAGTGCATCTCCCAAGAACGGCACTGGTACACACGTAGGGTTAAGGAAGCTATCAATATCCGTCTCAATCCCAACAATTTCAATCGAGACAACGGGATCGATATCCCCGATTTTTGGATTCGTACGATACGCCGCCATGACACTCCTCGCCATGACACTCGACCGCCTTTCGATACGACTTAACAGCCCGTTGTTAGTCCATAGCCAGTCTTTGTTACCGCCCAACAATATACTGATTTTAGCGACTCTTGGACTTGTTGGTCGCCCGTAATTACCGGCCTGTGGCTTTGTCCCTTTTGTCCTTTGTCGGTAACTTGTTACCGCCGGTCAATGCGAGGCGCATCAACGGTCTATTGTTGGTCAAGTACCCGGATACGCCGGCTATTAGTATTGGACCATTTATAGTTAGTGCGCTGCACTGACCATAGGGTATTTAAACCCCTGCTTACTACAATTTTGTATCACACCTGACGAAGTGTTGCAGCGGCACACGAAACGTCGTGATCTTTTCGATACCGTTTACCTTACATTGCGAGACAAACGATTATCAGTAGCCATCTATCCGCAATGAGTAACATTTTTAGCATTATTAATCCTTTATATGTTTCAACCATTCTAGGGATACTGCATTAGAATGTGACAAAACTCTAATCTTGCACTTTATGTACTCTTTCAAGTTGATAAACAATAAACATGTTTGAGCTTCCGTGCCATGGTTTAAGTTGAATCAAAAAGTGCAGGCAAAAGTCAAATTTTCTCTCAAAAGCCAAATGTCACAAGGTAGTGAGATGGCTGTGGTAAAAAGCATGTGGACGCATGCTGTATGAACAATAAAGGTGTACACAATCGCTATGCACACAATTAGCCAAACTTTGAATGTGTAATTGACTCATGATTGTGCTAAAATGGGAAGGGAACTCACCACCATATGTGCGAAACGGAGAACGGAACGCACGAACGTCTATGAATTGGCCATACTTTGCCCCTTGCTGGGTGAGGTATTAATTCTATGTACTCTTTTCAGATTATACACAATAAACATCTTTTATTCACTTCAGCGCTTCAAAAGGTACTGATTTTAGTGTTCTTACATCCTGTTATTTTAGTTTCGAAAAGCATTTTGAAGTTTTCATTGTTTATATCCAGATCGGGGATAATACCCTAAAGTTTGACAAGAATGCAGGGCGAAGGCAAGTGCCATTAAATCTGAATGGAATAAGTCCAGAGAATGCATGTCCACAAGTGATTACGTAGGTTTCCTCAATGAAGTACAGTACAGTGTAGGTGAAAAGAACAATATTGATCAGTTGTAACATGTTAACAAGGATATGTATAGGAATGAAAGAAGGAGCTGAAGTTAGCAACGTAGCATAATCTAGACCCCTAAAACGCAGGATTGCCATGCCATGGTTCAAGTTGAAAAAAAGAGTACAGGCAAAAGTCAAATTTTATCTCAAAAGCCAAATGTAACAGGGTAGCGAGACAGCTATGGTAAAAACCATGTGGGTGCATGCTATACAAACAATAAGGTGTACACAATTGCTATGCACACAGTCAGCTAAACTTCAAATGTTTAATTGACCCTTGATTGTGCTAAAATGCGCAATCCTGCCACCGCATATGTGAAATATGTGCGAAATGGCTATTGGAAGGCACAAAGAGTTAATGCCGTGCAAGGTAGATTTTAACACAGCATGTTTCCCATTTACTTTTATGCAGGCTCTTCAGCTGCGAAAGAAGAAGAGAGATGGTCTGCTCAGCCAGAAGAGAATTGGGGGTCAAGAGGCACCTCCTCATTTGGTCGTAAGTAGAAGAACACCTTCTTCATAGAGTACCAAAGTGTGATGTTATTTAAAGTAAGACAGTGAAAGCTGCCTTAGCGACTACCAATCCTTAACGACCACCTAAGATTCCCCTGCAGAAAAATCATGTAGCAACCACCTGCTCAACACTTCTAACGAGCACTGAAACTGCCTCTGCACAGACATGAAAATGTGCACACAATGACCACATGACCAGCATTGTGAGCATCCAATGACCATAGAATTGCTAAATAAGGAACTACAATCATCTTTTTCAAAATTGTCAGTGCCTGAGAATATCCTTCATACACTTCCACACAAAGGCCTGAGGAAACACTTTTGAATAGCAAGCAAACATTTAGTTGCCAAAATGGAATGTAACATTCTTACATGTTCTAGGGATAATTTGAACCACTGTAATCAGTAAGCAATACTTTTATTTTTGTAATTACCCAGAGTTTGAACAGTGCACTGCTCTGCTATTGTCCACCATGAACTTAAAACTGCATCTGAACCTCTATCTTATGAGTCTGTTGGAAGGGTCCGTTTTATCTTGTGTCACCCCCTCATCCCCCTTCCCTTCGATTTTTTTATTTAGAAGTTAGTCCTAATAATGGTGTTTGATTAAGTTTCAACATTACAATTTCTTTAGATGGTACTTCCTCTCCATGGACATGTTAACGTCGATAGCATTCTTGGCCTCTTGAGGGCAGCAGATAGCGATGCAATTGAGTATCCTGGCAACAACAGCAATCTGATGCATATATGGTAATTATGTGTGTTCCACAGATGGAAAAAGGTTGGATTATATGAACGTAAATGTTCTCCAAAGAAAAACAAGCAAAATCAATAAAAAAACGTAAGTAAGTTTATAATTCTCAAATACCAACGATTCAAAGAAAAAAAATTGATATGCAAGCTGAGTAATTACAAATATAAAATTTCTTGAGTATGTGCACCGTTCAAAACAACTTTTTTTCCCCTTGCATATATCCCAGATTTATTGGAATTGAATGCACAATGAAAACTTCATAGGACTTCCCTCTGAAATATGTACAAGAGTGGACACAGTCCTCTGACACCTGAATGATTTATATGCTTTACATGCTTTACAATGATTTACATGCAAATAATGTAGCTTGGCATATTCCACAACACATGGCAATGTACCATAGCTAATCATAATTGTTAGATGCTTAACTTGAACATATCTTCGGATAAGCCATTGCAAATCCAATCGTGATCAGGGGGTGTTTCACCAAGCTGTTCTTTATCTAAGAACAACTTTATGCACATCTGGTGACCCTTTATTTCCAACAATCCTAATCATATATGTTCTTTGAATGTTTCCATGGTGAGAGTGTACTAATAAATACTATTTAGAAAATAGCAAAACTTTCGGTAACACCATGTGGTTGTATTCTTTCGGATAATTGGCCCACTTATGGGGTGAAGAAAAGGAAAGGATAGTGAAAAGTGAAAAAAGGAGAGGTGAATTTTTATATTTTATAACACTTACACGAGACTATTTTTAGCTTTAGTTTTCGGTGTTTTAAACCGAAAATAAATGGGATGGAATGGAGGTAGAAAAAGAGGGTGGGTGTTGATGAAAGTTGTGAACTAGTCACAAAGTAGTGATAAAGAGAAAAGAAAAGAAAAGAAAATGAGAAAAGGGTAGAAAAGTTATAGTCAGTTCTGCAACTAACTATAGGTTTCTTTCAAAATCTGAAAGAGGGAGTATCAGTCTCGACGTTTCGGGCAGTGTGCTCTGTCCGTCATCCGGAGAATAACTCGAAGAAACTAACGAGCGCGCCGGGTATTTATGCGATCCGAAGGGATCCGAAATAACCTGAGAGTGTCCGAAATCAGCCAATAGGAATAGAGCTTTTCGGCGCGAATGTGCTGTGTGCACTAGAGCGTGAAACAGCTGAAAAGGTGCGAAAGTGCGGCGCGAATGCGAGGTGTGCACTGGAGCGTGAAACGGTGCGAAAGTGCGGCGTATTCAATTCCCCGAGCTTTCGGGTAGGTCGTCGTCCCGTGTGCGTTGTGCGTGGTGGTGCTGCCGGTGTGCGTGGTGAAGAAGTGGCATCCAGATATCGTTGATCACAAGTCCGCTCTCCTGGGGTACCGTGTCATGTTGAAGAAGCTCGGGGAATTGAATACGCCGCACTTTCGCACCGTTTCACGCTCCAGTGCACACCTCGCATTCGCGCCGCACTTTCGCACCTTTTCAGCTGTTTCACGCTCTAGTGCACACAGCACATTCGCGCCGAAACGCTCTATTCCTATTGGCTGATTTCGGACACTCTCAGGTTATTTCGGATCCCTTCGGATCGCATAAATACCCGGCGCGCTCGTTAGTTTCTTTGAGTTATTCTCCGGATGACGGACAGAGCACACTGCTCGAAACGTCGAGACTGATACTCCCTCTTTCAGATTTTGAAAGAAACCTATAGTTAGTTGCAGAACTGACTATAACTTTTCTACCCTTTTCTCATTTTCTTTTCTTTTCTTTTCTCTTTATCACTACTTTGTGACTAGTTCACAACTTTCATCAACACCCACCCTCTTCTTCTACCTCCATTCCATCCCATTTATTTTCGGTTTAAAACACCGAAAACTAAAGCTAAAAATAGTCTCGTGTAAGTGTTATAAAATATAAAAATTCACCTCTCCTTTTTCCACTTTTCACTATCCTTTCCTTTTCTTCACCCCATAAGTGGGCTAATTATCCGAAAGAATACAACCACATGGTGTTACCGAAAGTTTTGCTATTTTCTAAATAGTATTTATTAGTAATCCTAATCATATTTGACAAATCATAAACTTTGTATTCAGACACTTGTTAAATACACAAAAAAAATGATTGATAAACATCAGATTTGAACTTAAGCTGATGGGAATCAAAGTCATTGAGAATCTGATTGAGCACAAGAATGGGTCACCAGTTGTGCGTTAAGCCATTCTTAGCTTAAGAACAGCTTGGTGAAACACCCCCTGCTAACTGCACATTACGATAGTCATATATTTCTGATTCCCCCCTGTCCTCTTTGGTCTCTTTTTTTTTCATCTTGCAGTGTGCCACGTTTTAAGAAGAGATTCACCTTTGTTGTCCCATCCACCAATTTGTCGGCCATCTTGGACACTGCCAAGGCTGCAGATTCTGTGCTGTGTCTCCTGGAATCCAATGCATGCTGGGACGACTGGGGTGACCACTGTGTGTCCTGTTTGTTTTCCCAGGGTTTACCATCACCCACTTTTGTCACACAGGTGAGAACCTTGTGATGTCTCTGCCTGCAAGTGGCTGGAGCCAATACGGATTGTCCATCCGCATAATCTCCTTAAAGCAGTCTTTTTTAAATTTTAATTGTGGGAGAACATTTTCACTTCTCTGAGAACTTCCAGGAAATGTATTCCACATTTTCAGTTATTCTCTATGAGTATTTCAAGATCCTGTGCACCAAGATTTATCTTCATTGCTTTAGTGGGAACGTAACTGTTGTATTTGTAGTTCATTGATCCATGGAGAGTGATTCCACATGTTCAATTTCTTCTTATGATTGTTTGAAACCTGTGTACAACAGTTTAGATCTTCATCTGAATTTATCTTTTAAATAATTGTTTGAAAAGATTGAGGTCACTGTAGCAGCCTGTAAGATCATCGCCTCAATTTGATTGCATTTCATTTTCATCAGGGAATCATGGATGTGCCTGTCAAGAAGAGGACGGAGGTGAAGAAGACACTCCAGAAGACAATAGAAAAAAGGCAAGTTACCACCAAGCCTCTCCCTTTTCGCTATCAACAGACCAAAAATGTTCAATCATCTAATATGCAAATGGCCCCTTGGTAGATCAGTTGTTTAACTGAAAGGGCTACCCTGTTGAAATAAAATGTTAATGATAGTAAATAAATAAATATTCTCCAATATTGTGGAATATTCTCAACTTACGCAATCCAAAGTATTTAAGAGTATGTTTGAGATGCCACACTGCCAAATGTTAATTAGAGTCATCCTTGGTGTATCATCTACATGATAATTTCATACCCATCATTTGAAAAGATGGAGCTCACTATAGCAGCTTTAGCCCATTGATTGTCACGCTTTGTGAACTCTGGTTCAGCAGTATACCCTAACAATAACATGTATGAAGTCTCACATACATGGCTTTTTGAACCTTTTCAGGAAAAGTGCAAAACCAGCTTTGTTTTTGTTTGAGACATAGCAATCATAGTCTACATTCATATACCATATTGCACTGCTCAGCATATCGCACAGCGATGCACTCCTCACTGTATCACTAAGGATTGGAGAGCCGCAAGGTGTGCTATTACGGTCTCCGGTCTGTAGGCTATAGAGGACCAAAGTGTGACATCATTTGAGCATTATTGTCAAGACAACTGGCTCTAAACAATATGGGTAGAGCAAGCAGTGGTGATCACAATGGGGACTGTAATTGGGAATGCGGGACACTAGCTAGATAGACAATATCGGACAGCTAAACCTCTCACTGGAGTGAGTTTGTTTAGAGCCCATTGTCTTGACAACATGTTCATATGACGAGACCACTTCGGTACTCTATGGAAACCGCAAAGTCAAAAACTTATTTGCAGTTTAGCAATCAATATAATTCCATGCAAAGTCAGTGTCCAGCTCTATTATTAGGAGGGAAGTTCTTAAGGAGTATTGTCCTCCATTTTTTGGTGTCTTTTACCACATTTATTATTTTGACCTGCAAAGAGCTACCCTGCCTTCTAATGTCAAACCTTGTGTCATAACAAGAGCTGATGCTATGTAGTTGCACCTTTGAATGGATCACCAGGTTTCCAAATGGGAAGCTGTACACAGCAGACACAGACCAAGACAGTATACTGCTGCTCAGGCATCTTGCCGATCAAAAGCTGAATTCCTTGAAGTGGCGTGACGTCAGGCCTCACGTCTTGGCCGAGGATGTGACCTTTGAACCCAATGAATCTGGGGTATGTATTCGTAGTCATGAAATGTTTGTGATGTAACTGCTGTGTTAGTTGACTGCATCATTGACACTGATACAATGTATATACTGTACAATGTAAATGTCATTTGAATGATACACAAATATGAGACACAGTTTCTTATAAAATAAGATAAATAATTAGAATAATGTAATAAGCAAATTTTGACCAAACTGGGTAAAAAGATGATAACTTCTTGTAGATAGACTAGTTGGAGTAGAAGTGAAATTTGTATAAAGAGATCAGAGGTCAATGAACTTTGCCATAAGTTTAAAATTGCCAAAATATCAAATTTTTTCAATAACTAGAAATTCAATGGTCTTATTTTCATTCTGAATTGCACAGTGATGGCTCACTACATGGAGATCAATAAATGAGATTTTAGGAGAAATTGCTCAGAGATCAAAATTAAATAAACTGCCAAAATTGGCAAAATGTGAACAAACAGAGAAATTGAATTGTCTAATTTCAACTCAAAGTGGTGCAATACTATGATGGATTCACTAAATCGAGATAGACTGATCACAGTTTAGGAAAAATCCCTGGTAGACCAAAAGTAAAAATTGCCAAAGTGTTTTATTTTCCCCAAGCTTATATTCTTTGGAAATTATCACAGCAAAGAATAGAATATTATGTGGTGATTTATTCCTTTTCAATCCCAGGATGGCAAAGGTACGTTGAAAGTGTCTGGCTTCTTAAGGGGCTCGTGTCTGTCGGTGAACGGGCTGGTTCATCTCCCAGGCTTCGGAGACTTCCAGATGAAGCGGATTGAAGCCCCTCCTGACCCTTGCCCTTTGACCCCGCGGAATGTCAAGAAGAAGGTCAAGAAGAGTGTGGACGGCATGGCAGTGGTAAGAGAACTCAACATTGCAGTGGGAAGTTGTAGAATGGGCCTGACCTAACATTGGTAACAAGCAAAATGAATAAATGTAGAATGGGCCTGGTCTGAGGGTGCTGTCTAACCTTTCTACAATGAGAAGAACTCACAAACAAAATGTGAAAAAGCCAGGAAACAATCAAATTGTTCTGTATTTCGCAGGTGCAGGGGACTAGTCTACAAGCCTAGTTTCTTTGGACTCCTCCACTTTTCCAATTCATTGTATTTTGGTGCTCTCATCTCATTGTATGGTAAAGTTTCTTTTATTTATGTTTCACAACATTTGTTTGGATTAAATCAACCTAAAAGTTGAAACTATCCCTCTTGACTCACTCCACAGGATGAGGAGGAGTTGGAGAGCATGGAGGAAGGTCATAGGTTACTGGAGGTCGTTGATCCCCAGCAGCAAGAGGCGCTGCAGGCAGAGGCGGTGCCTGACCCCATGGAGGGGGAGCAGACCTGGCCCACTGAGGAGGAACTCGCCGAGGCTGAAGGTAGCCGGTTTACCCCAATCAGGAGGCGAGGGGTGGAGGAGGAATTATTTGTTGGCACTACTATCCAAGACTGATGTTATAAATGGACCCCATGAAGCATGTTGTCCATTCACAGGAATTAGACCCCTGTGACAAGTCAACTTCAATAAAAGCAGACAAATTTGAGAGCAGATTAGTAAAAGATTGAGAAGAAGCACACATATCATAAGGAGGGTTTTGGCATTTAAAAATCATAATTAGTTCTTCTGTAAGTTTGCTCTCTAAATCAAATGTAGGAGAGTGGTGTTTTTGGTATTGTTCTGTAAAGGCATGGCACACAAGAATGACAATGAATTCAGTACAGCAAGTGGCCACCCCAGCCACAGCGCTGAGATCTTGGCGATCACGAACAGCTAAGTTAAGCATACTGTGAAGTGTGTGCTAAATACGATTTTCATGATGCATACGTACTTATGTACATACAAGCGTTGCATGAAGCATTGCTATTGTGATTTTTATTATGCCTCCGCCACGAAGTGGCCGGAGGCATTATGTTTTCGGGTTGTCCGTCTGTCCGTCCGTCCATCCGTCCGTCCCGAATCCGTTTAGGCAATATCTTGAAAACCGTTAAGCAGATTTGCTTCAAACTTGGTACATGTATGCATTGCATGAAACTAATGAAGTGTGTAAAATTGGGGTCAAATCTGATTGAGGTCAAAGGTCAAAGGTCAATGAACTTTGTAAAAATTGCCCCAAAATGACCTTTTCCACAATAAATCCAAATCCAAGGATGCAATTCTCATTAAACATGGTGCAAAGATGGATCACAACTTGGGGATAGACTGGTGACATTTTTGGTAAAATTCCTGAAAGGTCAGAGGTCAAAGGTCAATGAAATTTGTGAACATTTGCCAAAAAGTAACCTTTTTCACAATAAATCCAAATCTAAGAATGCAATTCTCATTAAACATAGTACAAAGATAGATCACTACTTGGGGATAGTCTGGTGACATTTTTGGTAAAATTCCTGAAAGTTCAGAGGTCAAAGGTCAATGGACTTTGCCAAAATTGGCTAGAAATTGCCCCAATCTTTCAATTTTTCACAATAAATCCAAATCCAATGGTGCAATTCCAACCAAACATAGTGAAACGATGGATAACTACTTTTGGGTAGACTCTTGACATTGTTGGTGAAATTGGTGGAAGGTCAGAGGTCAAAGGTCAATGAACTTTGCAAAATTGATATTTTTCACAATAAACCCAAATCCAAATCCAATGGCGCAATTCTAACCAAACATGATACAGAGATGTATCACCTCATGGAGGTAGACTGGTGAAAGTTTGGGTAAAACTCCTGAGAGTTCAAAGGTCAATGAACTTTGCTGAAAATTAGCTAAAATTGCCCCCAAAGTGATAATTTTCAAAATATATCCAAATCAAATGGAGCAATACCAACCAAACATGATGCAAAGATGGATCACTACTTAACTGATGATATTTTTGGTGAAATTTCTCAAAGGTCAGGGATCAAAGGTCAATGAACTTTGCCAAAATTGGCTAGAAATTGCCCCCAAATAGATATTTTTCACATTGAATCCAATACTAATGATTCAATTCAAACCAAACATAGTACAGAGATGTATCACTTCATGGAGGTGGACTGATGAAGTTTGGGTAAAATTCCTGAAAGTTCAAAGGTCAATGAACTTCACCCAAAATAGGCCAATTTTAAACAGACTTGATACAAGGATGGATTTAGACAGACTGGTTAGATTGGAAGTCAAAGAAGTAAGAGGTCAAAAGTCAATGAACATTGCCAAACTTGGCTAAACTTGAAAAAAAAACAGAATGTGATATTTTAATTTCACATAGGAGCAATGGTACATTGCCCACCAAACATATACATTTTCTGAGAACAGCAAAGAGGCGGAGGCATATTTATCGACTGCAGAGCAGTCAAAGTGCTCTAGTTCTTCCTATATTAAAAATCGTACTGTTACGATTTTTCACCCTTTTTAGTGTCAAAAATCATAGCAAATACGATTAAAACCTTCTTTCATTCATTTCATGAATTCCTCATTTATCGCTCTTCCTCTTGCTAGCTGCCCTGAGAGGAGATGACAAAGAGCATGTTTTGAAGAGGGTACCCAAAGGCACATCTGCATATCAAGCAACATGGATTGTGGAAAGCGACGAAGAGGACGACGATGATGAATACGGCGAGGAGGATGATGAGGTCAGATAATTACCCGTAATAGCATGAATATTTAATGCATGCAACGTTAAGAATTCAGTAAATTATCTTTGAAATTCACTGATATTGGAGAACTTAAGTTTGCTTTTTGTCTCGCCCACCGGAGGTGAAGGGGAGACTAAGGGATCCAAATGGCGTCCGTCCATCGTCCGTCCGTTGTCCGTCACCTGTCACAAATGTTAAAGTTTACCTGCAAGACTCTCTTATGATCCATAACTTGGCAACTGTTACAGCAATGGCAGCCACACTTGGTTGATAGAAGCACTAGGGGTATCTTCATGTTATGGTGTTGTCAGAGGTCATGTGATGATGTCAAAGGTCATTTGAGGTCATATATTAAAGAGTATGTGCAAGACTCTCTTTTTCTATGTTAAAGTTTACCTGCAAGACTCTCTTTTGACAAATAACTTCACATAGGTTGCTTGGATTACAACCTAACTTGAGTCATAGATGCACTGGGGGTACCTTCATGTTATGGTACCGTTGGAGGTCACAGGATAAGGTCAAAGGTCATTTGAGGTCATACGTTAAAGTTTACCTGCAAGACTCTCTTTTGACAAATAACTTCACATGGGTTGCTTGGATTACAACCTAACTTGGGTCATAGATGCACTGGGGGTACCTTTATGTTATGGTGCCGTTGGAGGTCACAGGATAAGGTCAAAGGTCATTTGAGGTCATACGTTAAAGTTTACCTGCAAGACTCTTTTGACAAATAACTTCACATAGGTTGCTTGGATTACAACCTAACTTGGGTCATAGATGCACTGGGGGTACCTTCATGTTATGGTGCTGTTGGAGGTCACAGGATAAGGTCAAAGGTCATTTGAGGTCATACGTTAAAGTTTACCTGCAAGACTCTCTTATCACACATAACTCATCACATGTTGCTACAATGGCAATCAAACTTGGATGATGGATGCACTGGGGGCACCTGCATGTTATTGTGCTGTAAGAGGTCACATGATAAGGTCAAAGGTCATTTGAGGTCATACATTAAAGTTTACTTGCAAGACTCTTGGTGAAGGCTTCCTAACTTGTGCACAGAATTGTGTGAGCATGTGTGAGCATTACTGATGTAGATTTAGGCAAACATTACTCATGCACATTTATGCAAATTTATTCAAAGTCACTATTTTGCACCTGATTTTGATGTTGTCTGTTTAAAGTTGCTTATTTGTTTGTTTCAGTTTTTCACAGGTTTTACAGGCAGGCACTACCTCTTAGGCAACAAAGGAGCCCATTTATTTTATGGCAACATGGCGTATACATGTAATAGATATGGAAAGTCATTCCAGTTTGAGAGCGAACCTCCAGACACATTCATGTAATATTTGCTACAAATGTGGGAAGCAGTTTACCAGGAAACAAGTGTTGCATTCACATTCTTGTATAGGTTCTTTTTCATGTCAGTATTGCAACAAAACATATTGCTCTGAAGTCAGACTTAAAAGTCATTCTTGTACATTTTGTACAAAGTGTAAAAAGCAATTTAGTTCATTTCAAAGAAAGGAAGGTCATGTATGCGATAATATGAAAGCAAGCACAAGTGCTAATCGAGATGCCCATGACCAGTGTGAAGAAGCTTCAAATGCACATTTGAATAAAGTGGAAAATACAAAAAAGAACAAACCAGTGACAGAAGAAAGTCATAACAGTCAGGATTCATTCAGGTTAAAGTCAACGAATACTGAAGAAGTTCAGCTCAACAGCGAAAGGCTACCAGTACTTGTCAGATGTTGTTATATAATCCTGACTATATTTCTGCCTTGGTGGGAGATGTTGGAACTTATATAAGTGATGATGTAATTTATGCTGTTACAAAACTTATGAAGTCCAAAGACTCCAAATATGAGTTTAACATTGGAAGTATGACCCCAGCAGCTATGACAGTGGCACTGCAAGAGCAGACTCGTTGTGGACCCATAGAGTCAGGATTACAATCATCTATTAACTTTCATTATGTTAACAACCACTGGGTCACTTCATTTTTGGATCCAAACAGACAAGCTGTTTATGTATATGACAGCTTAAGACAAGGAAACAGGATACAACAATTGAAGCCACAGTTAGAGTTATTGTATGGAGAGCTAGCGGAGTGCACACAGTATCCTATTGTCCAACAGCAGACAACTGATCCAGCGTGTGGAGCATTTGCTGTAGCATTTGCATTCAGTTGTTTTCTGGGAAATAAACCAGAGAGTCACACATTTGCTGTATCCGAGATGCGCACACACCTGAAACATTGCCTTGCTCAAAAACAGGTATTGCAGTTTCTAGAAGAAGGTCCATCTACAGCAATGAACATTCAGGTACAAAGAAATTTTAGCACAGATATGAGACAAGATGTAAAAAACATTGCTAATTTGACAGCAGCAGCTCAGAGAAAGCAAAAGAGCAGAAGTAATCCTTCAATAAGGCTGAGAGAACAGGAGAGGGACCAGCAAAGAAAGTCGGAAAAGCGTAAAAGTGAAAAATACAAATGGTCTGAGGTATTGAGCAAGAGAACTAAAAGGGAAGATGCTGAATTCAGAGGTAAAGAGAGACAGTCAGAGGTGGAAAGTAAAAGGAGAAAGAGAAATGATCCTGAATATAGACAAAGTGAAACAGTACAATTCTTTTGCGTAGCAACGGAGATCGCGATATTTCTGGTTATTTTCGCAAGTGGGCGAGACACAATATTGCTAATGCCTTGTGTTCTCCAGGATTAGATAAATAAGCCTGAAATCATAAAAAAAAAAGGTAGAATACTTTCCCATTACGTATCGCATTGAGTTTCAGTGTGGAAACAATTGTGTGTATATGTAACACTTGTATATGTAACACTCATAAAAATCTGTTGTTAACTTGGAAAGGCTGGCATTTTGCAATTGAGGTTAAGATGAATAAGCCTTGAGGTTGTGCAGGTCAGATCTGGACCCTGTATCACAAAGAGTAAGATGCAATAGATTACAGCATTACGCTGAATTGCTGTTATATATTGCACATTTCTGTATCACAAGGCATCACTGCTCTCTATTGCTTGCCACTAATGAACTGAATTGTGTAGTTAGAATGTGATGTGGAGTAATCATACAATAGATTGCAACTCTGTGAGCCAGGCCCCAGTAGTTAGTGCTTCAATAGCTTAAAGACTAATGCAGTGTTTAGCTCAACAAGATCCCATCCTCTTTTGTTCCATTCACATTTGTGCTTTGATGAACATAAATTTGGGAAGTTCTTCTACAAGTTGTTACCGTGAACTGATATTCATTCAAACTTGTTACTGGACAAGCATCAGGAAATTCCTACCACCATCAGTAAGACATTGATGACAGCAGAACATGCTGGAAAGAAGTCACCTCTTTCTGAATGGCCTCTTGTTAATTTGCCTGTTGGTCTTGATATTTGATTATCAGAACACTCTGAATCGTCTGAACAAAATTATGCCAGCAAAAGCCCAGTGACTTATTACACATTTGATACACCTATGATACTAAATGGGTAACTTTTAAGGAGTGTGAATTTTATTTGCCATCAGGATATTGAGGACGATGATGATGACGATGAGGATTACGACACTGCACCCCTTCCAGAGGCAGATGATGCTGAATCGATAGCAGAGGGAGGCACAGAAGCTGACGACATGGAATTTGAGACTGTAAGTTGAATTGAAAATCAAGTGATTGATTGATTGATTCAATGACATGTTGTTTGAGTGTTTTGAAAATAAGGAGGAGGGGGGCAACATCATTTGATGTTTGATATTTGTCTCAGATCTGTTTTCCCCTTCTGTTCATGGACCTTTACTTTAATGTCGAATCAGGGAAAATGTTACAAATAAGATATGAAAAGGGGATACAGTTGTCCTCAAAATTATTCATACCCTTGTTAATTTTTATGATTTTTTATTTTTGTGATGAAATGAATGCATTTTGTCAAGTGTGTATATCAGTTATATGTGACCAACATGTGAAAGAATAACAACAATACACAATTCAAGAAATTCATCATTTCAGGGGTATTTTATTCATGGATTTTCAAAAAATGCCATGTTCAAAATTATTCATACCCTAGGTTTACTGAGTCCAATGTCTTTCTTTAATAGTCAATAGCATAGCCTCTGTTTCTTATGACTGCTTCTAGACGGTTCTTGTACGTGTCCACAAGCTTCCTGCATGTCTTCTGGGGGATGTTGGCCCACTCTTCCTTAGCAAAAGCCTCAAGCTGGGACAGGTTGGTCGGTTTCCTAGCCAACACTCTGGTCTTCAAGTCTCGCCACAAGTTCTCAATTGGATTCAGGTCAGGACTCTGACTTGGCCATTCGAGGACGTTGACATCATTGTCCTTGAACCATTTCTTCACTACCTTGGCGGTATGTTTTGGATCATTGTCCTGCTGGTACTTCCAATTAGGGCCAAGCTGGAGTTTCTCAGCAGATTCCTTCACGTTTTCATCAAGGATCGTGATGTAATCCTCCTTTCTCATGATTCCTTGGACCTTGACGAGGTTGCCTGTGCCACTGGAAGAGAAGCATCCCCATAGCATTATGTTTCCACCACCATGCTTGACGGTGGGCACAGTGTTCTTTGGAGTGTATGCTTCTCCTTTTTTCCTCCAGACGTATTCAACATCCATATGGCCAAATAACTCCAACTTTGTCTCAACAGACCACAGGATGGTTGACCAAAAGCTGGAATCTTGCTTTAGATGACCTTTAGCAAAGGCTAGGCGAGCCTCCAGATGCTTCTTCCTGAGCAGCGGGGTCTTCCGAGGCCTACGTCCATGGAGACCTCCTCTGTGCAAGACTCGCTCAATAGTGGACCGTGACACCTTCGTCCCTGCCTGGTCAAGCGTTCGAAGTAGGGCCTTGGTTGTGGTCCGGGGGTTGTTGTTGACCTCTTGGCAGATTTTCCTGGAAAGGTTGGGGGACACCTTTCTCTTCCTGCCACGCCCACAGAGGTTTTTAACAGTATTGAACTTCTTGTGCTTGTTGATAATGCTCTGCACGGTTGCCACAGGGACATCATATTGCTTTGAAATGGCCTTATAACCCTTTCCTTCAATGTGGGCACGCACAAGACGTTGCCGTAGGTCCTCACTGAGCTCCTTCTTCTTGGCCATGATGATCAGAAACTGAGAATGACCAGAACACGTTTCCTCTATTTAAAGTCTTATGGAAAGATGCTATGTGTTTGACAATAGTTTAACATTTGGTCAACAAAAAAGGTATTTAATCCATTGGAACATCTTGAAATAACTATAGGACAAAGATTAACACATTCTCAGGAAAGGAAAACAATGGATACTATGAAGAAAGAACATTTTTGTTGAGGTATTGTCAGGGGTATGAATAATTCTGAACATGAGGGAAAAATAACTTTTGGACTTATCTATTATTATGCAAATGAAGTTTAGCCAACTCATATGTGGATTTGTGCATAGCAACAAGTAGACAAAAGATACACAGGAAGTACCAACATAATAGCTTTTACAAAGGAAGAATCTAACAAAGACTGTTATTTTCAATGGGGTATGAATAATTTTGAGGACAACTGTATCTGAACTCAATCAAATACAAACTCACTGAGATGCAAGGTAAAAACATAATCTACCATTTTAAAATGTAAGAGGATGTTAAATAAACTGATTAAACTTTTGGAAACAAGGTCTCATGTGATTATAGTGGTTCAAATCATTGTGTTAATCATGTAACTATTCTGTAATATACATTGTCGATATGAGGGATATACAAACATATAATGACATCTTATGGGGCACAATAAAGTCCAGAAATGAACCTTTGAACTACTGTATTGTCATTAACTTTGAGAAGATCTGTCTCTTGAGGGAAATTAGTGAGAAGGAGGTTTGGTATAGACTATGGAGCGGGGTCTTCTTATGTATGATGATGAATTCTACACAGTTCACTGCAATATCTCAATCTAAACTACCTCACTATTGAAACTTATTCCATCAAGGAGCATCTTATGTGTATGTATTGAGACAAGGAAATGTCATATGTTTCGTTGTGTTCCAGATCAGCATCAGTGGAGGCAGCAAAGAGAACTATGATGTCCACTTTGATGAGGAAGAAGACAAGAAATTGTGAGTAGCGTTGTTATCAATATGATACATGTAACATAACATGTGCAGTATTTTCACTCTTTCGGTCGACAGATGGACAATGCTTCATATAGTCGCATATTGGGGCATTTTAAATGTTATATTAAGTAAAAAAAAAAAATAGGTAGAGATTATCCAAGAACTAGGTGCGAAGATAACATCAAGGAGGCCTTTTGGTTTGGTGATGGATGCAGGAAGATTGGCTGGAGACAGAGTGAGCTTCTGAACAGCTGTGAGAGTGGCAACTCCCTGCTGGAGGAGGCTAGAAGGAGTAGAGAAGGAGTAAGATGGGCTTCAAGAAGGTGTTGATTTAGAATCAATCTAGTGCAGGATAGCTTCCTACGTATTCCTAACATACTTTCTGTTTATGGCTTTGACTGCGTTTTTGATGGCAGGTTGCAGAAGTACCGTGAGGAGAGGAGCAATCAGATGTTCCCTGATGAAGTAGACACACCCATGCACATGCCTGCCAGGATGCGGTTTGCAAGGTGAGGCATGGTGGTGGTTATGATGGTAGTGATTGTAGTGGTGGTGGTAGTAGTGGCAGTGGTAATGGGGGTGGTGATGATAATGATATGGGTGGTGATCATAGTGATACTGGTGGGGTTTGTGGGGGTGGTGGCAGTGGTGGTAGTAGTGGTGGTCGTAGTGTGGTGGTGATTGTTGTGGTGGTGGTAGAAGTGTCAGTAGTAATGGTGGTGGTGAGACTGATGATGGGTGGTGGTGGTGGCAGTGAAAATTGTGGTGGTAGTAGTGTTGGTGATGCTGTTAGTATTAGGGATGGCGGCGGTAGAGGTTGGTTTGGCAGTGGTGGGGTAGGTTGGTCATGGGGTTGGTGGTGGTTGTGGTAGTAGTGGTACAAGATCAGTTTCTTCCAGATATTTTGAAACAGTTATGACATTAACCAACAAAATTAAGCAACCTCTGTGTGCATAATTAACACCATATTACGATATAAATGCATCTACAATAGTTGAATATTCAACAGCACCATGCATTTGCTATTCTCTTGTAACAATATTATGGAGGGAAGAGGATGAAATGGTGATGAATATTCAATCAAAAACAACACAGAGATGCATCCTTTCATCTTGTTGTCATGGTGACAGGTACCGCGGCCTGAAGAGCTTCCGGACATCTCCCTGGGATCCCAAGGAGAACCTGCCCCTGGACTACGCCAGAATCTTCCAGTTTGAGAGCTTCGACAGGACCAGGAAGAGGGTGCTGGCCACACAGAACGAGGGACTGGCAGAGGTACAGCAGTATACCCACTTAATTTTATCTCCATGACAGGTTGAGTAATGATTGTGGTCAGTGATTGCAAGAAGCATGTACAAACACATGGAAAGGTGATCTCAAGCTCATCTGTATCTGATATTCATCCAACCTAGCACCATAGGTGCTTGTAATTTGTACTAGTCAATTGTAGTCGATGGGTTTTCCCTGATATGGAAGTGACGGGTTAACACATATCAGTTTCAACACTTTACATGATTATAACGTGACTTGTAGATATTTATTCATAATTGTTTTTTAATTGCAAGGAACTCACACAAAAGAATCTGTTATAGTATTTATAAAGGTGTACTTGGTTAAAATTATGCTATTTTGGGCACACTCATCCTTGCTAGAAGACATGAGAGACATGCAGTCATATGAATTCACAAAGGAGTACATAAACATCCCAGCCAGAGATATAAAGATAATCATGCACGCGACAACACCACCACATAAAAGAAGAAGGATAATGAGAGCCTGTTCAATGTTACCATGGGCAGCTTTGACGGAGCTGAAGTCTGCTAACAAGTGGGCCTCTACATTCTAAACATCCTCTCCAACCAGTACGACAAAGAGAACATTGGACTCTACAGGGATGATGGTTTGGCTGTCGTCAAAAGTATCTCTGGCAGTGAAGCTGACCGTATCAGGAAAAACTTGACGAAAACATTCCAGCCTCAAACTCACCATCAGCTGTATCCTCAAGATCATGAACTTCCTCGACATCACCCTCAACTTGAACAACGGCAAGTATTACCTGTACCGGAAGCCAAAGACCAACCCATGTACATCCAAACACAATCCAACCACCCACCATCTATCATCAAGAAACTCTCAGCCTCCATAAGCAGACGTATATCAAGTATCTTCTGTGATGAAGAGACCTTCAAGAAAGCCGCTCCAATGTACGACAATGCACTGAAATCCAGTGGATACGCAGAAAGCCTGTCCTACATGAACGATCAACCAAGACAAAAATGGAAGAACAGACAGCGCAACATACCCGGTTTAACCCGCCATTCAGCAAGAACGTCTCAACATATATCGGCTGCATCTTCCTAAAGCTGGTCGACAAGCACTTCCCCTAGAAATCAAAACTCAACCACATCTTCAACAGAAACACACTCAAAGCGAGTTATAGCTGCATGCAGAATGTTGCCAGCATCTTAAAAACTCACAACAAGCAAGCCCTGAAGGTAGTCAATAAATCAAACAAAAAATCATGCAACTGCCGGAACAACGATGTGTGCCCATTCTTAGGGAACTGTTTAGCCACCAACGTCATCTACAACGCGGAAGTAACAACCCCAGACAAGAGAATGACCTACATTGGCCTGACGGAGCCCCCCTTCAAAACCAGGTCCAATAACCACCTCCAATCCTTCTGACACGAAAGGTTCCAGAACAGCACGGAGCTATCGAAATTCATCTGTGACCTGAACCGACACAACACGCCATATAGCATCAAGTGGTCCATCGACAGCCACGCACAAGCATACTCCAACGAGACGAAGAGATACGACCTGTGCCTCACTGAAAACTACTCATTATGAACGCTAATAAGTAGTCACTGCTGAACAAGCGCCCAGCACTTGTTTCGAAATGCCGCCACCAAAATTAGTTTAAGTTATGTAATCTTAAAGATGCTCTGTAATCACCATGCACGCACATACAGTGACACCAGCGATACTCACCTTTATCATAATTTTATCATAATTTTATCATAATTTTATTATAATTTTCAATTCTATGGCATTTTCAATTCATCGAAAAACCGTTGCCGAGTATCAAACTGTTTATGGTACCCTGCGCCCACTTTGTGCGTGACATGGTGTTGCGTGCTTTCCAATGAATTGTTTAATGGTATTGCTTTTTAAAAGAGTTTAATTGCCTGATGATCACAATTCAGGTTGCGTGAAACTCAGAGTTGCACAATGAACATGACGAATGCACCACAGTCATCAGTTTAACTTGTGTATTATCATTTAAACGCTCTTCCTGAGAAGGACTGCGAGCACTCTTAAATTCTCTGTTTAACTCCATACTGCTCTGTGGGAATGGTATGTATTTCCAGTGCAAAAGTCCCTCAGTGGCTCATTAAGAGTTCAAAGCTGACTGAGATACATGCTAGGAGATGTAACATTTCCTTTTCATACTTCCTTATGTCATGTCCACACAGGTTGGAAACTACATTTCAGTGTTTATTGCAGATGTGCCACAAAGTGCCTTTGGTAAGTATTATGGCTGAAAGTTACCGTTCAACCTCCTAAGCATTTGATTTGATGTCGTATTTGGCAATATGGCTGCAAAGCAGCTCCATATGAACTATTATAATCATTTCACATTCAAAGATGCCCTTCCTCGTATCGTAATTTTATTTACTTATTAGTATTATTTACCCAATGAATTCCCTGCAGTGGTGAAACACTGTTCTACCAGGGGGCCCTGCTTTGACATTTTTCACAACATGGTTGACATAAATACAAACAAACAACATGTGCAGTTCAGCAAGAAATATACATCAGTGAGGAAATTTACATTATTTGAGCACAAATTATGGCAAAGAAAATTTTATCTATTCTATTCGATAGACACATACATGGATGAGACCTATTTCATTTCCGCACAAATTCTAACTTAATAAATGTTTATCCAGTGTAACTTAACATCAAACGTTGCTGTGTCTTTGTGAGGTATTGTAATGAGACAAGTTGTGTATGCCTGTCTGTTTAATGCAGATGATTACGACCCATCACACCCGCTCGTTGTCTTTGGTCTCCTACAGCATGAACAGAAGGTATGGACACTCCCAACATTTTAGATTTGCTGCATATTATTTTGAGTTCCTTCCGTGGACAGTCTCCTAGATAAACCATTTGTGTGCCAGGTAAAATGCTGCTCTATGGGATTTGTGTGTTTTGATAGTGAAATAATTTGCTACGTGTTAATGGTTGATACTTGCATATGGTGTAAATCTAATATTTTGAAAAAAAATCAAAGCTTTTACATTTTTCCAGTTTCTTTTTTAAAGTAAGGCTTCTGCTTCGAACTATGTTGTCATATAATTCTGTTTTTATTGTTATTAAACTTATTATTGAAATTTGTAAGATATTTTCCCCAATTGTTTTTAATTGAAAGAAGCAAGTACATAGTTTACTAGTTATTAGGTCAGAAATATGCTTCATTATACATCATTTACCTTTTAACTTTAATGGAAGAAAAAAAAAATATTTGTATTTATTCTGATGCTTTAGATAGGAGTAAGGTACTGATTGAGATGTTATATTTTAATTTTCCACTGGTCTAACAGATGTCGGTTCTGCACTTCGCACTTAAGCGCCATTCTGAGTTTCATGAGCCACTTAAGTCAAAGGTAAGTTCTTCAGGTTGAGATAAGCTGTTTCAATTCAGATCTATGTGTCTCTTTTATTGATATATTAATTTGTTATGACTATTACAGCATAGTCTGTAATAGGCTAGGGTCATAGCTGGAGTTGTGAGATGGGTAGCGGATTGCAAAAGATCACTCTTATTTTCTTTACTTATTTATTGGTCGTTTTTGTATAATTTTATTTTATACATCTACCTAGGCAGAGAAAAAAATATAACAAACAATTATTAGAATACATTCACACTGTATAATATAGTAATTAAGCTGAAGGCTGGCATAAACATCTGTTAGAATAGATGAATCATTTGAATTAAAACAACTACAACAACAGCATATTCTGTTTACTTTCATTCTTTCACCTCAGGAGCGACTGATCTTCCAGGTTGGCTACAGGAGATTCTCGGCCTGTCCCATCTTCTCCCAACACACGTCAGGGAGCAAGCACAAAGTAAGAATCCAGCCAATCACATTGCACTTGTATACATCCTTGTGACATCAGTTGAAGGAAGGGTGAAGAAGTGAGGGGGGGGAGATTGTAACTTCCCCCCAAGTGTACGTAGAAACTACAGAGAGTGTCTATTCAGTTTGATATTTGTATATGAGATGAATTAGTTTCACCATTTTTGACGTATTTAAGCTATTTACGGTAATAGCAGAGAGCTGCTTTAGTAGCCGTATATGTTTTGTACCATACATAATGTATAACTGCTCCTTGGTTAAGTGCTATCTTTAGGTACATGTAGATATTCACATATGAACGCCATACAGCGGCTCTTACTTCTGTGATTACAGGTTCTGAGCATTATTTTAGATTATGACTTTATCGTTAATATATAAGTTGTTATTCTATTTAGAAATTAAACTTAGTAGATAAAAGTTCAGAATGGAAGTATGAGCCAGATTTGGGGGCTTACCAGTACTCCTCCCTGCAATGAAATGATGGTTCAGAAGTGATATCATCACTGGATCGTACATTGATGAACAGGGTCTTGGCAGAGGTATGACTGTCCTTTCAGGAGCAGAGAGGATGTGAAAGGAAAACTCATCTTCTTTGGAATGTGTAGGGTAGGGCAGGTGCTGAAATATCTGCGTTCTGGAGCTGACACATATGAGGAAGACACTGCAGTGTTGCTTGTATTGTTTATTGGGAACATGACTAAACAACAAGAAACATATGCCTTTATACATGACTTGAATTCAATCTCGGCTTTTTGCTTGCATTCACTTGAATAAGCTTTCAATGAGGATATGTGATTCTTGTAAAGAGTGCTGAGACATTTATCAGTATATTTTGTTATGCATTGGCCACAAAGTTCTCATTGAGCAATCTTTGTGATCTGTTATCACTCCTGTCTTGCAGTATGAGAGGTTTTTCCCCACGGAGGCGGTGACAGTGGCCAGTGTGTACGCACCCATCACGTTCCCTCCTGCCACAGTCTTGGCTTTCAAGGAGATGCCTGATGGTAAGCAAGAAACCAAACAATATCTTCAGTGCTTAGCATTAAAGGGCAATGACACCCTTATCATAAGATGAATTGAGTAAAAGTGGGTAAATCAGAGAAAGCAGATTCAAGACAGTTTGAGAAAATGTTCTGTTTGTAGGGACACACCACCTTAAAATACAGAGTGGCCCCTCTGCAGGTCAAGCGCCATGGAAACTGGAAGAAAGTACTTTTTCAGAATTTCGCTCGCAATATAAGATCTGGCATTGACTTTGAGGGGTTTATATTGATCCTTAGATTTTGAGTTCCCCACTCCAAATTCTCCGCACAGAGTACTTGTCCACGGTGATACGAGCAGTGCGTGCAATGAAAGTTCCGTGCGATTGCAGTACTGTATATGAATGTAGGCTTTGATCGCTATGAAATAAGGCGTTTCAAATGTCAACAAGGATGGTTTTCCACTTTTCCTGAAAATATTTGTGGAGCTATGATGGCAAGATTTCATAATGTTGTTGTTACAGTATCCTGCTGAGCCAAGCCGAGTTTCATTCCTTTTGTAAAACGGTTACCTTTTCTTTAAGTGCAACAATGATTGAGCAGAACAGATTGGAGTGTATATTTAGAACGATTTGCATGTATTGTGAAAGAAAATAGTAAGCAGACACCCAGTAGTAATAAGGATAGTTTGCTCCACCCTGTAAATGAATGAAAAAATATATACATGCAGTGGACTTTTTGTTTGACTTCACAAAGGTTCGCATCAGCTTGCTGCCACAGGAACCATGCTGGGGGTTAATCCTGACAGGATAGTGGTCAAGCGAGTGGTGCTGAGTGGTCATCCCTTCAAGATCATCAACAGACAGGCTGTTGTCAGATACATGTTCTTCAACAGAGGTGAGATACTGGTACCCTCTCCACTATTCCTAGTCCATGATCTATATCTATCAATATCGACCAATATCTCCAACTTATGCCTGTAGTATATATAAACTATGTATTAAAAGTCTGTAACATTTGATACATCATGCTATTCACCTTCATTGCTACCATCTCTCTTTATCGCTTTCTCTGTTTCTCTCTCTCTCTGTCTGTCTGTCTGTCTTTTTCTCTCTCTCACTCTCTCTCTCTATCGCTGTCTCTCTGTCTCTCTCTGTCTCTCTCTCTCACTCTCTTTGTCTCTCTCTGTCTCTGTCTCTCACTCTCTTTGTCTCTCTCTGTCTCTGTTTGTCTGTCTGTCTCTCTATCGCTCTCTTTGTCTCTCTCTCTCTTTCTCTCTCTCTCTGTCTCTCTCTCTCTCTCTCTCTCTAACCTACTCCTATGCTGCTCCCTGCATACTATCCATTCCACATCCCCAGTTCCTTAAACCCTGCACCATCTCCAAGTCATATCCCAATCCTACCCCTCACCCACTCTGCTTTATAGCCCCATTGTTCCCCTTCCCTTTAAACCTTTTATCTGTGATTGTTTCATTATCCCACTCTACCCAATTTCTATTCATTCGCCCTGGCAGTATATTCTCATATTCTCATTTTATTTGCTCACAACCACCCTTTACTTCTTTATCATCACAAAACTTTTCTTTTTGTAATAACAATTTTTTTTCTTGGATGTTCAGATTTTGATCAGACCTCGAATCTCCTAAAGCCATCATCTATTTTCATTGTTTTCTCTCTTCTCAACAGAGGACATCATGTGGTTCAAGCCAATCGAGCTGCGCACAAAGTGGGGAAGAAGAGGACACATCCGGGAACCTTTAGGTGAGCTCTCACTTCGGGCAAGATGGAATTTGACCAATTAAGCAGCTGATGTATTTAAGATTGTATCTTTTAAATGCCTAGTAAAAATGTATTTGTCCAATTGCTTTACAGAAATCACTTTCCTCTAGATTATGAAATTATTGCATTCATTAGTTACAGCTGCTTTGTGGGGTAGACCCATGACAAACTTTTGTCCTTGGTAAAATCTGTGACCTTAGTGGAAAGTTCCGATATTTTATGTTTTAGCAAAAAATAATGTACCACTGTGTGTGGCTGGAGGACACCAAATGTGAATGTGTCATAAAGTTGAAAGTAGTAACGTAAAGTTTACTGTTTGCGGAACCACACATGACTTGTACAACAATAACAGAACAGGAAAAGTATATTTCCTGCCTTCCCCTTCTTTTGTAAATATTTTGTGGGCGTGTGAATGACCTGATGACATTGCTATATCTTCAGGTACCCACGGGCACATGAAGTGCATCTTTGACGGCAAGATGAAATCTCAAGACACAATCATGATGAACTTGTACAAGCGCATGTACCCAAAGTGGACCTACGATGCAGTGGGGGTGCGCACGCTTCATGTAGCAGCCCCAGACCAGGTTGTGACAGAGGATATGGACTAGTGCAGATCTGTGAATTCCCTCCCTTATACTGCTGCTGCTACGGTGGATGTACAAACTTATACATTTATAGACCGTTTCTATTGAAGAACCAGCCAGACAATTCTTTTATTATATCCCTGCATGTATGACATTTGGAGAAGGAAGTATACAATGAACCACCTGTTTTATTTGTAATTATTTCCAGAGAATTTACAATTATTAAACATGTTGACTCAATAGGTTTTCCATGGCTTTGTAACAAGAGGATATAAGGGGATGTATCCCATGTGTACAGCATTATACTGGAGTTGCCATCTGGAATATTACTTTATTATTGATTTGTGTGTCAAATAATGTGTTGCTGACCTGCCAAGCCAGATCAAATGTGTAAACTCACTTATAACCTGATAATATTCCATCTAAGAGATTTGAAGTAGGAAAGTTGGATCTGCCTCTGCCTGTCAGGATATTGCAGTCCTGTTACTCATTAGCATTGCATAATGAATGAATGAAACAATCTTTTAAAGACAGCCAGTCCCTTTTTCAGATCACCACAAAACCATCAAAACATTGGCAAAACATATAGAGAAGTGTTAGCAAGCTCTATATTCACAATTTGAAACTGATACGTAGTGTAAAATTCAAATAGTGCACGTAAACAACGTCTGATTAATAGTCTTTACCCCAGGCTCTTAGCAGTTTGTGTTGAAATATCTGCTTTATTGATTAATCTTTGTATTAAATTATAAAACGCATTATGAAAAAAATTGTTCTATGTAAGGAATCATCTCCAAAGTTTGGTAGTTTCTCATAAAATTAGGATTTCACACACGCATAATAAACACATAGATACTGTAACAAAGACTAATACTTTCTTCGTGGTACGAAAAAAGTCGGTTTGAAATTTAACGACTGAAATTTTTTACATCTACAGAAAGCTTCAACATGCTATATTCTTAGAAATGGCCTTGAATCACACTTTTTTCAATTTACGATCGTGATAGACGATTTCAAATTTTAAGCTTGCAAAAGGGACGTACAATCTTTAATATGTTGAGTTATTTTATGTACTGTCATATTTAAGGTGGTACTACTGCAGAGAGAAAAAAAATCACATTGATAATTGAGCACTAAAATATCAGCATGGAAAAACTTCTCTCCCATGGTATGACTATCCCAAAGTTCTGGATAAATCTGCTGCAGCTATTTTAAAGATAAATGGCAGAAATTTACAAAGCAATGTTTTCAGAATTTGACCTTTTATTTTATGTCAGACCATCTCTAAATCAACAAAACTGAAAATGCCTTACTAAGGGTTCATTGATATATTTTGCAATATTTTTATTTTGAGTTATGCATTCAAATTTCTCTTGGTTCTTAATACATGTACATGCATGCTTGAGTAAACAGTTTTACTCCCCAGATACAACATTTGGATCCCTTCATGATAAATTTCAAGCATTTTTTTTATCCCACATTAGTATGTGTGAATTATACTGCATGTCAAATATAATTTGTAGTCATGCTTATTGTAAAGCAATAAACATATGTGTATTTCAGATATGTTTTCTTCAGTGTTGCAAGTGTGTGATGTGGCTGATTTATGAGAAAGCACTGAATGTGTTAGGTTATGTTAGTTTTAATTGGAAGAATGGATTACTTTCACTTGCTTAATCTATAAAGCCAAAAGGAATAATCACTTTCAGAAGAAGTATGTGAGAAATATCACACATGAATACTCGACCAACAGAATTTGTATCAAAACATTTTATTTTCTTTAGAAGAGATCATGTCTGACATGGGCAAAAGTAGTCAGTAAATAAACATTGATATTATCTTACATACAAAACATTGATATTGCAATTTATTGTCCAATTGGAAATTTCATTTTCACTTGTTTACAAAGATGATACATTGATACAAATGAGGAATGGGACATCAAACAAGTTACATATAAACAGAAAGACATGTACAATTATTAGACAGTAATGAGAAACTAGAATTTGATTGTTGAATTATTAAGCAGTACAGTATTTGAATAATAGCATTTCCAAGGAAAAGTAAACATTCTGCAAGGAGAATTTAAACATTATATACATGTAGAAAATTTGTGGATAATACAGAATCGATCTTCTTATAACAGTTGGCACACAGTTGCAATATTAGAAGGTAAAGCGAAGATTTCCTATCATTATTGGTGGGGGGGGGGGGGGGGGGGGGGGATATATCGCGGTGATGGATGATGAGGTGGGTTCTGGGGATACATGTGCTCGGCTGCGCGACCCGCCAAGCATTTCTAGTTTCGAAGGGAGGAGAGATAGGACGAGGGGTTCAAATCTCCACATAACAACCTCTGTAAAATACAAGGAGATTTGTGATTACAAGAGCCCTCTGGCTATTTAGGACCATTCATATAAACCAGGATATCTCTATTACTAGCCCAATATTGTGCTAGCATTGATTTCAGCCTTACAGTCCTCTCCAGCATTTAATGCTCATACCAAATCTAACTTGTTGCAATGAAACTTGTGTAATAACCTGGAAAAACCCTGTCTCTGATTACACTTTTTTTATGAAATATATATTGGTGTCATAGCAACACCTGTGAAAATGTAACCCAAGATAATGCATGTGCGTATTTGTATTGATGTATGCAATCCAGTTATAGTCAGATACATTGCACTGGAGTATTTCTGAATTGCAAACACTACTCTACTATTTTTTGCATAAATATCATGTATTACAGTCTTAATAGCTTCAGACAGTAACTAGAGCAATTCAACTGCCACGCAGTCGATAAATATGCCTCCGCCTCTTTGCTATTCTCGGAAAATGTGTATGTTTGGTGGGCAATGTACCATTGCTCCTATGTGAAATGAAAGTATCACATTCTGTTTTCTCAAGTTTAGCCAAGTTTGGCAATGTTCATTGACTTTTGACCTCTTACTTCTTTGACTTCCAATCTAACCAGTCTGTCTAAATCCATCCTTGTATCAAGTTTGTTTAAAATTAGCCAATTTTGGGTGAAGTTCATTCACCTTTGACCTTTCAGGAATTTTGCCCAAACTTCACCAGTCTACCTCCATGAAGTGATACATCTCTATACTATGTTTGGTTTGAATTGAATCGTTAGTATTGGATCCAATGTGAAAAATATCTATTTGGGGGCAATTTTTAGCCAATTTTGGCAAAGTGCATTGACCTTTCATCCCTGACCTTTGAGAAATTTCACCAAAAATGTCATCAGTCTAGTAGTGATCCATCTTTGCACCATGTTTGGTTGGTATTGCTCCATTGAATTTACATATATTTTGAAAATTATCACTTAAAGGGGCAATTTTTAGCTAGTTTTTGGCAAAGTTCATTGACCTTTGACCTTTGAACTCGCAGGAGTTTTACCCAAACTTTCACCAGTCTACCTCCATGAAGTGATACATCTCTGTACCATGTTTGGTTAGAATTGCGCCATTGGATTTGGATTTGGGTTTATTGTGAAAAATATCAAGTTTTGCAAAGTTCATTGACCTCTGACCTTCCAGCAATTTCACCAACAATGTCACCAGTCTACCCTTAAGTAGTGATCCATCGTTTCACCATGTTTGGTTGGAATTGCACCATTGGATTTAGATTTATTGTGAAAATTTTGGGGGCAATTTCTAGCCAATTTTGGCAAAGTTCATTAACCTTTGACCTCTGACCTTTTCAGGAATTTTACCACAAATGTCACCAGTCTATCCCCAAATAGTGATCTATCTTTGCACCATGTTTAATGAGAATTGCATCCTTGGATTTGGATTTATTGTGAAAAAGGTCAATTTTTGGCAAATTTTTTCAAATTTCATTGACCTTTGACCTCTGACCTTTCAGGAATTTTACCAAAAATGTCACCAGTCTATCCCCAAGTAGTGATCCATCTTTGTACCATGTTTAATGAGAATTGCATCCTTGGATTTGGATTTATTGTGGAAAAGGTCATTTTGGGGCAATATTTACAAAGTTCATTGACCTTTGACCTTTGGCCTCAATCAGATTTGACCCCAATTTTACACACTTCATTAGTTTCATGCAATACATACATGTACCAAGTTTGAAGCAAATCTGCTAAACGGTTCTCAAGATATTGCCTAAACGGATTCGGGACGGACGGACGGACGGACAACCCGAAAACATAATGCCTCCGGCCACTTCGTGGCGGAGGCATAAAAAGAAGACACTGGCACTCAATATGTTGATAATGATATTAACAACAATGGTACACCGTACAAATTTAAACCTCCATGCCAAAGCAAAATTATTGACGAAACCCATTATGCAATGAAAACATTAGTTATGAAAAATATATTTTCCACTGCCACAATATTACCGAGCGACCGAGACACAGTCCTGCCTCCATAATCTGTCAAGCTTGCCTGGGTCTCATTCATCAGATTATGATGGGATGGATCAAAGTGTTTCGTGTATGGTTGAGTGCCCCAGTGTTACAATGATAAATTCAATTGCAACTGATCTGCACAGATGTTTGCATTTCAAACCACTGAGCAGAATATAGGCCACTTACAAACATAGTACTGAGTAATAATGGCAGGAGCTCTGCCCTAAATGCCATATTCTTCTTGGTGTTGGCTTGCAACAACAATGAGCACCAGAAAATTAGAAAAATATGTCATTGGGACATTATATAACTGCTCAATACTTTAGAGAGCCTCCAATCATACAGTCTATCCGTCATGGGTTAATGAGGAGAGCGAGTTGTGGTCAACACCCCAGAAGTGTGATTAATTCCAAATAGCGCCCTCTCAGTCTGTGGGCAGACATCTTTGGCTGCCTCTGTCGAGTAAAGATACCTTTCTTATTCCCCTGACATCGCTTTGGGTCTGTGCATGGAGAAATAAGAATGGGACAAATACAGATTGTAAAGATTTCTCCAAATTGTAGGACTCTCTCCAAACCGATGGTGACATGTTCCGCTCAGCCATACGAGCGGTGGGATTAGCAACCCACATGCCAGAATGCGATGCACAAGGTACAACATTTATGGCTATTTTGCAGACGCATTTTACAAGATTTGCTTAAAGCAATATTGCGGTATTACATGTATTACTAGGTCTCGATCCGCAAAAAGGCCGCAAAATAAGTGCAAAAAAGGAGGTAGCAAATACCGCATTACTAGAGCGATTCCCGTTCATATACGCAGTTATCTGTAATACATCGGCAAAATTGTCGCAAATGTTGCGCCTTTTGGGGGGATAGGCGGTGTATATGAACTGGTTTACTGACAGTTGTACAATTTAAAAATACCCTCTTACCATGGTAACCTCCAAAAACATGATAAAACAAAAATAACACCCTATAAGGACACCCAATGCATATCCCTCCTCTCATGCAAACATGAATGAACTTACTAATGGCATGATGAGCACGTAAGTGTCAGCAGCCTAATGTTTGGATCAGCTCAAAATATCTCTGCCTTAGTGCATGGGCCTCTGTCTTTGGTTGGCGTTGGCGGGTGAATATCCCCTTTCTGTTGCCCACAACTCTGGTCGTTCCTACAGACGCAATGTAATAAGTTTGAAGACTTTTGTCTGACGATATTGACTCTACAGCTACTACTTGAGAGAGGGAGTATTCACTTTCTAGCAACAACGATGGTTGTCCCAGCAGAAATGAGGTTATGACTGCTTGATATATTTAATTGAATGTATTTGGATGTATCTCCATAAAGTAATCTGTTATGTATGGATGATTTCAACTCATTTTTTATTAATTGTACAAGTGAAATTGATAGCTTGCTTTAGACGTTAGTATGGTAATAGAGTACCGAAGTGGTGTCGTCATATGAACATATTGTCAAGACAATTGACTCTAAACAAACTCACTCAAGTGAGAGGTTTAGCTGTCTGATATTGTCTTATCATGCTAGTGTCCGGCATTCCCAATTACAGTCCCCATTGTGATCACCGCTGCTTGCTCTACCCACATTGTTTAGAGCCAGTTGTCTTGATAATAATGCTCAAATGACGTCACACTTCGGTACTTCGGTACTTCGATACATCAAATCATTAAAATACAGTGATGAAAACAAAGAAAAAGAGAGATGGAGATGGATTAAAGGGCCCCTGTCATCAAAATATATGTTGACTTCTGTTGATGCAGCTTAATATGTATATAACAAAATCACTAACTGTTCAATGGAAATATGTGTCCTATATTTTAAAATAATTTTTCAATATTTTTTCTCAGCACTGATAAGCCCCGCCTCCAAAAAATCCTCCAACTCAAGATTCCCCCTGTGACATCATCAAAGGCAGAAATTAGCAGGATGATAAACATAAATTATGCACAAACTAAACATTGCAATGACCACCTGCAAGTGCTTATAATAGCATCACATAGCTAGCACATTCCTGACATAAGAAAACGATTATTCCCACATGAAAGGTTGTTAGATGGTATTGTGTGAAGACATGTGGTGCTCTTGTGGGCAGGTGGAGGTAGTCATTGCAATGTTTAATTTGTGCATAAATTATACTTATTATCCTGCTAATTTCTACCTTTGATGATGTCACAGGGGGAATCTTGAGTTGGAGGATATTTTGGAGGCGGGGCTTATCAGTGCTGAGAAAAAATAAAGAAAAATTATTTTAAAAATATAGGACACATATTTCCATAGAACAGTTAGTGATTTTGTTATGTACATGTTATGTTGCATCAACAGAAGTCAACATGTATTTTGATGACAGGGGCCCTTTAAAGAAAATGGGAACAGTTTCAACAACCCACAATCACATGGGGAAAACACTATTCTCACCTTGTTGAGTGTTAAAATCAGCAAAATTCCAGACCAGCTCTCCAATGAGGAAATTTTTTTGGAGCTTGTCGAAACTGACATGGTAGTTCCCCATCATCTCCACCTGGTATTCTTCAGTGAACATTACTGCAGGATCCTAGGGTAAATTTTATAAGAATTGGTTTATGTATCATGTATGTATGAATATTGAAAAAAAAAATCTGAATTATCAAATTATCATCTTCTACCACCATCATCATAGTTCCACTATCATCAATGTCGTACCACCGCCACCATCATCATACCACCACCATCATACCACAACAATCACTATTACTATACATGTACCACCACCATCAAAATACTATCACCTCCATCATCATACCACCATCAAAGTATCACCACCACCTCCATCATCATACCACCATCAAAGTATCACCACCACCTCCATCATCATGCCACCACCACCATCATGCCACCACCACCATCAAAATACTATCACCTCCAACATCATACCACCATCAAAGTATCACCACCACCATCATCATCATGCCACCACCACCATCATATACTATCACCTCCATCATCATTGCATCATCATAGTATCACCACCACCATCATAATACTATTACCTTCATCATCATACCACCATCATACTACTTACAATATCAATATTGTACCACCATTATTGTATCACCGCCACCATCATCATACCACCAGAATAACACCATCCCCACCATCATAATATCACCATCACCATCATTGTATCACCACCATCATCATCATGCCACCACCACCATCATAAAACTATCACCTCCATCATCATACCACCATCATCATACTACTTACACCATCAACATACATTGTACCACCATTATTGTATCACCACCACCATCATAACACCATCCCCGCCAACATAATATCACCATCATTGTAACACCACCATCACCATCATCATACAACTACTATTACTATTATTTCCACCAACATCATCCTCATTACCACCCCCAACCACCATCTAGATTATCATCACAAATATCATCATCTACACCCTCACTACTACGACCATTACCAAATTCACAACTTCCACCATCACCACCATCAGCACTGTCATCAACATTCAATATCCTCATCACCACCATCACTGAACATCACCCCCACCCTCCTCCTCCTTGTCTTCCTCACACTATGGAATCCTGCAATCGTTCCCGCCCCATACTCAGTCTGGATCACAGGCTTCTGGAAGTAGTCGTGCCATGAGGAGAGGTACTCGTTGACCTGCATGGTAACAATCTCTAGATGGCCTGGGTGGTTGTACCAGGAGATATAGCTGTTCAGGCACAGCACATCCACATACATGGCCTGAGATTCAAAACAAATCACCGTAGTGATTGACAATACTTCTAATGGGTATTAATGCACCAAAAACTCCAGAAATATCAAAATATCGGATTTGAATTTTATGGCACAAATCCGACAATTATTATAGGGCACCATGTATGGGGAATAAACCAAATTATTACATTTTGCAAAAATTATGTATTCACTTGAATGTCACAATAAATAAATGTCACAAATAAATCTTCCAAATGGAATGGGATAGTCAGATATAACACTAAGTTTTAAATGAGTTGAAAGTTTGTCAGTTCTGTAGGCGAATTCGTATTCCATATCATCAGTCTTTAATGAATAACATATTTCTTAAAGAGAGAAATTGGCTCTTATGAAACATGACACTGCAATACTGGTACTGTACATGTATTAGTACTCTAATCACAGCAATCAAGCTCGGTGTCCATTGAACACTGTCTTAGCTATCAAAGCTGCATACATTGCATGCGCCAGTACTGCGTGTTGCTTGCACAAGTGTAACATGTACAATTCTGTTGTTTGGAGATAAACACATCTCATACATACCAGTACAGTATTCCACGTTTAGCCCTGTGTGAGCCTGGAAAACGATTTTCAATCAGATTTGTTGCTTGCAAGGCTGTAAAATGTGCCTTACATGCTAAAAGTACAGTATTTCACCTTTAACTATTTGTGTGCCAGCAAAACTGATTCTCTATGAAATTTATGTGCATTACCGGTGAAAAACTACATATGGCACACAACAAGTTAAAGCAGTAATCTGATTTATGACTTACTGCATGATCATCCTGCGGGCTATGACTATTGGCCACAAACGTGACAGGTCTATGTGGGTCCAGTTGCCGGGTGTATGAAATGACACTCCTGGAAATGAGGGAAAGAGAGAAAGAAAAAAAATCATAAAAGAAAGTAGGGGAGGGGAGGGGGAGGATGTGTATCTCTTTGAATTGAGAATAAAATACTGTATTTTACAACCTTTTTAATACTTCCATCCTCCTCTAAAATCCCCTCAATATAAAATTGGGAAGTAAGTTGTGCGCATTCGGCATGGCAGGCCAAAAGGTTACACAATAAATGTCATTTCGACATCAACCTCACAACTCTATTGAATAAAATATCATCTTTGTATTTCCCATAAAATTATGCAATATATATACAAAATCATATAAAATTCATACTTGATAAAAGAAAGAATTGACAGGTATAATGCACAATGCGCACTGCTGTGTTCTGTACAGCTTACTCTCTATATAACGAGGTCGTTGGGACCAGGGCTTTTTCCTCATTATAACGAAACCTCGTTGTATCCAAACAGAATAAAAAACAATGAAATACATTGAAACCTGTGTGCTTGTGTGTTTATTGTGTTTTACTATGTTTTCATATCCATAGCCGTATTGGAAATATGCGTTATCAAACTGAAAAAGGGGGATTGGATCGTGCATTTTCAAACTGAAAAAGGGGTTGGAAACATGTGTTTTCAAACTGGAAAGGGGATTTATTTTTGCTCAACACATCATCCTACCTTGATATATTTTTGACGTTTCAATAACTAATTGCATTCAATTAATACAGACCGTTCCCGATACGATGGGTGTTATTTTGCTGTAAATAAACTGGTCAAAATAACTGGTTATCGTAATCTTCTGGACAAGACAACATGCGGTTTCGTTGTTTCGACAAACAAGAGAACAGGCGGCGCAACGGGTTGAACGGCCGAGATATGAGGGGAAGGTGGAATTAGATAAGAGCGTCTCGCTCGTCTGATAGGTTTGCAACGACGTAGCAACACCGTTATGATCGGCACTTTCTTTGTGGGTCATTACAAAATTATTTGGAGGGGGTTCCATGTAGAAGATTAACGCTGCCTTGCATGCTTATATTTCATTTTGTATCGAGATGATTTCCAGCGGTATTCTAATTTAAAGAAGAATATTTTATTATCTCTTCAAATCTTTCATTGTCAGATTTTAATATGTGAAATATACTTCACCCATCCGAGATCACATTTGTTTTTGTCAAGAAACCCAATCAATCGCTGCTCATCAGACACACCCCCAATTCAGCACGCACCGTGTCATTGATTGCCGCGATGGGATCGGACTTGCAAGCCATGTGTTTTCAATGTATGTACGCTGTGCGAAGGAGTGATGTACAGTATCAGAAACTGTGCACCCCCAATTCAGCACGCGCCGTATCATTGTACGTACCATGTGCTTTCAATGTACGGAACGCAATTGTTATGTTTTTCTTTGTCTTGGATCAACAGAATAAGCTTGTTATAACAAAATCTCGTTGTAACCATGCTCGTTGTAAGCGACGTGTTGCACCATAGGTTTGAATGTAGAAACTTTTGGGACCGAGAGATTTCTCTCGTTATAACGAAACCTTGTTATATCCGTGCTCGTTGTATCGAGAGTAAGCTGTATTATTCATTTGATACACATACAATTTTTATTGTGATTTAAAAAAAAAAATCTTAATAAGATATCAAAAGAATAAAAATTATTGACTGATGAAATGCCACAAAACCTGCTCCCAAAATGTACTTACATCCTCACACTTTATGTGTAAATTTCACCTAGATTCGAGTAGTAACATTTTTGTTATTATTTTTTTTTCAAGTGTCAAATGTGTCTTTTGACACCTAGTAAATTGTAAGCCCTCTGAGCCTTACTTGAAGTACGGTCCTGAGGCAGCCTTGGTAGTGAAGGGCTCATTAGCCACTGACCACATGACCACAGATGGACGATTCTTGTCCCTCCTGATCAGCTCGGCCATGACCTCATGATGGTGCTCAAGGGTCGCATTTACAAAATTGTCATTCCTGAGGAGAAGGTGAAAGATCAAAGGTCACAGCGATGGAACTATTCATTTGAATTAATAAATAAATTAATAAATTTAAAGAGTAACAGATAATTTACAATGATTTGCCTCAATAATATTATCGTCTGACCAATACGTTATATCAAAACAAAAGCAAGGGCTGTCTGAAATGTTTCCATGGTGCTTTTTTTTATTTCATTTATAAAATGTCCTCCGCAAATTTCTTATATTTTTATATTCTTACCACTGAAACAATTCCATACACAAAAACGGGATATTTTTTATAATTTGTATCACTCACAAATGCATGCCCACAGCAGGACTCTCGTCAATGACCACGATGCCATGGCGGTCGCAGGCATCCATGATCTCCTCGGAGTAAGGGTAGTGGCTCGTCTGGAAGGCGTTGGCACCCAGCCACTTCAGCAGGTTCACGTCTTTCACAATCAATGGGAGGTCAAGACCCTTTCCACGGACCTGCGGGGAAAAACAGAAGTACTGGTGGCATGCTTTAATCAGGTCATGAGTAAAACAGGGTTTCCTTAAGTATTAACCCTCTCAACACTAATCCAGGAAAGCCCATTGACTTATTTCATGCACCCATTGTACTGAGAGGGTTATTGGAGTTGTAATTCTGCCTAACTCTTCACCCAATGGACACATGAAGCGAAACAAGAAGAACAAGAAGCTAATCATTCATTTGTGCAAACATGTGAAGTCAGGAATTTTGTTCAATTGGAACAGTCTCACTCAGGCTCCTTCTGAGTAGCCCGATCTCGTATCACAAAAGACTTGCACGCACTGAATTTAGTACTCATGGAGAGCAAGTTTTGTTGTTTAGGGCTAGAACATGTATTCCGGCCTTGTCCCTGCGCAAGTTGGGCGGGTTTGGTATGACTAAATGCTTAAGTAAAAAAAAATCAGTTAATACTCCCCCTCATCCTCCTCTTTTGAGGAATGGATGGTAGGATTCTAGCTATGCTTTACACAGTGTGGATTATCTTTGCATATTTCAGTCTTCTTACATCTGCGTCTTCATGCTTGTTAACCCCATGGAAGTAGAACTGCTGGTCATTGATAAAGAACTGCGTGCTGGTTATGCGAATGGTCCGAATACCAACAGGAAGGCGATAGATGTCTGCCACACCCTCAAAGAAAACCGCAATCTGTAAACAAGCAATAAAGGTTAAAGCTTCATCAGAATTAGGGTATCATCAGATCGGTATGGTCCCTCATACAGTGGAGCTCAACTTAAACTTTCAAAATATCTAGCTTGAGCACTACATGAACGTGTATGGTGTTGCTTTGTTCTCGATCACACAATATCTAGCTTGAGCAGTGCATGAACACGTATGGCATTGCTATGATTAAGATCAAAGTTTTAGTTGGACTCCACAGCAGTACTAGGAGAAGACATATCATTACATATTCAATTGTTGATCAATTTGTACCTATTTCAGATTTTTGCCCAAATCAGCTCTTAACAACTTACCTTAAACTCTTGAGGTAGAAGTCTAATATATTTTTGTGTCCAATCTACTACAATATCATTTAATGAATCATTCTTAATTGCTTATCAGCTCTCATAATTGACAGCTAAAAATCCTAATCACAATAACCCTCAGACCTACCTTCAATGTATACCAGTAGGCTAAGTTGTTTTTGGCATACAAACGCCACAGATTTGCAGTAATCACTTGGTCTTTCCAAATTTTACTCAATCATTCAATTGGATTACTTGCACCACAATTTAAAATCAACTATTGCCATTTTCTGTAGATATACCTACCTTAAGTCATTCAGGAAGTCTCAAGTCATTTCTTATCATGAACAGATTGAGGTACCACTGCCTCTTTGCTCCCAATATCACTTACTGAATCAACCAATTACATGTATGTACTTGCATTGTAACTACAATGAATCATTGAAACTCCTTTTACACATACCTTCAATGTATACAGGTAGGCCGAGTTGTTGTGCATGGTGTACGGCCACCACAGATTAGCCTCACTGACGCTAAGATTGCCGCTAAGTTTGGTGCTAGCAGCAACAAGTTGGCCGTCCTTGTCAATCAGGTCCACAACTGTAGTCACTTTGGACTCTGGCACCCCACCGACAGTAACATTGAACATCACATGACCTGTACATAACAATAACATGGGATGTGTTGGCATAAAATCTAGGAACAATGTTTTCTATTTAAGTCGATATATGGACAGGCATAAGAGAATGTTGAAAATCTATACTGAAATTTAAGCTAAAGCTAAATAAAATAATTTCCCTTTCATTTTTTTGTTAGAAAGGTATGATTCTTTTGATCGAAATATCTCACATCAAAGCATGCATTCCATATGGGATACCATAGCAGTAGTCTTTATTATGGATTTATTCAAGCAACAAATACAAGTTTATAAAGTGAAGCTCAATTACTGGAAAGTACATGTTTGACTTAATTCTGCTCAATTATTAACTGTTTAAAGAACAACTTTCACATTAGTTTAGCAACAACAAAAAACATGAACCCTTGAGAGAAGTTTTAAGTTTTAAATCAGAAAAAGGGTTTTAACACTTTACACTGTATTATGTCCGTGGCAATGCCATATTCATTCACTATTAGCAATACACACCAATCCCGTGGATGCAAATGGTCCTTTATGACTCAATGAAATTACAGGCATGACTAGGGGCATAAGAGAGGACAAAGATGTGCATCTTTCAAATACCTGTTAAACCACTGACATTTGTGAGTACTGAAATGTCATCGATGTACACCTTGGGAGTAGTGTAGAGTTTGACCGACCTCTGAATGCCAGCGTAGTTGAAGAAATCAAACTGGTATGACTGTTCAAAGTAATTTGGGGGGTACCTGGTGGATAAAAATATGCAACATCACTGTATTCATGACATTGTGATAAAATTACAAACAAATCCCTTGGTTTGCATCCTTTTCAAACAAAACATCTCTCTTTTTCATTTCTGTCCCTGCCTCCTCACTGTATCTATATCTCTCTTTTCATTTCTCTCTGCCAAGTCTAGAGCTCTTTCTGTCTCCATTTCTATCTTTCTTTCTCTATATTGAATTCTTTATCTTTCCTTCAAACTCTATTCTACTTTTACAACTCAATATAACATTTGATATCTGTCTAATCTCTCTTTCTCTCACTCTCACCTTCATCTATCCTTTTCCTCATTTGTTTCCTTCCTCTCTCTCTCCCATCCATCATCCTCAGATTAATTTTGTTCCTCCCTGACTTCCTCTGTCTCCCCCTCCCTCTCTCTCTCTCTCTCTCTCTCTCTCTCTCTCTCTCTCCCTAAGCGAGATGGTTGTTAATACGATGTCCCTACCTAGACATAGTATTTAAACCTCTATTTCAGCATTGTACTTTCAAATGATACTCACATCTTTAGATCATCAAAATGGGTGATCGCTCCTGGAGGGAGAGTGTTGGGTGTGAGGGTATTATTGATAGCAACTGTGATCCTATCCGGCTGGCCAAAGTGAATGAGAGAAGTCACGTCGGCCTCAAATGGCAGATGCCCTCCTGAATGGCTGGCCACCTCTTGAGAGTTGACCCACTGTCGAGGAATGGCATTTATAAATATTGTTAACATTATTTAATTCTCATTTTCATATAATGCTATAGAAAAAAAAACAGTACTAGGCATGTAAAACAAAAAACTGTAGAACTACACTAACAAAAAAAAGAGAACATGAAGTGGATTCTAATGAGTTCACCTTTACAAAAATGATTCTAAACATTACAATCTAAATTATTCAATCAGTTCAATATTGTTAACAGGGACATTTCTTTTCAGCTTTGTTAAAATTGTGGTTCCCGCAATGTTTTACAGAATTTGACATTCCCTGCCAAAGGGAGACACAGAAGCATCACTTTTTTCACTTTTTACATTACGTAAATCTAATTCTTTCCCGTTGTGAATGACCCACAGTGATTGCTTATATGGTCAACAATTAGTAGTCAAACCCATGTGAATGTTAGACTTTAACGTTATCATATTTTTATGCAATCCTAAATTTCAGTATAAATACAAGAACTACAACCAGACAATCACTGACCACAATGGTGTTGTAGTGGGCACTCTCAAAGCGCAGTACAATCCTCTGACCACTGTTAATCCAGGACCGAGGTGGGTAGAACTCCTTCTCATACCATACCCATCCAACAAAGTCCCTCAGCAGACGATCTTGAGTGATGTCGTTATAGCTACACGGCACTGGCATGTCAATGACAGGTCCAGACTAAAGGAATACAATGAAGTTGAATTTTCTGCTATTAGCAACAAGGTCTTCAAATACTTTGATACAACTTGTTTGAAGGGCAATCATATCTGTTTACACACTTAAAAACAATCTTAATTCACTTTTGATTTATCTTCCCCACCCATATTCTGATTTGATAATTCTTTCTTCTTGTTGTCAAAATGCCAGGAATGTGGTAAAGATGTATTTGAATACTGTTAAGTTTAAATTGATTCACCTTTACATTGCCATCATCATTAGTATTGCTTGTTTTTATAGAGTAATAATGGTGAATGATATCATTTTGTGGCCTAAATCCCTTGTCATTGTTCTGTGTGTGTGCTTGACGAAAGACGGAATGATCCAGAGTTACTGCGACCAGCCCGCTCACGCAGTGAGCGGGCTGCGTAGCACGGAGCTTTGAAGTAAGGAAGTCGAGATTAGCAGTGATTATATTAGTTAGTTTCAGCAATTCTGTACCTCAAATCTCAAATCTATTGCACATATTTAAGTAAAATGTATAGCTGAATAATTCCGTAGTTGGTTTGAAGATGAATTCAATCCATGTTGCATTTTTAAAAATTGTTTTCGACCTAAAGTGGTTCAGAATCGCACGACAGCAGCTGCGATGCAAAACTTAATGTGCATGCGCCAGTTCCCCTTTACAGTGTACGTTTTTGAAGCAGCCAAGATGGCAGCCTCGGCGAACCCTATTTGTTACAAAGATGATGATCATATGTGAAGAGGAAATATGTAACGTTGCTTGGCATTTTCAAACAGTTTTATAGCTCAGGTATACATTCAATACATTTAGCCATTTATATGCGATAAATGTACTTGAAATGAGTAATTAATTCATGTGCACGGGTTGATTTCTCGGTAGTCGGACCAGACATGCTAGGAAATTGGTGGCGAGCCCTCAGGACGGGGGCTAGATCCAGAGCAATATTATTCATTGTTAAGCATTTTAATTGGCAGAGGACTTATTTCACAATCAATCATCATGCCCATGCTGTATAACTATTAGTGCTATTCTAGTTGTCATAGTTGTTTATGTCAGCCCAACCATATTCATGACAAAAACTAGTTCAACAGCCTTTAGATTTTATTTGTTTTAGTTCAGCCTTACCAATCGCAGCGGCTGAGTCCACCACTGGTCGTCAAACCCCGCCGACCTCCCGGGCGACTCGTCGGCTCGAAAATCCCATATCCCGTCCAAGGACCAGACTTCGCGAGATTCCGATTCTTGTAGGGAGAGCATACCTCCTTTAATCTCACTCTTTGCTACAATCGGCATCAAAATGCAGATTACAATAATACGTGACATCGTCATCTCTTACAAAGTTGGATCTATAATTTCCTGTAATGTACATTTATCGTGTTTTTTTTTCACTGTAGAGCTCCAGACAGTCCTCGAAAATAAGGCCAAGGTGCATGCTGCACAGATAGCACTGGCAGAGGGTGGCGGCCGCGGCATGAGCGCAATGCGTTACTGACTCAATATTTTTGGAAATCTCGATGTCATGTGACTTTGCTTCCAACTGTTATCACGTGATCTAAACTTTTCTTTCCTAAACAATGTACTGTATGTGGAAGTTAACTATATCCCTGAAAAATCTTTATTCGCAAATACCTCCCCCCCCCCCCACTTTTGTTTTTGTTTTTCCATATTCTTTATTTGATTTCATTCCCATGATAAAATAAACAATTCCACTTTATAACATACAATAACAAATACATAAACGTAATATTTCTATTGATTCGATAAACACAATAAAGCATGATTTACCACTTGTATATAAATATGTACATGTGCCATATTCCTCCTGAATATATATGCAACTTATAAATCATATTCCTCTAAAATAATAATCATTATAATACTAATAGATATGTATAAATGATAATAAAACAATTCCATAAGAATGAAATCTTTTCTGATACCTCTCTCCCCCCCCCCCCACAAAACATGTAAGTCCACCCCCCCCAAAAAAAAAACAAAAAAAAAAACATGTAAGTCCATCCCCCCCCCCCCCCCCCCCCCCCCCATGTCCGGTGTAACTGCCCCCATTCCCTCACGCGCTCAAGAAATACGGAAATGGAACTGATGCTATCAGGCGAGCATTATGGATATTTAGAAGGGTAACCACCCAGAACAAATAAGAAAATACAAATGCTACAAGTCCTCTAAATGTTCAATTCTTCCCATTTCTGTAAGTGTAACTCTAATTTACAACTTTTGATCGCTAACTTCTCTTCCCTATTTTTATAGTCCGAAATCATCTTTAAGATTTTGTTCATGGAAGGATAATGGAATTGCACATTTTGATTCTTTGAGAATTTCCTTGGATCCCCATGAAAATTAATTTCCAGTTATTGATGTCTAATTCCTTTAAATTCAATCTATTTGTAATTTCTTGCCAAATTCTTTGAACGTGTGCACAAAACAGAAAAAGGTGTGAATACGTCTCATCCTCCTTTTTACAAAAGGAACACAATTTATCAGTTACAAATCCAAATCTAAAGAGGTGATCTTTAGTATATAGGGCCCCATGTAATAACTTAACTTGAAATTCTCTATGCTTACAACAAATTACTGCTCTTCTCGGTCTTAAAAATATATCCTTTATTTCTTCCTTATTATAGTTATATTGATTATATCCATCTCGCACTTGTAAATTATATTCTTCCTGAAATGATTTTATGAACTAATTGTACACTTTTCTAGATTTTAAGTTAGACAATTGACCTATTTGTCCTTCTATGTTTAATCTTATGCCAAAATTATGAATATCAACTTGCATAATGTTCTCCTGTTTTCCAATCATCAGGAATGGCTTTAAACAAATCAAGAATGTTCAATACTCCTTTGCTTTCAATTCCTAAAGTAAAATAAAAATGAGAATATGGTTTGATTTCTTTTCAATTAGTTATATCATTTATTTGAATAACCCCTTTCTTCCATAGATCCTCACACACGTGCACACACACACACACACACACACACACACACACACACACACACACACACACATTCGTGTAGTGTGTCAATGAGGGGACCCATTTATCTTTCACCGCTAAAGTGGGGACGTGTGTGTGCAATATGTTCTACACTCAAAATTTTGACTAACCGGGGCCCTTTTTGGGAAAAATGCACACAAAACGTGAGCATAATCCGCTAACTGGAGATGCTTCCTAGCTACCCCCTATACACACAATTGGGGTTTAATTGGCCCAAAGTGGATTTTTTTTTTCCAAAATATGCATTGACTGTATGAAACTTGCTTAAGATGTGATGAGGAATTGATTGCCATTGATTTGAATTGATTGGTTATTTGGTCATGGGACTTCCCCACTATTGTCAGAGGTCTCCTGTTAGTCCTTTAAAAACACAAAATTGTCCGCAGATGTAGGTCCTTACAAGCTCACACACGCACACAAACATTACACACACACGCACACTCACACGCACATTTTCCCCCAATATTCTTTATTTGATTTCATTCACATAATGAAATACACAATTTAACTTTATAACATAGAATTAAAAATCAATAAACGTAATATTTCTATTGATTCGATAAACACAATAAAGCATGTTGTACCACTTGTATATAAATACAATATAATGTGTCATATTCTACCTGAATATGCAACTTATAAATTATATTCCTGTTAAATAGAATAATAACCATAATGCTAAAAGAATAGTAATGATAATGAAGCAATTCCATAATACATAAGAATTAAATCTTTTCTGATACCCCCCCCCCCCCGAACATATAAATCTACCCCACACATAAAGCATGTAAGTCCACCCCCACCCCTAATACACACACACATACACACTCACATACATACTCACACAAAAACACACACACACACACACACTCACCTAGATATACGCACATACACATACACACATACACAGACATACACACACACACAAACACACACACACACCACTCTAACCCTATGTGCTATTTCTTCTCATTCAAAAATCTTTTTTTTTTCAGTTTGTAAAGTTTCCCATTTCTGAAGGTGGATCTGCAATCTATCCGCTTTAATTGCCAAATTCTTCTCTTCCTCTATAAAACCCCTTATGATTTGACATATCTTAACCCTGGGAGGTAAGTTGCCTGTTCTACACATACAAATGGTATATTTCAGTAAAATTATGAGTGCATTCACACATTTGATCCTATTCGAGTTACCTGACAACCCCAAAAATATGTCTTGCCACTCCATGTTTCTTGTTTCAACTAATTTAAAATGTTCAATGATATATTGCCATAACTGTTTAACCTTCGCACAATATAGGAATAAGGGTGGATACGTTTCAGGTTCTTCATTACAAAAGGAGCATAAATTGTCCCCCACAAATCCAAACTTTAGAAGAATGTTCCTTAGTGTAAATAACACCATGCAGTAAATTGAATTGAAATTATCTTTCTTTACTGACAAGAGTGGTGCTCCTTGATATGAAATAAACACTATTTTTTTTTTGCTTGTGAAATCAAAGTTGTTCCGACCGTCCCTAATTTGCAAGCTACAAGACTCTCGTAAATCCTTGATGAAAACATCATAAATTTTCCTCGATTTTAAGCTCTGAAAGTTAGTTTCCTGCCCAGAAATATTCAAAATGATGGTAAAGTGTTAAATATCAACTTGCTGAAATTTGACCGATGGTGAAACCTCCTTCCAGCTCATTGGCATAGCATTGTAAATATCAAGTATCCTAAGTAGGCCACATCCTTTAATACCTAAGCTTTGAAAATGTACCACAGGCTTTATATGACCCTTATCTACAATATGATCTACATGATAGATGCCTAAATTGTATAAATCATTGTCGAAAATTATTTTGCCATTAATGCATACTTTACTGTTGTTGAATATTACTGGATTCATAACTTCACCTGCAGTATTTCTAAATCTGTTCATGTCTTGCCAGGCTTTCAGAACTTCTAAATAAAATGGTGGGGATGTCAATTTCGAAGACTCGTAATCGAATAAGAGAATAAATCTTCCTCCTACAGATCTAAAACAGTAATCAAAGTATCTTTTCCATCCAACATTCTTCTCTCCATGTAATAAACGTTTCACCCACATGATGCGTTGTGCTTTGACAAATAGCATAAAGTTACTCGTTTTTAACCCCCGTACTCATAATTCTGACATATTATTTTTCTTTTTATTCGATCCTTTCCAAACCAAAGAAAATCAAATGCAATCTTTTCCACTTCTACATATACCCACTGAGGAACCACTATAAGTAATTAAACATAGTTTAATTTTGACAATGCATATGTCTTCAATAGATGTATTTTGCCCATCAATGTCAAATCTCTTTCCTTCCACCACCCTAGAAGTATTTTTATTTTACTTAATATCTCCTTAAAATTCAAACTTTCCTTAACATTAACATCTCTAGATAAATAAACTCCCAAAATTTTTACTTCATAAACTAATTTCCCAAACAAACGTATTTCTGGTCTTTCATATTCCTTTCCCATCCACAAGAAGTTAGTTTTTTTCTCTATTTACTCTAAGACCACTGGCCTTCCCCAATTCATCCAAAATATATTGTAATCTGTTAACAGACTGCGCATCCCTCACAGACAAAGATATGCCATCTGCATACAATATTTGCCTGATTTCATATTACCCCAAATTGATTGATATTGATAGATTGATTGATTGATTGATATTGCAATTTATTGTCTAATTGGAAATTTCATTTTCACTGGTTTACATTGATACAAATAAAGAATGTGACACCACACAAGGTACATATAAACAGAAAGACATATACAATTATACAAATTCTAAAGGATACATGGTGTTTGTATTAGCTTTACAATTACTGAAACTGGGCACAACACCTGTGCAAGGCTTATCTTGGGTTGTACGAAGTAAACACTTATTACATAAATATTAGGAAACTTTCATTGGTTACCAATGAGGCAGAGAATAGCATTCAAGGTCTAACTAATTGTATACAAAACACTTCTTGGTCAAGCTCCTGGCTACATTACAGAATTATTGGGGTATAAAACCATTTGGGCAGTTCAATGGATCCTCTGCTTTTACCGATTCCATACTTCAAATTTCCGTGATACCGTGAATAGTGTTGCCCCTCCTGACTGCCGATGCCAAAATTTCGATGGCCAAAAAAAAAAGATACGATGAGAGAGGATCCCTCTGCCTCACACCTCGCTCGATATTGAAGTACCCGGTTGAGTGCCCCCATTCATAACACAACAATATCCAAATATATTATCTTGACCCACAAGCAAAAAGAATCACCAAAACCAAACAACTTAAACGTCTTAAGCAAGAAATATGAGAAACTGAAACAAATGCTTTTTAAAAATCCACCGTACGTAGCCAAATATCCATTTGTATGATTGGAAGAATGGAATAACATGTCATCTATTAATCTTACAGCTTCCCATATATTCCTGTCTTTAATGTATCCTATACTTGATCGTAATGTACTATTTCACTAAGTACCTCTTTTATTCTCTTTGCTAAAACTTTAGTCAACCTCTATTCAAAGCCTTTCTTTCCAGAACACTCTTTCAACGTTATGCATATTCATGCAGTCGCCTCCTATTGAAAATCTATCTTCCTGGAGGTCCAAACCATTGTCATGGTAATCAACCCCTATTCACAGCCTATCTTTCCAACATACCCTTCCTTTATTATGCAAATTAACCCCTATTGAATACCTATCTTCCTACGACACCTTATGCTAGATTCCATTGTTCATTTGTCACGGTTGAGTGAACCTATTGAATTCCCCAACTGCCGTCCCTTATTTCTAGTAAACACACACACATACACACACATACACACACAAACACACACGCGCGCGCGCGTGTCACGGTTCACTTGTCACGGTTGAGTGAACCTATTGAATTCCCCAACTGCCGTCCCTTATTTCTAGTAAACACACTCACATACATACTCACACACACACACACACACATACACACACACACACACACACACACACACACACACACACACACACACACACACACACACATACACAAAGGACAGGAAGATGTGGGAAAGAAAGATAGAGGGGACGCAGGTTGAGTTGAGGCTTATACCTACATATACTATTAAGCAGAGATACTGTACTGATGGTGTAGGGGAAGGACAAGCATTGTAAGCATGTGCGAATCTGAAGAAAATAGCTCGGGGGCATTTTGCATAACGAATATTTCATTTCATATCATGAATTTCAAAAAAAAATATTGATAAATTCCAAGTTCGTCTTCTCATGCATGTTATAGCATATTATATAGTCTAGTCCATGCACGCAGTGTTCAACTTGTTGTCACCAAAGATACGCACAAGGCAAAGATAGAAAGAATTAGTTCCTTTGTGAAAACAAAATCTATGATTATCAAAATATAGGCCTACCAACAATACGAAAAGGTACGGTTATGATATTTTGGACGAGAATTTCATCAACGAGCCCTCGATTGAAGGAACCTCGCCTTTCAGCTCATAACAAATATTTGTTCTTTGAATTACTTATCGATCAGTCTTAAGTGGGTCTTTGCTTTGTTGTTTGTTTATTACTTATACATGTAGTTGTTATACGATGTAAAAGATATAGTTCCGTTGTTAAATTGTTGTTCCATTCTTACCCAATTCACCGTTGATATTTTTCAAAAATACTGAAACCTCTTTTATTTCTTCATCTGTTTCTCGAAATTTTTCTTCTTTTATCGATAGCCTATTTTGGACTGTAATTTCCATGGCGAGAGAACCTCGGGCTTTAGCTCATGACATATCCCAATATTGTTCCTTGAATTACTTATTAATCAGTCTTTTGTCTCTTCCTTGTTTGTTGTTGCATTGTTTGAAGGCCTACCATCCGGAGTTATAACACACCGTTGAGTTGCTATCAGCTTTAATATTGTTTTATATAGTAACCAGCATAGGCTGATAAGTCCACCGTGAAGCGAAACACACTTCGAATCTATAAGTTTCCTATTAAAAAGATAATGTATTCAGCATATAGCGACTAGGTCTACACGTAATCAACCATGCAAGTCGACGTATTCATTATAATTCATGCTATTCGGTATTATTTCAATAGCCAGTGGTGCCTTTGGTTAAAAATGCATCGACGTAGGCCTTTTTACACACATGAAACATGTATATAAGGCAATAAAACACAGGTACGTTAAAATAGGCTAACACACCATCAACACGAGTATGGACAATATATTCATCATGATCTAGGCTACTCTGAAGATTGTTTTTTTAATTGGGAATTTTGAAATGAAGTTTGCTCTACTTCATACGGACTTCATACGGAGTTTTATTTCTGAAACATGGACATTAAAATCGGTTTTGGGGAAGAGGTTAGAGAGTTGTAAGATGTAGGCTATAGGCCTACATGATTTTTTTAACGAAAAATGATAGCGATTAAATGGAGTGATAATGTAAGTGATCGAATTAAGAAGAAGTTTTCCAGAGAGCTTTTAAAAATGAATTGTGGGTTTTTTCTTCGCTAAGGTGGCCTCGAAAAGTTGGCTTTGACGGGAAAGGTAGATGGGAAAAACAGTGGAAGAAGGAGGATTACTTAGCAGCCTGATTGACTGGCTAGCAGTGGAAGGGGCTGTACATGAAGTGTACTAGTACATATATGGAGTTGATAGTGGTAACAACGAGCTCGTGACCGAGGGGTAGGGCACTCCATAATCGCCACCTGATAGATCAATACGTGCTCAAACTAGATAAAGAATACATTATAAATATGAAAAAATAGGATATGAATTATTATAGTTGATTTTTAACCTGTCCTTTGATACAGAAAGTGTACTGTGGAATAGGAATGATGTTGGCTTAAAAGGTTATCTGTAGCTGGCCACTTAAAAAATCATTTTGACAAAACAGTAAATACCGATAGGTATATACAGCAGAAGTATACGTATATTTTATATCCATAAAAACAAAGCTAGCAATGTAGGCACTTCATCACAACAGGTGCATACACTTCTTAACACTCATTATGGAGATAAAAAAGCAAAACTCTTCAAGTTATGCATTTTGTGTATTAATTGCCAATGAAAAGTTGACATCTGGTGAAAGCTAGGACTGTATATAATAGATGAAACAAAATATTTGCGTGCAAGCTTCAAAGCATGAAATATTTAATTCAACGTGTCCGCTTTGACGTGCTCGGTACGTTCGAGCTACATAAGATTTCTCTTAAGTTATCGTTCTGTAATACCACCCTAGGTCTTTGCTAGCTAGCTAGCTAGCCTGCTCTGGCCGGGGGTCGGCTAAATGGGAGAGGGTAGAGGTACATGAATATTTAACAAGGTGTGCATATTCATGAGACTCTTGCATAATGCATACAGGCACGCGCGCGCGCGCACTTCCACTCCTGCATGCATAAACACTGCAAGCTAGCTCGAGCACATGGAACTGCACCGTCTCTTTTGCAAGCCGTCGCTTTCATCGTGTTTGATATTCCATGGAATTCGTTATGACATCCATAACCAGCCATTGTGGATGAGTGGAGGACCTTCCATCTTCAATGAAGATTCGGGGTTGTTTTGAAAAATGCATGGGGGTGCCATTTGTGACATCGAAAAAAAGATGATGGATTTGGCCAGGCTTGGCCTGCCTTGGGCTTGGTACGTATGATATGGGTGCCGCAAACCGGCCCCCTTGCTTTCTTTTAAATATTTTCATACCTAGATGAATAGGTAAAATACTGGAATTTCACCCACAAATTAGCAATATTATGCTCTTTAAAAATTTTTTTTTGGATTGAAGATTAATGATGAACTTTTAGAGAAATTGCGCTTCGAATATTGCTCATTTAAACATATCGCACATTCGTATACCCTCTCCCCTCCTGTCCCTCAGTGCTCTACCCTCCTGTCCTTCCACGCCCTACCCTTTAGTCCTTCCACTCTCTACTCTTTCATTTTGTATACTTTTACATACTAAGTCGACTATATTAGGTGTCATGAAATATGCTTTTTCATTTCTCCATTTTCCATTTCTTTCCCGTCCTTGTACGCTCTACCCTCTCTTCCTTCTAGGGCGTACCTCTACCCTCTCCCCTCCTACTAGGCCAGGGGCGTACCTCTACCCTCTCCCCTCCTGTCCCTCTGCGCTCTACAATCCTGTCCTTCTACGCCCAAACCCTCTAGTCCTTCCACTCTCTACTCTTTCATTTTGTATACTTTTACATACTAAGTCGACTATATTAGGTGTCATGAAATATCCTTTTTCATTTCGCCATTTTCCATTTCTTTCCCGTCCTTCTACGCTCTACCCTCTCTTCCTTCTAGGGCGTACCTCTACCCTCTCCCCTCCTACTAGGGGCGTACCTCTACCCTCTCCCCTCTTGTCCCTCTGCGCTCTACCCTCCTGTCCTTCTACGCCCTACCCTCTAGTCCTTCCACTCTCTACTCTTTCATTTTGTACACTTTTACATACTAAATCGACTATATTAGGTGTCATGAAATATCCTTTTTCATTTCGCCATTTTCCATTTCTTTCCCGTCCTTGTACGCTCTACCCTCTCTTCCTTCTAGGGCGTACCTCTACCCTCTCCCCTCCTACTAGGGGCGTACCTCTACCCTCTCCCCTCCTGTCCCTCAGCGCTCTACCCTCCTGTCCTTCTATGCCCTACCCTCTAGTCCTTCCACACTCTACTCTTTCATTTTGTATACTTTTACATACCAAGTCGACTATATTAGGTGTCATGAAATATGCTTTTTCATTTCTCCATTTTCCATTTCTTTCCCGTCCTTGTACGCTGTACCCTCTCTTCCTTCTAGGGCGTACCTCTACCCTCTCCCCTCCTACTAGGGGCGTACCTCTACCCTCTCCCCTCCTGTCCCTCAGCGCTCTACCCTCCTGTCCTTCCACGCCCTACCCTCTAGTCCTTCCACTCTCTACTCTTTCATTTTGTATACTTTTACATACTAAGTCGACTATATTATGTGTCATGAAATATGCTTTTTCATTTCTCCATTTTCCATTTCTTTCCCGTCCTTCTACGCTCTACCCTCTCTTCCTTCTAGGGCGTACCTCTACCCTCTCCCCTCCTGTCCCTCTGCGCTCTGCCCTCCTGTCCTTCTATGCCCTACCCTCTAGTCCTTCCACACTCTACTCTTTCATTTTGTATACTTTTACATACCAAGTCGACTATATTAGGTGTCATGAAATATGCTTTTTCATTTCTCCATTTTTCATTTCTTTCCCGTCCTTCTACGCTCTACCCTCTCTTCCTTCTAGGGCGTACCTCTACCCTCTCCCCTCCTACTAGGGGCGTACCTCTACCCTCTCCCCTCCTGTCCCTCAGCGCTCGACCCTCCTGTCCTTCCACGCCCTACCCTCTAGTCCTTCCACTCTCTACTCTTTCATTTTGTATACTTTTACATACTAAGTCGACGATATTAGGTGTCATGAAATATGCTTTTTCATTTCGCCATTTTCCATTTCTTTCCCGTCCTTCTACGCTCTACCCTCTCTTCCTTCTAGGGCGTACCTCTACCCTCTCCCCTCCTACTAGGGGCGTACCTCTACCCTCTCCCCTCCTGTCCCTCTGCGCTCTACCCTCCTGTCCTTCTATGCCCTACCCTCTAGTCCTTCCACACTCTACTCTTTCATTTTGTATACTTTTACATACCAAGTCGACTATATTAGGTGTCATGAAATATGCTTTTTCATTTCTCCATTTTCCATTTCTTTCCCGTCCTTGTACGCTGTACCCTCTCTTCCTTCTAGGGCGTACCTCTACCCTCTCCCCTCCTACTAGGGGCGTACCTCTACCCTCTCCCCTCCTGTCCCTCAGCGCTCTACCCTCCTGTCCTTCCACGCCCTACCCTGTAGTCCTTCCACTCTCTACTCTTTCATTTTGTATACTTTTACATACTAAGTCGACTATATTATGTGTCATGAAATATGCTTTTTCATTTCTCCATTTTCCATTTCTTTCCCGTCCTTCTACGCTCTACCCTCTCTTCCTTCTAGGGCGTACCTCTACCCTCTCCCCTCCTGTCCCTCAGCGCTCTACCCTCCTGTCCTTCCACGCCCTACCCTGTAGTCCTTCCACTCTCTACTCTTTCATTTTGTATACTTTTACATACTAAGTCGACTATATTATGTGTCATGAAATATGCTTTTTCATTTCTCCATTTTCCATTTCTTTCCCGTCCTTCTACGCTCTACCCTCTCTTCCTTCTAGGGCGTACCTCTACCCTCTCCCCTCCTGTCCCTCTGCGCTCTGCCCTCCTGTCCTTCTATGCCCTACCCTCTAGTCCTTCCACACTCTACTCTTTCATTTTGTATACTTTTACATACCAAGTCGACTATATTAGGTGTCATGAAATATGCTTTTTCATTTCTCCATTTCCCATTTCTTTCCCGTCCTTCTAAGCTCTACCCTCTCTTCCTTCTAGGGCGTACCTCTACCCTCTCCCCTCCTACTAGGGGCGTACCTCTACCCTCTCCCCTCTTGTCCCTCTGCGCTCTACCCTCCTGTCCTTCTACGCCCTACCCTCTAGTCCTTCCACACTCTACTGTTTCATTTTGTATACTTTTACATACTAGGTCGACTAAATTATGTGTCGTGAAATATGCTTTTTCATTTCTCCATTTTCCATTTCTTTCCCGTCCTTCTACGCTCTACCCTCTCTTCCTTCTAGGGTGTACCTCTACCCTCTCCCCTCCTACTAGGGGCGTACCTCTACCCTCTCCCCTCCTGTCCGTCAGCGCTCTACCCTCCTGTCCTCCCACGCCCTACCCTCTAGTCCTTTCACACTCTACTCTTTCATTTTGTATACAGTGCCGACATTTCACCAGTATTGCGTTGCGATCATGCTCGTTCCAGTGCAGTGAAAAATTTATGGGAAAGTTTTGGCGATCGAGAAAAATCATGGATGTATGAACAGATGAAACAGATGAAAAACATATTTTGAACGAAAATCATGAAAATGTGTAATTGTCAAATATGTGCACATTTTGTCTGATTTTGCTTCAGAAAATTGTGCATATTGTTAACTAATGCGTAAATACACTAATCGCGATCCAACCTTCGATAACGCAATAGCAGATATACGCGGGGGCCGGTTTCAAGGGTAGGGGTCGGTTGGACCACTCACAATAGTATCCCCCACGACCACATGCAAATTTTGTTAAATCAAAAAAAGTTAAACCATGCAGAAGGTCTAGACAGGATATAATAGGCAGTGATAGGTTCTAGAGTCTGGGCATTTTCTTTCTTTTATAGTTCATCGGCCATTAATTGTCTTAATCTATATTCATTTTGATGGTTTCTTTGATAAATTGATGTATTGTAGGAGTCTACTCCAGCCTTTTGAGTCTCGGACAACAAGGAGGCAATCCGGCCAGCACCCAGCCTGAGGCTGTTACATAAAACTTACCATTGTCAATCAATGATCAATCAATGGCATTGATGGTAACTTTGCTACCAATGGCAATTTCTATGGAAATCTTGAATTTGATGGGCTGCTGAGTGGTGTTACTATCGTAATTACCATGGCATTGAGGACAGTTACCTTTATTATGCAACAAGGCCCAGGCATGTCAGGGGGGCATTTCATGAAAGTTGTCAGCACTGACAAGTTGTCTTTCCCTGACAGTTACCATAGTAACTTTGCTACCGAGGATTTCACTGAAATTATTGTCACTGACTACATGTATTTAGTCAGTGCTGAACATTCATGAAATGCTCCCCTTGGGTATCCCACTAATTTTATGAATTTTCACCCTCAAACTAACCATGACCCTAAGTTAACCCAAAACCTAATTCTAGGCCTAACCCTAATCCTCAACAACATTTTTGCTGCCTCCTTTGTCCTAAAAAGTGATTTCTATGTCACTTATTGCCGATGACAATTGGTATTGCAGCTTTCTCATTGCATGCATGGACGATAGTGACTGATACTCTAATTGTACGGAATTGCCAAAATAGGCAAGGGTAGTTTACAGCCAGTACAGAATCTGGCTATCATGGCCATGATAGCGTTAACATTAGCATGATTTTTAAGGGTATGAGGTGATTTTTTTGTGACGATAAGGTAAAAAAGAAAAAAGCTTTAAATCACATATTTACCTTGCTAATCACTATCACTATCATTCTAACATTATAAATAATATTAGTAATAATCCTGACCCTGGCCTGACACACCAATTTTGTTGAGTTACACGTGTTTGTTCATCTAAAAACATAAAAATGTAGCAAATGCTGTCAGACTAATCATGATGAAATAATCAGTATTCAAGAATTCATAATTGGAATGACACAGGGCATTTGAGGGCAAGTCAAGTTCAAAGATCAAGGTCTCAGCTTACATGTAAATAAGGCTTAATGCAAATTGGTGTCTGCCTGATAACTTGATAACATTAACAAATGCTTCCTGATCACATTATTTCAGGGGCACATGTTCTGTGAACACAGCACACATACAGTAGTATGAAACTGGAAACATTGTTTAGTGATGCCTTTTAAGAAGCGCCACAAAATGTTCTTGTTTCACCTATCTTGTTTCTCACAGTGAAGAAGTCCTTTCGTGTAAGGTTTCAGGACCTCAATGGCCTTGTGCCTGATGATGGTGTGCCATTCATCATCATGTCACACTTTACCATGGCATGCACCTTTGAAGAAGACAGGCACAAGGCAGAGAAGGAAAGGGCTCGGTCCAAGAGGGATGCATTACTGAAGGTTAGTCATATTACGTGTACCAGAATCCAAATAATTTAAATGAAATATGACAGTTCCATGGTTGATAGGGTAAATACGTATTAGGAATTCCTTATATCCCATCCAAACAAAGGGTGGTATTCCGGAAGCAAGGGTTTGAGCAAAGTTTATCTGTAAAGATGTATCTTTTTTCTCTGTCATTTAACTTAATGTCACTCAATAATTTTTGTTGTATTAACCATAATCAGGCCAGCTAGGGGAGGGGGGGTCTAGGTCCTGGGGGATAGCTAAATAATTGTATTTTATGATTCTACTAAAAACATAATTTAAGAAAAAAGATAAAAAAAAGAACAAAGAAATATCTAAGGAATTCACGAGGCAAAGAAAAAACAAATGTTACAAAATTATCAATCTAATCATGAAGAAGCTGCATGCCTGAAATTATTACTTTTTATTTATCACATAGGTAAATTAAAGTGAGGAATATTTGCATTAATATGCATAAGAAAGTCATTTATAATAAATAGATTAAAATTGAATACTGTATCTGCTAATGCAAACGTAGAGATGATGTCACAAGTGAAGTATGTGCCAAATTTTGTGGCTGTCTTGCTTTCTCGCCCCCCCCTCGAAAATTGATGCCTTCCTATTTCTTTTTTAAGGGTTATCATCAGTGCCCAGTGAAACCAAGGAAACTCATGCAGACAACAAGGAAGAAGGGGTGTCCTGCAAGAATACTCATGAAGGAGGTGTTCCTGTTTCCCGATTTCAAGGTCTGGAGACTCACTGTGAAAGACAATGCTTAACCTCCTGTCCTTCTATCCTCTACCCTCCTGTCCTATCCTCTACCCTCATGTCCCTCTGTCCTCTACCCTCCTGTTCCTGTGTGCTCTACCCTCCTATCCTTCTGCGCTCTACCCTCCTGTTCTTCTATCCTCTACGCTCTACCCTCCTGTCCTTCTATCCTCTACCCTCCTGTGCCTCTGTACTCTACCCTCCTGTCCCTCAACCCTCTAACCCTCAAGCCTCCCCTTCCCACCACCCCTTCCCACCATCCCTTCCTACCACCCCTTCCCACCACCCCTTCCCTCCACCCCTTCTCACCACCCTTTCCTACCACCCCTTCCTACCATCCATTCCCACCATCCATTCCAGCCATCCCTTCCCACCACCCCTTCTCACCACCCCTTCCCACCACCCCTTCCCACCACCCCTTCTCACCACCCCTTCCTACCACCCCTTCTCACAACCCCTTCTTACAACCACTTCGCACCACCCCTTCTCACCACCTGTACCCACCACCCCTTCCCTCCACCCTTTCCAACCACCCCTTCCTACCATCCATTCCCACCATCCATTCCAGCCATCCCTTCCCACCACCCCTTCTCACCACCCCTTCCCACCACCCCTTTCAACCACCTCTTCCCACCACCCCTTCCCTCCACCCTTTCCAACCACCCCTTCCCACCATCCCTTCCCACCATCCATTCCAGCCATCCCTTCCCACCACCCCTTCTCACAACCCCTTCCCACCAACCCTTCTCACCACCCCTTCTCACAACTCCTTCCCACCAACCCTTCCAACCACCCCTTTCAACCACCCCTTTCCACCACCTCTTCCCACCACCTCTTCGCACCACCTCTTATCACCACGTGTACCCACCACCCCTTCTCACCACCACCCCTTCTCACCACCACCCCTTCTCACCACCCCTTCCCACCATCCCTTCCAACTAACACTTCCCACCACCCCTTCTCACCACCTGTACCCACCACCCCTTCCCACTACTCCTTCCCACCACCCCTTTCAACCACCTCTTCCCCACCACACCTTCCCACCACCCCTTCCTACCATCCATTCCCACCATCCAATCCAGCCATCCCTTCCCACCACCCCTTCTCACAACCCCTTCCCACCACCCCTCCCACCACCCCTTCTCACAACCCCTTCCAACCAACCCTTACCACCACCCCTTCTCACTACCTCTTCCCCACCACCCCTTCCAACCGTCCCTTCTCACCACCTGTACCCACCACCCCTTCTCACAACCCCTTCTTACAACCACTTCGCACCACCCCTTCTCACCACCTGTACCCACCACCCCTTCCCTCCACCCTTTCCAACCACCCCTTCCTACCATCCATTCCCACCATCCATTCCAGCCATCCCTTCCCACCACCCCTTCTCACCACCCCTTCCCACCACCCCTTTCAACCACCCCTTTCAACCACCTCTTCCCACCACCCCTTCCCTCCACCCTTTCCAACCACCCCTTCCTACCATCCATTCCCACCATCCATTCCAGCCATCCCTTCCCACCACCCCTTCTCACAACCCCTTCCCACCAACCCTTCTCACCACCCCTTCTCACAACTCCTTCCCACCAACCCTTCCAACTACCCCTTTCAACCACCCCTTTCCACCACCTCTTCCCACCACCTCTTCGCACCACCTCTTATCACCACGTGTACCCACCACCCCTTCTCACCACCACCCTTCTCACCACCACCCCTTCTCACCACCCCTTCCCACCATCCCTTCCAACTAACACTTCCCACCACCCCTTCTCACCACCTGTACCCACCACCCCTTCCCACTACTCCTTCCCACCACCCCTTTCAACCACCTCTTCCCCACCACACCTTCCCACCACCCCTTCCTACCATCCATTCCCACCATCCATTCCAGCCATCCCTTCCCACCACCCCTTCTCACAACCCCTTCCCACCACCCCTCCCACCACCCCTTCTCACAACCCCTTCCAACCAACCCTTACCACCACCCCTTCTCACTACCCCTTCCCCACCACCCCTTCCAACCGTCCCTTCTCACCACCTGTACCCACCACCCCTTCTTACCACCCCTTCTTACCACCCCGTCTCACCACCCCTTCTCACCACCCCTTCCTACCACCCCTTCCAACCACCCCTTCCTACCATCCATTCCCACCATCCATTCCAGCCATCCCTTCCCACCACCCCTTCCCACCACCCCTTCTAACCACCCCTTCCTACCATCCATTCCAGCCATCCCTTCCCACCACCCCTTCCCACCACTCCTTCTCACCACCCCTTCCCACCAGCCCCTCCAACCACCCCTTCCTACCACCCCTTCTCACCACCCCTTCCCACCATCCCTTCCCACCATCCATTCCAGCCATCCCTTCCCACCACCCCTTCTCACCACCTTTACCCACCACCTCTTCGCACCACCCCTTCTCACCACCTGTACCCACCACCCCTTCTCACCCCCACCCCTTCTCACCACCACCCCTTCTCACCACCCCTTCCCACCATCCCTTCCAACTAACACTTCCCACCACCCCTTCTCACCACCTGTACCCACCACCCCTTCTCACTACCCCTTCCCCACCACCCCTTCCAACCGTCCCTTCTTACCACCTGTACCCACCACCCCCTCTTACCACCCCTTCTTACCACCCCTTCTCACCATCCCTTCTCACCACCCCTTCCTACCACTCCTTCCCACCACTCCTTCCCACCACCCCTTTCAACTACCTCTTCCACACCACACCTTCCCACCACCCCTTCCTACCATCCATTCCCACCATCCATTCCAGCCATCCCTTCCCACCACCCCTTCTCACCACCCCTTCTCACCACCCCTTCCCACCACCCTTTCTCACCACCCCTTCTCACCACCCCTTCCCACCACCCTTTCTCACCACCCCTTCCTACCACCCCTTCTCACAACCCCTTCTTACAACCACTTCGCACCACCCCTTCTCACCACCTGTACCCACCACCCCTTCCCACCACCCCTTCCAACCACCCCTTCCTACCACCCTTCTCACCACCCCTTCCCACCACCTTTTCTCACCACCCCTTCCTACCACCCCTTCTCACCACCCCTTCTCACCACCCCTTCCCACCACCCCTTCCTACCACCCCTTCCCACCACCCCTTCCCACCACCCCTTCCCACCACCCCTTCCCACCACCCCTTCCCACCACCCCTTCCCACCATCCCTTCCAAATTGTAGAAAATAGTCCTCCATGTATTTTGTAGAAGCCTTTAAAGTAGTGCCTCCCCCTCACACCAGCTCTTCTCTAATCTTGCTCTGGCTTGAACAGAATATTTAACCCTCTCAGTACCAAACAGTAATATTCCCAGTTGAATTATATCATAGTTTATTGCATTTAGGACTAAGAGAGTTAATTGTATGTTGACTCTCTCTCTCTCTGTAGATCGTCTGACAGGCCTTTGGCAGTTCTTGGCATCGTGAGCGCGGTCATCATCCAAATCATCATCATCTTCATCCATGAGAAGTGCAGCAAGGAAGAGGACTATGGGGAGGATGACGAGGATCTCATGTGAGTGTGCGCCCTAGCGAGAGCAATCAGTGAATATGTGTTGTGATTCGTCAGTGTGAAGTTTGAAGAGGAGCCTTATGACTAGCCCTGAAATCTGGCATTACCTTTGCCAGTATCCTGTGCACTTAGTAGCTAGTTGGAAAATAGATTAGTAACCAAACAGTTATGACTTTGAATATTCTATGGTCCTCTTAAAATTATCTGATAAACCATTATATTTGCATTCATAACTTCATTGTGAACCCAATCAATTTATTGATTTTTAAAGAAAACATAGTAGGACCACTTGTGATCACTATTGAAGTGTAATGTTGTTTGACGTATGTACAATATGCCCATTATGAAAGGATAGTGGACAAGGAACATTGGGTTGTAAATGCCACAGTTGAGTACGGGATCACAAACCAGGGCCCTGTCGCATAAGCCTTACCATGATAAACCTCTGCCATCAATGATAACTACCATGGTAACATCGCTCAACAGCCAATCTAAATTAACTTTTCCATAGAAGTTGTCATTGATAGCAAAGTTACCATCAATGGAAGGTTTTATGCACAGATGGACAGATCCCTACAAACTTGCACTCTCCCTGCACCCCTTCCACTCAATATACCCGATCTTTTATTAGCTTATCCTTGAGAGGGGACAATGTAAAGTTACACACTTAACTCTCATTTCATTGTATATGTGTATTTGCAGGAAAGAGAAGAAGAAGATCTCAGATGGGGATAGTGACATAAGGATGCGATCCACCAAGCAGTGACAGAATGTTCACCGCCGAAAAACCGCTTGGGAGGACCCAAGCTCGGACCTCAGAATGGGGTCTCTCAGTTAACCTCCCTCTTATTCTTACCCTCTCCTATCCCCCTCCATTTTTGTCTCGCCTGAACAAAGTTCAGCAGAGACCTAGTAATCACTTTTATTTTTATATTTATGTGAGTAATCACTTTTCCTGTTGGTCTTTTAGTCCTTTGGTCTGTTACAAAAAAAGTTTTTGTTTAAATTGCTCTCATTTCTTTATTGAAGAAATTATTTTACAATTTATAAATTGTGATCAAACTTGGTACAAATGATCCTTGGGTAGTACCACATGTGTCATGATGAGGATGATGGGGTCAAAGGTCATGTAGGGGTCAAAAGGTCAAATGATATGAGGCCATGTGCATCATTTTTCTCAAAGTTTTAATTTGACTTCCTCTCATTTCTTTATTTTTGCATCAATTGTGATCACTCTTAGTACAAATGATCCTTGGGTAATACCACATGTGTTGATGAGGTCAAAGGTTACCTCGGCACCATTTCAGATATTTGAAGAAAAATAATCAGCACTGTTTATTGATCGCTTAATCAGGCGAGACTCGTTTCACAAACCACTTTGTTCCTATAATATCTTCTTTCTCACCCCACCCATGCCTAGCCCTTTCAATGTGCTCTCTATTTCTCTCTCTCCCCCTCTCACTCCCTCCCTCATTCTCTCTCCCTCTCTCTCCCTCTCCCTCTCTCTCTCTCTCCCTCTCTCTCCCTCTCCCTCTCTCTCCCTCTCTCTCCCTCTCCCTCCATCTCCCTCTCTCTCCATCTCTCTGGAATATGGCCCCTGGTCTTAATAAGATGCAGCATATCTGACATTCATTGTCACATTTGTCACAACACTTTGGTTCCATACAAATCCTACCTATACATGCCAGTCATTTTAATGGTTGTGAGTATGTATGTGTGTGTGTTAGCATATGTCTTAAGGTATTTAAACCAGTAAATTACCTATGAGAAACTCATTACGATCATGACTTGAGCGAAAACTTTATAGCATTAAGTTTGCCACTTCTTGATGAAATGATTTTTTGTTTACATTCTTAAAATGAACATGTTGGAAAATCAGAGAGAGCTTGATAAAGAATGCCAGGGATAAGAAGGAAGTTTGTCACAGAGCAATAAAGCATTTATTTCTTTGGGGAAAAAATAGATTGATTTCTATGCGTTTGTATACATACCGTAGGTGCTAGACACATACTGTACAAGATTCTTTTTCCTCTTAAGACTTATCATTGGTGCTCTCATCCTCTATAGCAGAATAAAGAATAAACTACTATACTCCAAAAGAAAATAAAATATTGTAAGGTAGCAACAATTATTCAGATTACAATTGAACAAATACAGTACCTATACAAGTCTGGTTTATTCTTATATAGCCAGCTGTTTTTACGTCTTGATGTTGGAGACTTGTTACTTCCCTCTCATAAACCAGTTGTGATATTTGACTAGCCTTGTTGTATATATAACATCTTATCTGCATTACCTCTCTCTACCCAGGGATAGACACATATTGCTATGGAAATGGAAGAAGGAACTAATATCTCCTTATTTTTCTGAGCCAAGATTATCTGAAGTAACCGTATGTCACTTGACAATCTGATACTGTATAACCTTTTCTAAATCATGTCCTTCAAAATAAAAATTATTGAACTTCACATGTATCACTTTAGAACAAGATTTTATTTGATTGTAGTCTTTCAATACGCAAAGTGAAATTGACCTCTGAATGGAAATGAAACTTTGCATTAAACATTTCATATACATGCATGCCTTGTTTGCTTTAACTGTGCAATGAAAAAAAAATGAATTCTTTATTTGGATTGTTAGTTTTTATTTTGGTTTGAGCATTGTTGTGAGTAGACATACTGGTGTACAGCATAGGAAGACAGGCTCAAAGTGTTTGATGTGATGTTGACAAGCGACTGTTTTCCCCCTATTTTTCTGGTAATTTGATGTTATAAACAGGGTTTTGGTAAGCTTACAGAAACAGAAAGTAATAGGCACAAATTTCTGAGGATGAATTCCATGGTGATGAAGTCTAATTTCAAATCATTGCGTTTTGAAATTGGTCTCATCTTTCTCTCTGTGTCACACTCAAAACATTTTGAAGTAAATACAGCAGGAACACGATTGTGAATGCTTTCTGTATACAATTGTTATTTGGGGATTTCTTTAAAGGTGATATTCATAGAAAATCCAAAAATACGAAGATATTCATCTACAGAAAGCTTATAAGCCATACAATGAGCTCGGATGACATTCAAACAATATATCACTTTCCAAAAGCGAAATTAGGGTGAAAACAATCACCGTATTCTCGGGGACAAATTTGACCTATACTGTCATGCGAAACGGCCTTTAGGTCTGATGTAAGAAACGGGATTCGTTATTGTGCATCACACATGCCAATCCGCAGCTTCTTTTCCGCCAGAAGCATCAGGCATTGTTAATGAAACTGTGATGGCAGTTGCTATTGGATTAACAGGTGTGATACACAATGGTCATTGTGAAGCATATCCCGGCTGTGACGTATACACAACGCCACTTTCCCTTAGGCGATATCGTAGGTCAGGAAGAGAGTCAATTTAGTGAAATTTGACTTCCATTTAACACAAAACTGAACACTTTCATGGCATGTTAGCTGCATAAATTGCTTTAATAGCTCATTCAATTATAACATAAACTATATTTATTTGATTTTATTTCCTATGAATATCACCTTTAAGGAATTTGAGTATTAATTTCTTTTCTCATTGTAAATTTACTAATTTTGTCTCAAATGTTAGGAAAAAATGTTTATGGTCACAAAGTCAGTTCATGTCTTAAAGGGTTACTAAATTAGAAAAATAGATTCCCTCTAATCTACGTAAAATTATCCACTAAAAATGAATTTCACATTTGTTTGCTGCAATAAAGTCTCATTTTGACGAAAGTGTGAAAAAACGCACGCCTCCAGTGACGTCAGAGAAGTCAAAATGCCATAGGTTGTACGGAAGTCAACAAAAAAATATTTCCCTAATATATTCACAACTTTCCCCCTAACTGTGTAGTAACGCGTTATTGCATTCACCTGTATCTAGTCATTCAGATTCAATGGATGGAATGCACATTGAATCTATTAGTTGTTGCTCCTCGGACAAACCTCGGACAAGCTTTGGGGTTCCCATTGGTAACGTATTGTTTGAACGGCGTGAATAAAATATGCTGTTGGCATTTATGGAATTTTGACTCCTCTGACATCATGGGAGGCGTGCGTGTTTTCACATTTTCGTCAAAATGAGACTTTATTGCAGCAAACGATTGTGAAATTCGTTTTTAGTGGATAATTTTACATAGATTAGTGGGAACTTATTTTTCTAATTTAGTAACCCTTTAAGCAAAACTTGAAAATTACAACTCAATATATCTGTCTTCAGTTTGGAAGACTTATCTGTAGTTGTATGCATGCAAGATATGTTTGATTATTACTGGGAAAGGTAGCTTATGTAATGGATTATATTGCTCTTTTCTTCCTTGTACATGTGAGTACATGCTCAAGATTTCACCATGACATTCAATTTTAGTTTGTTTATCTATTTTTTTTATACACTGCCTCAGATTTATTGAATTTCTTCTGGGCTATGGCCACGATGTGAAAAGTAATAATTTCTGTTAGTCCGTTTGGATGATGGTTGAGTTTTATATCTATATGTGTATGTGTGGGATTGTGTGTGGTGACGTATGGAGAATAATTGATTACATGTACATTGTTCTTGTGTATCTAATATGAAGCTTTATGTATTATAATCAATCTTTTCTACATGTATATGGAAAGTGACTTGTAGGTTTATCTGGTAATGGAATAATATATTTATGTACAACGGTTACAAGCACATAGTCCCGTGGATGTTGATATTATTACGCATACTAGTTCTGGACTAATTTATAGGGAGCCAGTGGGAATTATGTAATTCTGTCACAGTTCCAATTTTGTCCAGGGAATCACTACTGTAAGGGAGTCTGGTATTTCATAATAACTATGGTGAGTGATTAAAACAATTCACTGTTTAGATTCTCTGGATAAAGTTACTGATTTTGTGAGGGAATCACATGTCTTGTGGGTGTTTTCTTGCGGTACATTGGTTAGTCATGGTTTAGTATGCATACTAAGTTAACCCACTGTTCAGAAGATGGGTCATAGTCTCCCATAGAGCTGTTTTTTATAAGCTGCAAATAAACTTGATACAGTGTGTCCTTTTTATGCACAATACTGTATTATGTATAGATTAAATGTCTTTTTGCAATGTAACTCGTAGCAATAGCATCATATAGTACATGTAGATAAAGGGACTTGAAAGTAAGTTAACATGTTCACTGTTTCTTTCAGGAAACAATAGCACTGGTACAAGGGAGAAGCACTCCACAACCAGTTGACCACTAAAAGCTACTTGAACCAGTTTCCTTTTCTGGTTTTGTTGACTTCAAAGCTGTTTTAACCGTTAATGTGCCATTAATAAATTTTAAAAATTTTAAAATTGAAGTAAATCATAAAAATCCTTTAGAAAGGAGTTTGTGTCACGTGCAAATAGTGATACGCTGTGAATAGGCCAATATATATATATGAGGATATAGCAAGTACAGTGTATCATGCATTTGTGGCGCTACAGATTATGTAATCACTGCTTACAAATGTCGCTCAGCATGTGAACCCCATGTGTATACCTTATAATATAACCCTGACATTTGAGGAAGTAATATACAAGCCTGTGTATGGTGGACTGATGCAGTGTGAATAGATCAGCTGTAGTGGAAAGCTTACAAAATAAAGAGAGTCCTCACCACTCGTCATTTGTACTTGACCATCAAAAGTCTCTGCTATAAAGAAGAAATAGCCAAGAAATGAAAAGCTTAGTTGAAGTGATAGGCAATAGTATTATATAAAATCTTGCACACCATCATCCGGTAAACGTAGAAAAATATGCATGTAACCTTCCATGTATTTACAGTAGACACCTCAAACAATTATTGGGCAGAGGAGTAGGGTATTGCAGTGGCCATACAAGAAAGCATGACATATAAATCTTTGTATCAGTTATGTTGTATTTAGGAGCCATATCGGGCTATATGAATTGCATTGGTAAAAAAAAATACGGAAACACTGATGGGATTCTCATTTGGATTAAAAGTTATTCAAATAATAGCCATATGCAAAAAGTCTGCTCCTAATTAATAAGATGCCGTGAGTATTAAGACCATGTACAAAATATAAACAGTATCACTTTCTGCACAGATGTGTCATTATGGGTTATTATCGCTTACAATTATCTGGATGTTTAAATAAATTTCGGGTGTGTACATGTAAGATGTGGAATTTACCATCCTGACTACATATGGATTTATTTTGTTGGGCGTGTGGTGTTATGGCTTGAATGTGAAGTGCTACACTGTACTAAAAACTGTCATGATCGCCTCCTCTTCAATATGGCTGAAATAACATCCTGCAAATGAGATATGGTGACAGGTGTGTGTTTGTGTATGAAATAGAAATAGAGAGAGAGAGAGCATGTGTGTTAGTGAAATATTTGTTTTGGTCAAAATTACCCACTCCTTTATCTTTCGTATGCATTCCCCTTTTAGACTGTTTGGCATTGCGCTAGTGGTGGGTGTGGCCTACAGAGCCGTTACCATGGGAACGCATCAGTGAAATATTGGAATTTCAGAAATTGCCATCTCAAATATTCACATAAAAATACAAAATTAGTGTCTAACTATACATGTTACAAGTTACCCAGTTGATTCTGATCAGCAAATAAGATATTTAAGGTCACAATCATATGAAAAACAAATATGCTAATACACAGCGAAAAACTCATCCTAGTTGATAGTTTTATGAATATTTACATGCCAGAATAGTAGCACTCAAGACTGAGTCATTTTTAAGTGATAACTGTCATGCAAATAATGACTGTTGCTGTGACAACACCATGATGCCAAAATATTGAACTTACAGGGATTATAAGAAAGTGCCATATATTTCTCATATGGTGACATAAAAACACAGAATTAGTGTCTAAATATACGGTGTGCAAGGTGCCCATTTGATTTTGATCGGAATGTATGTCATGTAAGGTTATGATCATACCTAGAAATAGTTGTCATGGAAACAATATATATATATATATATATATATATATATATATATATATATATATATACATATATATATATATATATATATATAAATGCGAAAAGAGAGTCTAGGAGCTGGGGCGTAGCTGGACCTTCCAAGTTTAATTGAAAGCTTTCGGCTGTTAGGCCTTCTTCAGTCAAGTTCTGAAGTATAAACATTAACAAATACACTGTATAAGCAAACATATATGGCAATATCAATCAAATCAAATCAAATCAAATCAAGCATCAAAAACATAGCAAAAATTAGGTATGAAAAATGTTTTAGAATAAATGGTTTAAAGTGTTTTACCTTGCCTGGCGGCGGTTGTCTGTGCTGTGGGTATGCTTGTTAGGATTTGTGTGTAGTGTGTTTGATGAGTGGTGTGCAGTGAAGTGTGGGTTGTTGACCTGTGACATGGATGTTACTTGTAGTGTCATGACCTGTGTCTGTGGGGAGCATCGGTATACAAATACATTGTAGTGTGGTATATTTTCCACACATACGTACATAAGAACAAGTATATATATATATAGATGATTTGTCACGATTATCTTCATATGCACATGTGCATGAAGTATAGATATATATATATATATAATTTGACATGATTATGGTATTTTGCACGCATACTTGAAATATACATGTATACAATTTGGCATGAATCTGTTCTTATCCACTTTGAAGCCCGAAATTACCAACCACACACTGTCAGACAACAAATACAAAAAGCTAAAGAAAAGCCCAGAGAACAACTACTCAAATACACACCACATTCTGAAAAACACAACGACACCGTCTTCTGCACAGTACCCTTCTCCCCCGCCACTGCCAAAATCCCAAGCATAATAAAAAAACACTTTCCCATCCTACAACAAGGAAACACAACCAAAACCATCTTCCCCAAACCCCCAACAACGTCGTACAGACGAGGACGCACGCTGCGGGACCTGCTCGTAAAGGCGGGACACCCATTCCCCCGCCAAAACGAAAACGAACACGAGTCGCCCATGCCCAATGGGTTCTTCCAATGTCCATCCCAAAGATGCATAATCCATAAACACATAACAAACACTTCCAATTTCAAAAGCACAGTCACTAACCAAGAATACCCCATAACCTCACACATCACATGCAAATCCAGTTGGATAATATATCTCATCACCTGCACTCAATGCAACAAACAATATGTTGGCAAAACAGAAACCACACTATACACACGCTTCAACAACACACGATCCGAAATAAAAAACTTCCACTCGACATCACAACACAAAACACTACCATACACAGTACATTTCAATCTTCCATCCCATTCAGTAGACAATGTCCGAATCACCGGTATCGAATCGATTCATAAGAAATCCCGCCAAACAATCCTCCACCGAGAATCCTTCTGGATATCCAAACTCAAAACCCTACAGCCAGATGGGATCAATGTCGACCAATAATAAAATCCACACACCAACACATCAGACACACTAAAACCTTTGTTCTACATACATATATTTAATGTGTCTGTAAAAATATAATAACAACAAATGACACATATATATCATGTGCATATTCATGTGAAATGTATATCTGATGTATGTGTATGTATATGGATAAGAACAGATTCATGCCAAATTGTATACATGTATATTTCAAGTGTGCATAATATCATAATCATGCCAAATTATATATATACATCTATACGTCATGTACATGTGTATATGAAGATAATCGTGACAAATCATCTATACATATATATATATATATATATATATATATGCACATGCTTTTTTTGTATGTATGTGTGGAAAATATATCACACTATTTATATACTGATGCCCTCCACAAACACAGGTCTTGACACTAAAAGTAACATCCGTGTCACTTTTAAATACCATATTATTATTACTATTAAATATAATAACGACAAATGATACATATATATGATGTGCATATTCGGGTCAAATTGTGTATATCTGATGCATGTGAATGTGTATGGATAAGAACAGACTCATACCAAATTGTATACATGTATATTTCAAGTATGTGTGCATAATACCATAATCATGCCAAATTATATATACCTACACTTCATGTACATGTGTATATGAAGATAATCGTGACAAATCATTTATACCTAAATATATACATACATATGTATATGTTTTTTTGTATGTGTGTGTGGACAATATATCACACTATTTGTATACTAATGCCCTCCACAAACAAAGGTCATATTAGTATTACTATTACATATATATGATGTGCATAGTCATGTCAAATTGTGTATATCTGATGTATGTGTATATGTATGGATAAGAACAGATTCATGCCAAATTGTATACATGTATATTTCAAGTGTGCATAATATCATAATCATGCCAAATTATATATATACATCTATACGTAATGTACATGTGTATATGAAGATAATCGTGACAAATCATCTTTACATATATATATATATGCACATGCTTTTTTGCATGTATGTGTGGAAAATATATCACACTATCTATATACTGATGCCCTCCACAAACACAGGTCTTGACACTAAAAGTAACATCCGTGTCACTTTTAAATATTATATTAGTATTACTATCACATATATATGATGTGCATAGTCATGTCAAATTGTGTATATCTGATGTATGTGTATGTGTATGGATAAGAACAGATTCATGCCAAATTGTATACATGTATATTTCAAGTATGCGTGCAAAATACCATAATCATGTCAAATTATATATATATATATATCTATACTTCATGCACATGTGCATATGAAGATAATCGTGACAAATCATCTATATATATATATACTTGTTCTTATGTACGTATGTGTGGAAAATATACCACACTACAATGTATTTGTATACCGATGCTCCCCACAGACACAGGTCATGACACTACAAGTAACATCCATGTCACAGGTCAACAACCCACACTTCACTGCACACCACTCATCAAACACACTACACACAAATCCTAACAAGCATACCCACAGCACAGACAACCGCCGCCAGGCAAGGTAAAACACTTTAAACCATTTATTCTAAAACATTTTTCATACCTAATTTTTGCTATGTTTTTGATGCTTGATTTGATTTGATTTGATTTGATTGATATTGCCATATATGTTTGCTTATACAGTGTATTTGTTAATGTTTATACTTCAGAACTTGACTGAAGAAGGCCTAACAGCCGAAAGCTTTCAATTAAACTTGGAAGGTCCAGCTACGCCCCAGCTCCTAGACTCTCTTTTCGCATTTATATACTTCTGGAGCAACCGCACTTATCATGTCTAAGTTGAGAACTATTGCACTCTTATATATATATATATATATATATATATATATATATATACAAGGAATTTTGTTTTAGAAAACCATTCAAACATATGAAAATGCATCGCAAAAACCTAATCCTAGTTTATAGTTTTATGAATATTTAGACGCCAGAAGAGAAGCAATCAAGATTTCATAATTTCTAAATGATAACTGCCACGCATAAAGCGACAGTTGTTATGACAATACCATGGTGCCGAAATACTGAAATTATAGAAATATAAGAAAGTACCATATATTTGCCATATGGTAACATAAAAACAAATAATTAGTGTCTAAGTATACATTTTGCAAGGTGCCCAGTTGATTTTGATTACAAGTTCATGGTCAAAGTAAGGTCATTGCTATAGTAACCATACAGAAAAGGATGATTTTGATGAACATATTCAATATATTATATAAATAGGAAGCACGCAACTTACACGCAACTGGTTTTATGATGGCTTATATTTTCAAATTATGTAAATCAATATTATGATATTCGTACCGGTATGTGTTTATGGTCATTCCTAATTGGATAGTTTCCAGGACAACAGAATGATATAATATATGAAGTAGATGTGAAAAGCACATATGAGGTACACATCAAATCCTATCACTATCCCGGTTCACTCTTTTATCCCTTGTTTTCTTTCTAATAACAATCAGATACCATAATGTGCATGTTTCCTCTCAAACCGATAGTTCCTGTTAGTGTGAGGCTATTGTCACCGCAACTCACCAATCAAATACTCGAATTTCATAATTATATAATTAATAATTGATTTCACCCTGTCAAAACTCTATGAATGTGCTTAGTTACATATATTAGGTGACTGAAATAAAAATCCAAGTCATTTAAGGTCATCACATGCCACATTATTTTGAAATCAGTGTGAAGTACTTGGTTGTTGGCATGGCAATGTCTCAATCAAATATATACGTTTTACCCACTTTAAAACAAAATACACACTGAAAGTGCATAGAAATATGAATTTCAAGCTTTACAGGTGAATGCTTTAAAAAATTGATAATTACGGTCCTGGTCAAGACAAATATTGTTGCTTATTGTATAAAACAATGTACCTTTACAAGTACATTTTAATTGTCACCTTTATCACTGTCATCATACAAGGACTCTTCCTGCACATTGTAAAATATGTATCAGGTAGATATCTTATGCTGGACATTCTCATTCTGAGCATGCAACATACATGCATCTACCGGACCCTCTGACTGTATTTCCGTTTGTGTCCATTTTTGGTAATTATGTGGTGTAATGGATAATTATTGTGACATTCTATCTAACGGTTTCGGGCTATTGGACAGTGACAGCAATAGAGCATAATTATGTGGCAGCCTGAAACTTGTCATTTATGCTTCCCTCCCCCAGAGCTTGACCTAAGCTATCCACATATTCATTGCAATTAACAAGATAGCTATAATAGTCCAATACCTAGTTACTTGAGTAACAATATTTTTGTTTCAGTAAATTAGTTTTAAAATAAAACTTCCATCAATCACGAGTTGGTGTAGCAACAATCCTTACAAAATTGCCTTTTTGTTCACATCATTTCCATGGCAACTACAATTTTTAGGCATAATTGTGATCTTTAATAAATTAGATTGCAGTCAGAATCAACTGGGCACCTTGATAAATGTTTGTCTGGACACCTATTTTGTGTTTTTGATTAACCGTATGAGAAATATCTGAAACTTTCTTATAATTCTGTAATTTCAATATTTTTGGCATCATGGTGTTGTCATAGCAATAGTCGTTTTATGAATGACAGTTGTCACATAGAATATAGAATATTTTTCTAACAAAATGCCTTTTTTATATATCGTTTCCATGACAACAACTTTTTTTAGGTCTGATCATGACCTTACATGACGTAGATTGTGATCAGAATCAATGGGGCACTTTGGTAAATGTATACTTAGACACTAATTTTGTGTTCTTATGTTACCAAGTGAGAAATATATGGCACTTCCGTATATTTCTGTTCAATATTTTTGGCACCATGGTGTTGTCATAATAACAGTCATTTTGTGCGTGACAGTTATCACTTAGAAATGACTCAATCTTCATTGTTACTATTCTGGCATCTAAATATTTATAAAACTATAAACTAGGATTAGGTTTTATGCTGTGTATTCACATAGATTTGAAAGGTTTTCTAACAAAATTACCCTTTCGGTTCATATCGTTTCCATGGCAACTTTCACTTTAAGGCATGATCGGGATCTCTTATGACTAAAATAACAATCAAAATCAACTGGGCACCTCGACAAATATATAACAAGACAATAAGTTTGTGGTTTTAGGTCACCATAATATATAATATAGAGCAATTTCTTACAATTCTGTAATTTCAGCATTTCTTAACACCATAGTGTTGTCATAGCAACAGCGCACTTATGGATGACTGTTAACACTTAAAAATATATGCAAAATGAAGAAATGAACAATGAAAGAGTAGAGTGTAGAAGGGCGTAAAGGAGGGTAGACCGCAGGGGGACAGGAGGGTAGACGTAGAAGGACGCCCCTAGTAGGAGGGTGGAGGGTAGAAGGACGCCCTACAAGGAAGAGAGGGTAGAGCGTAGAAGGACGGGAAATAAATGCAAAATGGAGTTATGAAAAAGCATATTTAATGACAAATGATATAGTCGACCTTGTATGAATAAATATACACCATGAATGAGTACAGTGTGGAAGGACTGGGGGGTAGAGCGTAGAAGGACAGGAGGTTAGAGCGCAGAGGGACAGGAGGGTAGAGGGACTAAGGGGAGAGGGTAGAGGTACGCCCTAGAAGGAAGAGAGGGTAGAGCGTAGAAGGAGGGGAAAGAAATGGAAAATGGAGAAATAAAAAAGCATATTTCATGACACATAATATAGTCGACTTAGTATGTAAAAGTGTACAAAATGAAAGAGTAGAGTGTGGAAGGACTAGAGGGTAGGGCGTAGAAGAACAGGAGGGTAGAGCGCAGAGGGACAGGAGGGGAGAGGGTAGAGGTACGCCCTAGAAGGAAGAGAGGGTAGAGCGTAGAAGGACGGGAAAGAAATGGAAAATGGCGAAATGAAAAAGCATATTTCATGACACCTAATATAGTCGATTTAGTATGTAAAAGTGTACAAAATGAAAGAGTAGAGAGTGGAAGGACTAGAGGGTAGGGCGTGGAAGGACAGGAGGGTAGAGCGCAGAGGGACAGGAGGGGAGAGGGTAGAGGTACGCCCCTAGTAGGAGGGGAGAGGGTAGAGGTACGCCCTAGAAGGAAGAGAGGGTAGAGCGTAGAAAGACGGGAAAGAAATGGAAAATGGAGAAATGAAAAAGCATATTTCATGACACATAATATAGTCGACTTAGTATGTAAAAGTATACAAAATGAAAGAGTAGAGAGTGGAAGGACTAGAGGGTAGGGCGTAGAAGGATTGGAGGGTAGTGCGCAGAGGAACAGGAGGGGAGAGGGTAGAGGTACGCCCTAGAAGGAAGAGAGGGTAGAGCGTAGAAGGACGGGAAAGAAATGGAAAATGGAGAAATGAAAAAGCATATTTCATGACACCTAATATAGTCGACTTAGTATGTAAAAGTATACAAAATGAAAGAGTAGAGGGTGGAAGGACTAGAGGGTAGGGCGTAGAAGGACTGGAGGGTAGAGCGCAGAGGGACAGGAGGGGAGAGGGTAGAGGTACGCCCCTAGTAGGAGGGGAGAGGGTAGAGGTACGCCCTAGAAGGAAGAGAGGGTACAGCGTAGAAGGACGGGAAAGAAATGGAAAATGGAGAAATGAAAAAGGATATTTCATGAAACCTAATACATGTATAGTCGACTTAGTATGTAAAAGTATACAAAATGAAAGAGTAGAGAGTGGAAGGACTAGAGGGTAGGGCGTGGAAGGACAGGAGGGTAGAGCACAGAGGGACAGGAGGGGAGAGGGTAGAGGTACGCCCCTAGTAGGAGGGGAGAGGGTAGAGGTACGCCCTAGAAGGAAGAGATGGTAGAGCGTAGAAGGACGGGAAAGAAATGGAAAATGGCGAAATGAAAAAGGATATTTCATGACACCTAATATAGTCGATTTAGTATGTAAAAGTGTACAAAATGAAAGAGTAGAGTGTGGAAGGACTTGAGGGTAGGGCGTAGAAGGACTGGAGGGTAGAGCGCAGAGGGACAGGAGGGGAGAGGGTAGAGGTACGCCCTAGAAGGAAGAGAGGGTAGAGCGTAGAAGGACGGGAAAGAAATGGAAAATGGAGAAATGAAAAAGCATATTTCATGACACATAATATAGTCGACTTAGTATGTAAAAGTATACAAAATGAAAGAGTAGAGGGTGGAAGGACTAGAGGGTAGGGCGTAGAAGGACTGGAGGGTAGAGCGCAGAGGGACAGGAGGGGAGAGGGTAGAGGTACGCCCCTAGTAGGAGGGGAGAGGGTAGAGGTACGCCCTAGAAGGAAGAGAGGGTACAGCGTAGAAGGACGGGAAAGAAATGGAAAATGGCGAAATGAAAAAGGATATTTCATGACACCTAATATAGTCGACTTAGTATGTAAAAGTGTACAAAATGAAAGAGTAGAGTGTGGAAGGACTAGAGGGTAGGGCGTAGAAGAACGGGAGGGTAGAGCGCAGAGGGACAGGAGGGGAGAGGGTAGAGGTACGCCCTAGAAGGAAGAGAGGGTACAGCGTAGAAGGACGGGAAAGAAATGGAAAATGGCGAAATAAAAAAGCATATTTCATGACACCTAATATAGTCGACTTAGTATGTAAAAGTGTACAAAATGAAAGAGTAGAGAGTGGAAGGACTAGAGGATAGGGCGTGGAAGGACAGGAGGGTAGAGCGCAGAGGGACAGGAGGGGAGAGGGTAGAGGTACGCCCCTAGTAGGAGGGGAGAGGGTAGAGGTACGCCCTAGAAGGAAGAGAGGGTAGAGCGTAGAAAGACGGGAAAGAAATGGAAAATGGAGAAATGAAAAAGCATATTTCATGACACATAATATAGTCGACTTAGTATGTAAAAGTATACAAAATGAAAGAGTAGAGAGTGGAAGGACTAGAGGGTAGGGCGTAGAAGGATTGGAGGGTAGTGCGCAGAGGAACAGGAGGGGAGAGGGTAGAGGTACGCCCTAGAAGGAAGAGAGGGTAGAGCGTAGAAGGACGGGAAAGAAATGGAAAATGGAGAAATGAAAAAGCATATTTCATGACACATAATATAGTCGACTTAGTATGTAAAAGTATACAAAATGAAAGAGTAGAGGGTGGAAGGACTAGAGGGTAGGGCGTAGAAGGACTGGAGGGTAGTGCGCAGAGGAACAGGAGGGGAGAGGGTAGAGGTACGCCCTAGAAGGAAGAGAGGGTAGAGCGTAGAAGGACGGGAAAGAAATGGAAAATGGAGAAATGAAAAAGCATATTTCATGACACATAATATAGTCGACTTAGTATGTAAAAGTATACAAAATGAAAGAGTAGAGGGTGGAAGGACTAGAGGGTAGGGCGTAGAAGGACTGGAGGGTAGAGCGCAGAGGGACAGGAGGGGAGAGGGTAGAGGTACGCCCCTAGTAGGAGGGGAGAGGGTAGAGGTACGCCCTAGAAGGAAGAGAGGGTACAGCGTAGAAGGACGGGAAAGAAATGGAAAATGGAGAAATGAAAAAGGATATTTCATGAAACCTAATACATGTATAGTCGACTTAGTATGTAAAAGTATACAAAATGAAAGAGTAGAGAGTGGAAGGACTAGAGGGTAGGGCGTGGAAGGACAGGAGGGTAGAGCACAGAGGGACAGGAGGGGAGAGGGTAGAGGTACGCCCCTACTAGGAGGGGAGAGGGTAGAGGTACGCCCTAGAAGGAAGAGAGGGTAGAGCGTAGAAGGACGGGAAAGAAATGGAAAATGGCGAAATGAAAAAGCATATTTCATGACACCTAATATAGTCGATTTAGTATGTAAAAGTGTACAAAATGAAAGAGTAGATTGTGGAAGGACTTGAGGGTAGGGCGTAGAAGGACTGGAGGGTAGAGCGCAGAGGGACAGGAGGGGAGAGGGTAGAGGTACGCCCCTAGTAGGAGGGGAGAGGGTAGAGGTACGCCCTAGAAGGAAGAGAGTGTACAGCGTAGAAGGACGGGAAAAAAATGGAAAATGGCGAAATGAAAAAGGATATTTCATGACACCTAATATAGTCGACTTAGTATGTAAAAGTGTACAAAATGAAAGAGTAGAGTGTGGAAGGACTAGAGGGTAGGGCGTAGAAGAACGGGAGGGTAGAGCGCAGAGGGACAGGAGGGGAGAGGGTAGAGGTACGCCCTAGAAGGAAGAGAGGGTAGAGCGTAGAAGGACGGGAAAGAAATGGAAAATGGCGAAATGAAAAAGCATATTTCATGACACCTAATATAGTCGACTTAGTATGTAAAAGTGTACAAAATGAAAGAGTAGAGAGTGGAAGGACTAGAGGATAGGGCGTGGAAGGACAGGAGGGTAGAGCGCAGAGGGACAGGAGGGGAGAGGGTAGAGGTACGCCCCTAGTAGGAGGGGAGAGGGTAGAGGTACGCCCTAGAAGGAAGAGAGGGTAGAGCGTAGAAAGACGGGAAAGAAATGGAAAATGGAGAAATGAAAAAGCATATTTCATGACACATAATATAGTCGACTTAGTATGTAAAAGTATACAAAATGAAAGAGTAGAGAGTGGAAGGACTAGAGGGTAGGGCGTAGAAGGATTGGAGGGTAGTGCGCAGAGGAACAGGAGGGGAGAGGGTAGAGGTACGCCCTAGAAGGAAGAGAGGGTAGAGCGTAGAAGGACGGGAAAGAAATGGAAAATGGAGAAATGAAAAAGCATATTTCATGACACATAATATAGTCGACTTAGTATGTAAAAGTATACAAAATGAAAGAGTAGAGGGTGGAAGGACTAGAGGGTAGGGCGTAGAAGGACTGGAGGGTAGAGCGCAGAGGGACAGGAGGGGAGAGGGTAGAGGTACGCCCCTAGTAGGAGGGGAGAGGGTAGAGGTACGCCCTAGAAGGAAGAGAGGGTAGAGCGTAGAAGGACGGGAAAGAAATGGAAAATGGAGAAATGAAAAAGGATATTTCATGACACCTAATATAGTCGATTTAGTATGTAAAAGTGTACAAAATGAAAGAGTAGAGAGTGGAAGGACTAGAGGGTAGGGCGTAGAAGGACAGGAGGGTAGAGCGCAGAGGGACAGGAGGGGAGAGGGTAGAGGTACGCCCCTAGTAGGAGGGGAGAGGGTAGAGGTACGCCCTAGAAGGAAGAGAGGGTAGATCGTAGAAGGACGGGAAAGAAATGGAAAATGGCGAAATTAAAAAGGATATTTCATGACACCTAATATAGTCGATTTAGTATGTAAAAGTGTACAAAATGAAAGAGTAGAGAGTGGAAGGACTTGAGGGTAGGGCGTAGAAGGACAGGAGGGTAGAGCGCAGAGGGACAGGAGGGGAGAGGGTAGAGGTACGCCCCTAGTAGGAGGGGAGAGGGTAGAGGTACGCCCTAGAAGGAAGAGAGGGTAGAGCGTAGAAGGACGGGAAAGAAATGGAAAATGGCGAAATGAAAAAGCATATTTCATGACACCTAATATAGTCGACTTAGTATGTAAAAGTGTACAAAATGAAAGAGTAGAGTGTGGAAGGACTAGAGGGTAGGGCGTAGAAGAACAGGAGGGTAGAGCGCAAAGGGACAGGAGGGGAGAGGGTAGAGGTACGCCCTAGAAGGAAGAGAGGGTACAGCGTAGAAGGACGGGAAAGAAATGGAAAATGGAGAAATGAAAAAGCATATTTCATGACACCTAATATAGTCGACTTAGTATGTAAAAGTATACAAAATGAAAGAGTAGAGAGTGGAAGGACTAGAGGGTAGGGCGTGGAAGGACAGGAGGGTAGAGCGCAGAGGGACAGGAGGGGAGAGGGTAGAGGTACGCCCCTAGTAGGAGGGGAGAGGGTAGAGGTACGCCCTAGAAGGAAGAGAGGGTAGAGCGTAGAAGGACGGGAAAGAAATGGAAAATGGCGAAATGAAAAAGGATATTTCATGACACCTAATATAGTCGATTTAGTATGTAAAAGTGTACAAAATGAAAGAGTAGAGAGTGGAAGGACTAGAGGGTAGGGCGTAGAAGGACAGGAGGGTAGAGCGCAGAGGGACAGGAGGGGAGAGGGTAGAGGTACGCCCCTCGTAGGAGGGGAGAGGGTAGAGGTACGCCCTAGAAGGAAGAGAGGGTAGAGCGTAGAAGGACGGGAAAGAAATGGAAAATGGAGAAATGAAAAAGCATATTTCATGACACCTAATATAGTCGACTTAGTATGTAAAAGTATACAAAATGAAAGAGTAGAGACTGGAAGGACTAGAGGGTAGGGCGTGGAAGGACAGGAGGGTAGAGTGCAGAGGGACAGGAGGGGAGAGGGTAGAGGTACGCCCCTAGTAGGAGGGAAGAGGGTAGAGGTACGCCCTAGAAGGAAGAGAGGGTAGTGCGTATAGAAGGACGGGAAAGAAATGGAAAATGGAGAAATGAAAAAGCATACTTCATTACACATAATATAGTCGACTTAGTATGTATAAGTATACACAATGAAAGAGTAGAGTGTAGAAGGACTGGAGGATAGGGCGTAGAAGGGCAGGACGGTAGAGTGTAGAAGGACGGGAAATACTTTCGAAATGGAGATATTAAAAAGTATATTTAATGAAACATGTAGTAAACTTAGGATATGTGATTACACCTATATAAGGATAGATTGTGTAGGGTAGGTAGGGCGTAGAAGGACAGTTCTAAGGGTAGAGAGCAGAGCCCCCCCCCCCCCCCCCCCACCCTCTCTCTCTCTCTCTCTCTCTCTCTCTCTCTCTCTCTCTCGAAAATATTTATCTTTCAACTTTCATTTCGAACCACAATCATATCCCTCTCTCCTTTCCCTTCCTTCTCTTGAAATGGGAGAAAGAAAATGAGGAAGAAAGTTATACGTGAGACTTAAATAACCCTTCTCATCCCCACTCCCCCCCCCCCCCCTCCCCCCTCCTCAAAGAAAAAATGCACGAGCACAGTGCATGTATCCTTTGAACACGCGCGCGCACGGACGTACGGATGATATTTATATCACTATTTATGAGAACGTTGATTGTGATTGGATGGTCCTGTCCACGTGACACCTCATGTTTATGCATGTCTGCGCTGTTAAATATTCATGTACCTCTGCCCTCTCCCATTTAGCCGACCCCCTCTGGCCGGACGCGCGCGCGCTATAAACACCTACGTGACGTGACCAGTACCACTGCATTGCACAGAAGGTACGGATTGGCCGCAGTATTTCAATGGCCCTTTCGTGTGAAGTTGAACTATATTTTGAAATACTGTGTTCCTGATACCTAATTATCCATTCTGAATCTGTTTTTAAGAAAGGAAGTTATGTGCCAGCTTCGGATTATGTTTTGTTGACGCAGATTTACTGTGATAAGAAACTAGTCAGAATTTTGATTAGAAGAATCGTCTAATTTCTTCTTGTTCAGTCCCACATATTGAAAAAAGATGAGGACGTCAAAGGTGGCGTTTGTTGGACTTGCAATCATCGTCGTCTTGATTGTCTCCATGTATTTAATGCTGGATCAGACAGGATTTCCTCAAGATTTTCCAGGACAAGGACGAATGTCAGAGGTAATTAAACATTTGAATTCGAAGCTGTAGCTGTAGCTCACTAGCATAATGACTAAATAAAGAGATACATGTAGTTCACCCTGAAATTACTTTGGTTTCAATAAAAATTAAGAGACACAGTCATCACATGAATGATGAAAGAAACATATCAGACAGTGTAGGTTTGACGAAAAATTGGTCAAAGGAAAAGAAACTTGCTTTTAAAATTTTTGATATTGTGACATCACATGTGAGGTGCTCTCTCATATGTTGTGTACTATTTTTTTTTTTGCCTTTTGCCTTTTTTTGTTCTTTGATGAAGGAATACATTCTTTTCGCACTTTTGTAGCAATATCAAAATGTGTGTAAAAACAACAAATGCACAGGTAAAATAGTAAATAACCTTTTGAGAAAAAGGACATTTTCCACAAAAAATGTACACAATATATGGGAGAGTACCTTGCACATGACCTCACAAAATAAAAAGTTTGTAATCAAATGACCTTCTTTTCCTTCGACCGATTTTCGTCAAACCTTCAGTACATGTACATGTACATGTATGTTTTTTACTCTTTTTTTTTCATGTGTCTCCTTTTATTGAAACTAAAATAATTTCAGGGTGAGTTATTCCTTTAAAAGATTATAAAATAATGCCCTCTTCATTCTTAAAATTATTGAGAGACTTCAAGTACAACATTGTCTACTCGGTCTCATTCAACTTCTCGATTATTTCAAATGTCTCTTTTTGTTTTGTTTCAGTTAAAAACAGGATTTGTTGTGTATATTCAGAGAATTTATCACAGACTTTCATAATCAATTGTCATTAGATTGTAAATATTATATGGCAATAAATCGTATGCACATATTTAATACATGCAACAGGTGTAGATCTGCTGCGCGAACGTTGTGATGCTGATTTTTTTTTTCTGATAGAACCTGACAGGATTGAAAGTGACCCAGAAATTACATCCTTTTGAAAAATGAAACTGCACAAATTAGGCCTAGGTTAAGGGTTAAGGCCCAGTCCCTATGTACTTGCGATGCAAAGAGGATGTAAAGTGCAAAAAAAATCTTGCCAATCGTTGGAATATGCACCCGTTGTATACTCATTGCATACGTGTTTCATACGCTCTATTGCATCCTCTGGGCATCCTCACAACTCACAACTGAAAAGGAAAAGAAGGAGGAAAGATATGGTACATGGAACGTCTATACATCGTCAGTAGCATGGAAATAGAAAGGATGTAAGCGTATGCATCTCATATAAAAAAATTCAAAAAGGACATCCACTTCCATCCGCTAGGCTACCAATAAACATCCGTTTAACATCCCCGCTACATACTGTCTATGTCCGTTTTTTTCTGTAGTATTTTTGGCATTTTTCTCCATTTTTTTCAGCGATTGAAAATCGATGGAGTCACCTCCGAAATTTTGTTCGTCCGCTGTGTCCTTTATGCATATGTTTTGTGTCCATCGGCCAGTGGGACTGGGCCTTTAGGTTGAGAAATAAGTTTAGGCTGAGATTCAAGTTATAGATATTTTGGTACAAAAGCGTATACAAAAGTGCATTATCACCTACCCTACACATACATTTACAATTCTAAAAAAAAAATAGACAAGCATCTAGTCATTAATGGCAGTTGCAGTAATAATTACTGTTTTTGTATGTCTATTTAATATTTTTACTGTCTAGATTTTACATGTATACTCTGAAGTGTCAATCTACAGTAGTACACTCGTCTATACTTCATGGATGGAAGGCAAATTTCCACATGATTTTTGTGTACAATAAACTCGGGAAAGAGTTCCAGTTGGGACAGCCACCTGCAATTTGTGTTATTTAACTAACCCGATCAGAGAGGGTTTCTTTTCATGGGGGTTGAGTAAAAGTGTGGCATGGAAATTTATTTATTCGCATTTCATTATTTGTATCCCTAACCTACACCCTCTGACCCTCACACTAATCCTAGGACACCCAGGGCTGCTCTAACCCTAATCACAATGGTCCTTCTTATTTTTATTTTCTTTAAAAATAAACTATGTATAATCATCAAACCATCTCGTTAATGTAATATTTAATTGTTCTAAGTTGCATATAGTTTTTAGCGCTTTGGGTGGCTGTCCCAAAAGGAACTCTTCATGAAACTCGTTCATTCATTAACTCTGTTGATAGACTGTAACTCCTACAGAGTTACATCCAATGTTGTTGTAGAAACTAGAAGGTAAATTGGCTAATGATGCTGAATATGCATAAATATGAGTCATGTAAATGTACTGTATATACACCCACCTTGTATCCCTTGCGACATAGATGTAAAAGATGTAATGATCAGTAGTTACAAATGTTGAGAATCAACGGGCATTCCTTGTAGTTGCCCCAAGACATTTTCACCTTACTTGGCTACAGCTGTAATGTAGCTGCAGATGAGTATATATGCATGAAAATGTAGCATTTTGTCACAAATAACATACATTTGTTTCAATGGTGAACTGCAAGGGAATCAGAAATCAGATGTGAACCTGCAATCTACTGTTTGTTGTTTTGCTTGATTACAGTATGCCTACAACATGGCTATGTGTATAATATTACATTTACCGGTAATGGCGGTATACATGCCAGGTTATCAAGCTTTAAACTGCATCTGAATGAGGAAAATGTCCCAGAAGGTCCTGACCGAAAGAGTCAACCTGATTTGCTAGGAACAAAGGAATGACCAACATATGTAGATCTAATTTCCTGGTTCAGACCAAATAGCTTTCATTGTTTATATTGTCTAACCATCCTATTCACATGATCTCAAAATAAAAGTTATGTGTACACTCCAGCTTAAAGGAATTGGCATAGGGAAAGGGAAGAAGGGAAGGAGCCGCAGTTTTAAACTGCGGTATATTTTGTCCAGTTCAGCATGAAACATGATGCTCTTTATGCTAAAGCATCGTGTTTCATGCTGAACCGGACAACATTTAAAGCTGCAGCTCCTTCCCTTTCTTCCCTTTCCCTTTCCCTTCCCTATGCCAATTCTTTTGAGCTGTAGTGTAGGTCATGGTCTGAATTGGAAATTGATTTGCTTATATAGAGATACTTCCAGCACATGGCACTAGTTCACTGCACAGCTTTATCTGTTATTCAAGTCAAAACATCACAAATTAAGAGCTCTTATGGCCTTCTGTAGCTGAAATCAGTCAAAACTGGCATTAACTGAAGTGTCCACTGTTATTGTGTACCGGGTACACTCTCTCATACACAACAACTCAAAGGAATAGGCGTAGGGAAAGAGAAGGAGCCGCATTTTTAAACCGCGGTATATTTTGTGGAGTTCAGCATGAAACATGCTTTTTAGGCTAAAGCATCATGTTTCATGCTGAACTGGACAAAATATACCACGGTTTATAACTGCGGTTTCTTCCCTTTCTTCCCTTCCCACATGCCAATTCCTTTGAGCTGCAGTATACATGTGTACACACTGTTGTATTTTCTGATCCTACAGTGTATGTTACATGTAAGAGAAGGGCATATTCTTTCTCTTTTACTTACTGCGGCTTAAATTTAAGAAATTTATAAATTAAGTTTGTGAATTTGTAGCACTGATTGGATCGGGTGGTTTGTGTATGCAGAAAGTAATATAATGTTCCCTGAAATATGTTATGAGAAGACTCACTGTGTGACACATACTGAAAATAGTTTTGGATTACTTGAAGCTGGGTGATGACTAAGCCTCATTCGCTCCTTCCTCTCCATACATGTATGTATCCCAAGGGAAGATCTACAGTACCGCTCAGCCCCGAGTGTTTACACGTTTACCTGTTTGGGTTGTATTCACGCATATCCGGCTTCTGAAACGTGTAGAATAGAATCTACACGCAAGCGCGGTTACCCGGCCATGACCCAATGAAACGTGTAAATCGGAGATGCCACTCTTCGGAAACAATCGAAGTCTCCGAAGTATTGAAACGTGTAAACGTGTAAATGGACAGTATGCCAATGTCTGTGCGCGCGCGAGCGACGGGAGCACTCACGCATGCAGCGTGCACGCGCACATAGTTCCCCCATGCCCACCTCCCTTGCTTGGTTGGGGCCGTGATTGTCACGACTTCCGTGCAAGTGCCGTCAACACACACAACGCACACATTTGTCATGCAGCATGCAGCAGCATGCACGACTGTGTGCACCGCGTATATCATGGAACACGAAGTGAACGGTTCACCGTAAAACACGCTCGCTCCACGCTGTGCCGAGTACCACACCAACTTGTTCAGGACAAGTTCGTAATGCAAATACGGTCCATGTACTTGTATGTTCCGTTCGCATTGGCCCCGGCTGCCACCATGGGCAAGAAAATGCGCTGATCGAAATTGCACTATCGTTTTCATTCAAAGCACAGCTGACTTCATGTAGTAATGCACACTTACCGTTCGCTTCGCCGTTTGTCTGTGCAGCTGTTGAAGATGCTAAATTGAACCATATCAGAGAGTTTTCATGGAATTAGAAAGCCCAAAAGGGAAGAAAATGTGAAATCGGAGTTTTAATGAGAAGTACGTCGGTCGTGAACATACACGTACTACATTACATGTGTAGTAAATACTAAAATACTATCACTATAGTGTAGCTTCTATACTCATTCATAAATACTGTCGTGCATTGAAATGGCAGAGAACGATGTCGACGATTTAATCGATTCTGATAGTCGCTAATTAGCCGCTCACCGGTACTAACAATATTGAACACAACTCGTGCAATGCGTGTAGCCCCTACTTTCTTTTTCGTATTTTTTCCGTTTTCATTGACACTACCATGATTATCACTATTTAAAATATTGATACAAATTGTTCATTCCAGGATTTAGACATCCTGTCTTTAAAATTGTGGCAAGTATTTAATTTATCATGATTTGATAATTTAATATGTATGTACAGGTGCAGTGTATCGTTTATATTAGGGCTGCACACTATTAGGTCCGACCTGTCTCTTTCAGACCAGTAAAGATTTCTTATTTATCATTATTTTTTTTTACTGGTCCGCTCATTGGCATTAACCAACATGTGTTCTCCTATTTGATAAAATAAACCCCGCTCTTTCTGTTGAGCAAACTTATGTTCTATCGTTGATAATATTAACCAACCCCGCTATTTTCCTTTAACACGACTATAGACGCCGTTCCTTGGTTTTAACAAACATGCGTTAAACTCCTAATTAAATAAAATAATAAATCACAAGGCTTTCGGTTGAACACCTTTATGCTATCTCGTTGATATCTCGTTATATAAACCATGTTTTTTTCCTTTAACAAAGTCATTTTCACATTTGATTGTCTAGACCCCTTTCTGTCGCATTAACCAACTAATGTTCTCCTGTTGATTGTTAGGGCCGTGCTTCGGTTTTTTTTTTTAAATCAAACTTAACTTTTTTCAATATTGTAACTTACCATCAGTGGTAACTACCATTACAACAGCTAATGAGCCATCATGTTTGCAGCTGTAGTTAGCATCGATGTTTAAAATTATTGGAAACCTACATGTACATGTATATGGAACAAGGCCTCGATCACGGAATAGCTCGCTATTTCGCCTTTTTGGGGGCAATTGTATTCATGGTACATGTATAATCTTGTTTCTTTCCGAACCTAACACTTTTCTCGTTTTTTTTTTCTCTGCAGAAAGGTTAAGGTACATGAACATGTCTAAAGGTACATGTACAGCAGTTCAGGGCAGATCTTGGCGGCCCTCTGCCTTGGATGGACCGCAGTGGCTAGATCGGGCCAATGCGCCAGGCATCCTTACATGTATATCGATGTCGCCGCCTAGCTCTCGACAAGTTGTACTTCCGCGTGCATGCTTGCATGACTCATACATCAGTATCATATTGCACTTCATTGTTTGATGATATATAACACGTAACACAACGAAATATATACAATAACACGCTTACAGCATGCTCACAATCTCTGAATTAAATATTCTGCTGTGCCGACTTGAAAACTGAATGAATGGAATGTGTCTGATACTGCTATGTTTGGTCATTATTTATGGACATTGCCATATTACATGTAGCAAACTTGTCTCTTCCATCCCCTTTCCCGATCCCTGCTCTGGTCTCATAAAAACAGTTTACTTAATTTCAATTCCTTCCATATGAACATGATTCATCGCGGCAGCTTGGTACAATGTGTGCAGCAGCCTACTCCTTTAGTTGAATTCACAATTGTATTGCGCTTCCATTTCCGACATCCCCTCTCTATCTCTATCCTTCCATCTCAAGCCCCATTTCCCTTCCTCAAAACTGAAATCTGATTTTGTCGATTGTTGAAATAAAGGTTCAACAGCAATCTTTTATTTGCACTTCATCACAATTAAGCTTCGAATAACATAGCTGGACATGCATGCGTCAAAATAAGGGATTTATTAGGTGGTCTGTCGCCAACGACAGATCACCTCTTAATTTCGTTAGAATTTTCTTTCTTTATTATTAGGTGGTCTGTCGCCAACGACAGATCACCTCTTAATTTCGTTAGAATTTTCTTTCTTTATTATTTATTTATTTATTTTTATTCCAAATTTTTGTGACATGGATATCTCAACAATGCATGGGCCATATTTCATGAAATGTTCATCATGTATGGACATATATGTGAACATGTTACAGCAACATTTTCAAGGTCATGACGTCATCGTGACGTCATCTACGAGCAGTTTAATGAAAAACTATTACCTCATGTAGCTCTAGAACTGGTCATCTCTGTGTAATGAAATTTGACATGCATATAATTAATGAGTAGCTAATCAATTTCATTGAAAAAAAACGCGCGCGTACGCGTACGTTAGTGCAAAAACGCGCGCGCAAAATTTTAAAATGCTCCAAATCAACTCAAAATTGTTTTGCATATGTTTCAGGCCATTTCTAGCATTTCAAAAATTTCCGCGCGTGCGCGCGCGTTCGCGCGTTTTTTCGTACGTAACGCGAACAAAACGTCAAAATTCTGTTTTTTTACTGGATTCATGTTACTGACACTACATACAACACATCCTGTCATTTTGAGCCATTTCCATGCAATAACAAGGTCGTGCGGGTGCGTCAAAGTTCAAAGTCTGCGCGTGCGTCAATACGTTTTTGTGTGCAAATATTGCAAAAAACATGACTACCTTCAATCGGCCATAGCTCTTCAGAATGGCCGGTGACCCCCAATTTTTTTTCAATATTCTGAAAGAGTGGGAAATGTAGATGTGATTTAATGTTCGATTTACCTTTTAAATTTATGTTGATGTCATCATATTGCCATATGAATCGAAAAAATGATTTTTCATGTATGACGTCATGAACTTTTTTACCCGCTTTTGTGTATCTCAGTAATTCATGATCAATTTTCTCCCAAATTTCAGTATGTTGTAGCTGAGACCTCGCTCCATAGTAGGAGTTGCCTTCATTTTTCATTCTGATGACGTCTTCACGGTGTAAATTTCATTATACGCATGAATGTCAAAATCGCACTTCCGTGTTATGTCAATGGAAGTGGTATTTATGAAATGACATGACGAGCTTCTAGGAGATGTATCTCACTAATATGTCAAGCTTTCACTCTGAAATTTCAGTATGTTGTAGCTGAGTCTACGAGCTTTCCGGAACGTTGTCTCCCTTTTTCAATCAGATGTCGGGATCATGGTGAAATTTCAGCTTGAATATCGATTTCTTAATCATTCTAGCCCCTGCTGGGCATTACGTGTTAAGTGAATGGGAAGATTTGTGGCTCAATAGGTAAGGCGCCGTTTTAAGATCTCGAGGCCCCCGGTTCGATTCCTGGCGTGGGTAGGGTCAACTTTTGCATTCCTTTTGCAATGTTTATTTTGCCATCTTCTTCTGTTCTATGCCTCACTTTGTCATTCTCTTTGAGATTTTCTTTCCAATTCTTTTTTCTCTCACCCCATTCTCTTACATGACTATTAATCACGTTAGCATAAACATGTTACCATTTAGGAAATTCTCTGAAATTTTAGTATAATAGGTGCCCTATGAGCTTTCTTGAGCGCTGTCTCACATTGCTTATGGATAGTTGGTGTCACGAATGAAGGTCTATAGTTCACCGTGCATTTTCCAGCCCATGTCTGTGCATGAATTTGCCAATGCAGACCACCTGATACTTGTCCACAAGTATGTCTCGTTTATTATTTATTTATTTTTATTCCAAATTTTTGTGACATGGATATCTCAACAATGCATAGGCCATATTTCATGAAATGTTCATCATGTATGGACATATATGTGAACATGTTACAGCAACATTTTCAAGGTCATGACGTCATCGTGACGTCATCTACGAGCAGTTTAATGAAAAACTATTACCTCATGTAGCTATAGAACTGGTCATCTCTGTGTAATGAAATTTGACATGGATATAATTAATGAGTAGTTAAATTAAATTCATTGAAAAAAAACGCGCGCGTACGCGTACGTTAGTGCAAAAACGCGCGCGCAAAATTTTAAAATGCTCCAAATCAACTCAAAATTGTTTTGCATATGTTTCAGGCCATTTCTAGCATTTCAAAAAATTTCCGCGCGTGCGCGCGCGTTCGCGCGTTTTTTCGTGCGTAACGCGAACAAAACGTCAAAATTCTGTTTTTTTACTGGATTCATGTTACTGACACTACATACAAGACATCCTGTCATTTTGAGCCATTTCCATGCAATAACAAGGTCGTGCGGGTGCGTCAAAGTTCAAAGTCTGCGCGTGCGTCAATACGTTTTTGTGTGCAAATATTGCAAAAAACATGACTACCTTCAATCGGCCATAGCTCTTCAGAATGGCCGGTGACCCCCAATTTTTTTTCAATATTCTGAAAGAGTGGGAAATGTAGATGTGATTTAATGTTCGATTTACCTTTTAAATTTATGTTGATGTCATCATATTGCCATATGAATCGAAAAAATGATTTTTCATGTATGACGTCATGAACTTTTTTACCCGCTTTTGTGTATCTCAGTAATTCATGGTCAATTTTCTCCCAAATTTCAGTATGTTGTAGCTGAGACCTCGCTCCATAGTAGGAGTTGCCTTCATTTTTCATTTTGATGACGTCTTCACGGTGTAAATTTCATTATACGCATGAATGTCAAAATCGCACTTCCGTGTTATGTCAATGGAAGTGGTATTTATGAAATGACATGACGAGCTTCTAGGAGATGTATCTCACTAATATGTCAAGCTTTCACTCTGAAATTTCAGTATGTTGTAGCTGAGTCTACGAGCTTACCGGAACGTTGTCTCCATTTTTTAATCAGATGTCGGGATCATGGTGAAATTTTAGCTTGAATATCGATTTCTTAATCATTCTAGCCCCTGCTGGGCATTACGTGTTAAGTGAATGGGAAGATTTGTGGCTCAATAGGTAAGGCGCCGTTTTAAGATCTCGAGGCCCCCGGTTCGATTCCTGGCGTGGGTAGGGTCAACTTTTGCATTCCTTTTGCAATGTTTATTTTGCCATCTTCTTCTGTTCTATGCCTCACTTTGTCATTCTCTTTGAGATTTTCTTTCCAATTCTTTTTTCTCTCACCCCATTCTCTTACATGACTATTAATCACGTTAGCATAAACATGTTACCATTTAGGAAATTCTCTGAAATTTTAGTATAATAGGTGCCCTATGAGCTTTCTTGAGCGCTGTCTCACATTGCTTATGGATAGTTGGTGTCACGAATGAAGGTCTATAGTTCACCGTGCATTTTCCAGCCCATGTCTGTGCATGAATTTGCCAATGCAGACCACCTGATACTTGTCCACAAGTATGTCTCGTTTTTTTACTTTTCTTTTTCTGCTCATATATTTATCAACCCATGCATGAATATAACAGGCATGAATGTTTTTTCAATGTTGGCACATTTGTAAAGTCACACAAAGGAGCTTTTGTGCAAGGTAAGCCACTCAACGTAATCATCGAGAACAGCGTGGGACCCAATTTTGTCCAGAGTACCAAACAAGCCAAACAACGACTGCACTGATTCATTTCAGGTACGTACATGGTATTGTCTTTAAAAGAATGAAAACTGCTCATTTGCATTTTAAAACAGAAATAAATACACGAATCATTACACCGTACATGCCGGGTACGATTACTTTCGTTTCATACCGAAGTACGGTCTTTATGTATAGAGCATTGCGACGTCTTGAATGGAGACAACATAATATATTAACATGCACTGTTACCTTATACATGTACAGTATGAGTTGTATGTATACATGTACGTGCTCCTCTCACGTCATAATGAGTAAGAGGAGTGTCTTCATTAGCCCGATCAGACGAAATAGCGACAAGTAGATAATCGTCTTTACAGTAAGGTAATGTACAGTTTAAAGGTGATAGCCTGATCGAGCATAGAATTTATTTTGCCGATATCAACTGAAATCCTGTCCTGTTTCCCCTCATCAAGGCAAGTGCCAGGCTGCGCATTTGATCAAAGAGATTAAAAAGGAGGCCATCAGAGTCACTAATCGCCACCCTGGCAGCGGCGCTATTATGAAAGGATTAATAAATCTCGGTGGGGGAACACCACTTGGGGAGATTAGTAGCTTAGCACAAAGGGGGCCAGTAAGAGGCGGGGCTGTATTAACGAAAACATGCTTCAAAACTGTCATAAAATGTTCATAATCCTACCAAATATTTCTTAACAAAAATTTGCCATTATGTAGAAGACATATCTGAGTAGAATAAGAGCTAATTATATTTTCCCCCAATTGTTATGCATTTCACTTCAAGCGCGATTTCTGCGGTTGAATGCCGAATTTATGGCTGGATTGAAAAACGCATACTACATCAATCTTTCGGTATGGTATCTTCACACACACTTACATGCACAAAGTATAGTATACATGAGACAGAATATATATAGTTAATGCGTTAAAAGGTCTTTGGTTCTTTTCAAGTCGCCGTAATGGTTAAGAAAAGCCGATCTGTCTCGTTAACAACACGCTATCCGGCATGGGCGGAAATCCCGGGGGGGGGGGGGGGGGGACGGGGGACACAATACCACAATGGTTCATCCTTAATTTCATAATGTTTTCTGACATGAAACTCCCCAAAATGTAATTATAAATTACATTCTGTTATTTGGAGTTATTTTGAGCGAGGTGCGCAGTTCTGCTAAGACGCTTCCCCGGCGGTTTCTCGGAAAACATGATGCGATGCTTTCGTCCGCTAATTATTGTGCTACGTGTACGCTGAGACTGCAATGGACTTCCTGACTGCTTCTCACTACATGTATATCTTAATTCCTCTCTCTCCCTTCCCAATTAATCCTCTCTCTCTCTCTCTCTCGGCCCCTTTTCTCATCCCAGTGTCTCCCTTTATTTTTTTTCTCACCCTCCCTATCACTTTAATATCTTCCCCCTTTCACATCTTCGCTCCTTTCATCTTTTTTCTACATTTTAGTCCCTATTTTTTTTTAAAAATCCTTACACTCTTGAGAGTATAAGACTTTCACTGTTTTCCCATAATCTTCTCTTTCAATCACACTCCCCTCTCTGCAAAGCTTTTTCTGGCAGGTACCTCCTTCCTTTCTCTTTCTGTCAGGTTTATAAAGTCCGAATGTATTGTCTTTTGTTGATTAGTGCAGGCTATCGTATCAGTAATTGGAATACGAGCCAAATATTGTTGACCGAAGACAATTGTCCGACATTGCAGCAATGCTGTCTATCAATCACGCCCCCCCCACCCCCTTCCCCCCTTAGCTGGGAGCAAAGTTTTTGATTGTTTTACTTTTAGACATGCCGCTGACCAATGGCTGGCCACGCCCTTTTGTATTGAGAATTTATTGTAACTTTAATCGCGCTAACTGTCTAAACAATGGCTTGCAACCACGCCGCCAAGCTGCCGAAGCGCGATTATCATGAGCCGGATATTGTTTTCAAGCACCAGTTATAAGACCCAAATCACCATTCTTTTTGGAAACTCAGCATACATACACTGTACCTTGCCACATAATATTTCCACGTGTTATTAAAATGACCAAAATGATAAGGACAGAACCGCAGTAATGAGCGGTTTGTAGATGTTGCTTTCAGCGCGAATTTATGATAATAATGAAAATGACGATAAAATGTCACATTCGTCTGAAATGACGAGACACGTGTGCAGCACACTCCTTCAGATCCAATGCATCCTTCTCTTTCATAGATAATGTTGGAAACTTTGTGAATGCGCCATGTTTATGACGTTTCTTAGAATACTTGTTTGATATTGATTTCATAACTTTAGTCGGGTTTATATGCACCCTGCACCAATTATATTGCAATGCATGGGATTTCCAGTCCACAATGCCATAAGACTTACGCCCAAAGCAGAGAGAAGTAGTGCTACTACGAGCACGGGTCTTTTAGTGTATGAGGCAGCGGAAAAGCAGGACATTATTAATAAGGGTAAATACGTTATGCACAAAATCAATAGAAGGTAATATGGGTGGAATCAAAATATGTAGGATATATATGTCACGTCTTTTAATTTCGTCAACATGAAAATCCAAACGCCTCTAATAATCAGATCTGTGCCATTAAAACGGTGTATTACCTAACAGTATTGTAACGTCATTTTTACGTTTTTATGTCGATCATTAAACTCGCGATTCGCCACCTCATCAAGAGGCTCCCCCCTTATTCTATAAAACCCGCAAGTTAGAGTTGACCGAAAGTCTTATTGGCAGACTGCCCAAAAAAGTATGCCGCTGACCAATCACAGGTCACACTATTTGTATGAAAAAGTTTCTTTGTCCGACTGTACACTTGATGCTGACGAATCATAAGCCCCGCTTTTGTGGACTCAAGTTCTATTGTCCGAGGTGCTGACCAATCGCGCCCCGCTGTTTGTTACTAATTACCTCTAGCGTGTTCTGACGGTTATGAGGAATAACCAGGATATTTGTATAAAAACGGACCGTATTCGTAGTGTAGGTAGTACATGTACTATCATCTGACGACAGCGAACCACACTTTCTACCATGCCACGAATTCTAGACCACGTGCGTCCTCGTATTGTGCAGCTGCACAAAGACGGGTACTCAGCTAAGCAGATACAGGCAGCACTGTCGGAGCGGGGCAACGTCCACTCCATCAACGGGATCAAGGGCGTTATTCAACGTTTTCTCCGGACAGAATCCCTCTCCGACGCCCCTCGTCACAAGCCATCGTTGCTGACGGATGAAGATCTGCAATTCATCCACGGGCAGATGCTCGCCAACGACGAGACTACAGCTCAAGACCTAAAGAAGATGTTTGAAGCAAGCAGCGGCCGGACGTTTTCGCTATCTACGCTTCGGAGGGCGAAGAGGAAGCTTGGATGGATAGCGACCGGCGTTCAGTATTGTCAACTCATCCGACACGTGAACCGGAGGAAACGACTAGAGTATGCCATGGCCTGTCTAACGACGTGGGAGCAGTTCGACGACGTCATCTTCACTGACGAGTCAAGCATACAACTAGAACAACATTCTAAGCTCTGCTTCCGCCACGTCGACCCCGTCACAGGACAGGCCCGAGCAAGGACTCTAAAGCCCCGCCCAAAGCACCCCACCAAGGTTCATGTCTGGGCTGGTATCTCCAAGCGGGGCGCCACGGAGATCAAGATCTTCGACGGCATCATGGACCAGGACTTCTACCAGACCATCCTGCAGGAGGCGCTGATCCCCTTCATCGCGGCCAAGTATCCAGAGGGACATCGCTTCATGCAGGATAACGATCCAAAGGTAAATGCATGTTCATATTCATGACTCCTACTTGATATACAATATTCACGAAACAGTATTAAAATGTCAGTGTAAATAATGTTGCTCAAAATTACCTAGTGCCATGCAATTACGAATGTTTTTTTTTTATATTTCCTTCCCATTGCAGCATACAAGCCGACGGACGAAAGAGTTCATGGTTCAGCACGGAATCAATTGGTGGCCTACTCCTCCAGAGTCCCCCGACCTGAACCCTATCGAGCTCGTGTGGCACGAGATGAAGCATTTTCTTAGAAAGGTGAGTTCATTATTGTGCATAATTCCATGCAATTGCATGTAACATGGTAATATTCCAATTGGCCTCTTGCAATTTCCAAAACATATTTGGGTAAAAATACTTGTAATATTTTCTTGATAAAAAACTTATGGTTCTTCATAAATTTTTTTTTTCAAAGATATACCTTGTTCATAGTTGAATCAGTTGAAATAAGGACGAATTGACGCTATGTTTTTCTTTCTGCATTTTGTTTCTTTTTTTTTTCAGGAATGCAAGCCCCGGACTAAGGCCCAGCTGATCGAGTCGATTCAACTCTTCTGGGGCACGAAGATGACGCAGGCGAAGTGCAACAAGTACATCGGGATTCTCGCAAAGGCCATCCCGAAGGTCATCGAGTGTGATGGGCAGGCCACTGGATACTAGGCCCAAGTTCTCGATTCTCTTATCCAGGCCCATGAATAATAAAAGGCGATCCAAGTTCTTGATGTTCTTTAAAAACGATAATTTACTTGTTTATGAACTGATGTTTAGTTCATTAATAAACGGAGAACTTATATACAATTGGCCTCTTGCAATTTCCAAAACATATTTGGGTAAAAATACTTGTAATATTTTCTTGATAAAAAACTTATGGTTCTTCATAAAAATGAATAATAAAAGGCGATCCAAGTTCTTGATGTTCTTTCAAAACGATTATTTACTTGTTTATGAACTGATGTTTAGTTCATTAATAAACGGAGAACTTATATACAATTGGCCTCTTGCAATTTCCAAAACATATTTGGGTAAAAATACTTGTAATATTTTCTTGATAAAAAACTTATGGTTCTTCATAAATTTTTTTTTTCAAAGATATACCTTGTTCATAGTTGAATCAGTTGAAATAAGGACGAATTGACGCTATGTTTTTCTTTCTGCATTTTGTTTCTTTTTTTTTTTCAGGAATGCAAGCCCCGGACTAAGGCCCAGCTGATCGAGTCGATTCAACTCTTCTGGGGCACGAAGATGACGCAGGCGAAGTGCAACAAGTACATCGGGATTCTCGCAAAGGCCATCCCGAAGGTCATCGAGTGTGATGGGCAGGCCACTGGATACTAGGCCCAAGTTCTCGATTCTCTTATCCAGGCCCATGAATAATAAAAGGCGATCCAAGTTCTTGATGTTCTTTAAAAACGATTATTTACTTGTTTATGAACTGATGTTTAGTTCATTGATAAACGGAGAACTTATATACAATTTTGTTTCATGTCTGTACTTTATTGCATTTTTTGCTGGAAAATTTTACCAGATAATGAGAGAATTGAGACGAGTGTGAGGTAAAATGAAGAGAGGCTGAATAAGTTGGTATAGATAGTGTAACACGAATGTATATTATATGCAAATTGAGCGCGTTCCGTCGGGTGTGAGAGAAACAACTTGGCAGAGTTCATTATTACTTCCACAAAGGTACACCTCGAAATTAAGAAAAAAGGACAAAATCGAACACAATTTGACATAATACATGTATATGCCTCGATAAGTGATATTACGTGGACATTTGCTTCACCTGTACATATAACCGATTTCATTCTGGTTACCTTCACTAGTTCGCAAAAGCGAATGAATGAGAGAAGAAAAAAAAAACACCAGAGAGGAAGTGTAACTATGATTATAATTGTGTGCTACATCTCCTTTTAGTCCTATAGGCCTTTGTTTGCAAAGCCCCCTTTGTGCTAAGCTACTAATCTCCCCAAGTGGTGTTCCCCGCCGAGATTTATTAATCCTTTCATAATAGCGCCGCTGCCAGCGTGGCGATTAGTGGCCTGATGGCCTCCTTTGTTAATCTCTTTGATCAAATGCGCAGCCTGGCACTTGCCTTGATGAGGGAAAACATGACAGGATTGTACTATGTATTAATATCGGTAAAATAAATTCTATGCTCGATCAGGCTGTCATCTTTAAACTGTACACTGCAAAGACGATTATCTACTTGTCGCTATTTCGTCTGTTCAGGCTAATGAAGACGCACCTCTAACTCATTATGACGTGAGAGGAGCACGTACATGTATACATACAACTCATACTGTACATGTATAAGGTAACAGTGCATGTTAATATACTATATTGTCTCCATTCAAGTCGTCGTAATGCTCCATGTCGGACTACCGTACTTCGGTATGAAAAGAAAGTAATCGTACCCGCCAAGTACGGTGTAATGATTCGCGTATTTATATCTCTTTGAAAATACAAACAACAGTTTTCATTCTTTTAAAGACAATACAATGAACTTACCTTAAATGAATCCGTGCAGTCGTTGTTTGGTACTCGCTGTTCTCGATGATTATGTTGAGCAGCTTACCTTTGCAAAAAAGCTCCTTTGTGTGACTTTACAAATGTGCCAACATTGAAAAACATTCACGCCTGTTATTCGTGCATGGGTTGATAAATATATGAGCAGAAAAAGAAAAGTAAAAATCAATCCCTTATTTTGACGCATGCATTGTTGTTGAACTTTTATTTCAACAATCGAAAAGAACAGATTTCAGTTTGGAGGAAGGGAAAGGGGGCTTGAGATGGAAGAATAGAGATAGAGAGGGGATGTGGGAAATGGAAGCGCAATACAATTGTGAATTCAACTTAAGGAGTAGGCTGCTCTACACATTGTACCAAGCTGCCGCGATGAATCATGTTCATATGGAAAGAATTGAAATTAAGTAATCTGTTTTTATGAGACCAGAGAAGGGATCGGGAAAGGGGATGGAAGAGACAAATTTGCTACATGTAATATGGCAATGTCCATAAATAATGACTAAACATAGCAGCATCGGACAAACACACATTCCATTCATTTAGTATTCAAGTCGGCACAGCAGAATATTTAATTCAGAGATTGTGAGCATGCAGTAAGCGTGTTAGTGTATGTATTTCGTCGTGTTACGTGTTATATATCATCAAGCAATGAAGTGCAATATGATACTCATGTATGAGTCATGCAAGCATGCGCGCGGAAGTACAACTTGTCGAGAGCTAGGCGGCGACATCGATATACTGTAAGGATGCCTGGCGCAATGGGCCGATCTAGCCACTGCTGTCCATCCATGGCCGAGGGCCGCCAAGATCTGCCCTGAGCTGGTTGGAAGTACCCGCTGTGCATGTACCTATAAAGTACCTTAACCTTTCTGCAGAGAAAAAAAAAACGAGAAAAGTGTCAGGTTCGGAAAGAAACACAACAAGATCATACATGTACCATGAATAAAATTGGCAAAACAAAAAGCGAAATACATGTAGCGATCTATTCTTTGATTGAGGCCTTGTTCCATATACATGTAGGTTTCCAATCATTTTAACCATCGATGCTAACTACAGCTGCAAACATGAGGGCTCATTAGCCGTTTGAATGGTAGTTACCACTGATGGTAAGTTACAATATTTAAATAAAAACGAAAGCACGGCCGAGGCTAAAAATCAAAAGGAGAAAATATAAGTTTGTTCAACCAAAAAAGCAGGGTTTCTTTAGTCTAGACAATCAAATGGGGGAAAATGACTTTGTTATGAGGAAAATAGCGGAGTAAATATAATCAACGATAGAACATAAGTTTGTTCAAAGAGCATGTTTTATTTAATCAAACAGGAGAACATAAGTTAGTTAAAACGCAAGAACGAGGTTAATTCAGTCAAACGAGAGAACATTTGTAACGACGGAAGAATGTTTATACACGTTTCGTCTCGACTGATAATGGATTGTTTTCGCATCATTCCTGTTCACCGACCGAACGCCCCGACTCGGGCCAAAGAAAATTGTTCTCGCATGAGCGCGCATGAGCGTTAATGGCTCGACTGAAATCAGCGAAACATTGTCGTGTAGCTCCTACATGTACACGATCCGACGATTCCGATTCGGATTGGGCCCACTGACCATCCCATTGTTCCTCATCCCATTGTGTCCGACCCCTCTCGGAGTCGTGTAGTTAAGACCCTTACACGTAAAGACGGCCAAGCCGAAATAGCGGGGTTTATTTTATCAAAAAAAGAAGAACACACGTCGGTTCAAACCAAAGAACGGCGTCTAGAAAATCGAATGGGGGAAAATTACTGTGTTAAAAATAAACAGTTTGATTAATACAATCAACGATAGAACATAACTTTGTTCTACCGAAAGAGCGGGGTTTATTTTATCAAACAGATAGATAAACGTTGGTTAAAACCAAAGAACGGCGTCTAGAGAGTCGAATGGGGGAAGGACTCTTGGTTCAAGGAAATTAGCGGGGTTAGTATAATCAACGATAGAACATAAGTTTTTTCAACCGAAAGAGCGGGGTTTATTTTATCAAATAGATAACAGACGTTGGTTGAAACCAAAGAACGTCGTCTAGACAGTCGAATGGGGGAAAGTCACTTGGTTGAAGGAAAATAGCGGGATTAGTATAATCAACGATAGAACATAAGTTTTTTCAACCGAAAGAGCGGGGTTTATTTTATCAAACAGGTAAATAGACGTTGGTTAAAACCAAAGAACGGCGTCTAGACAGTCGAATGGGGGAAAGTCCCTTGGTTCAAGGAAAATAACGGGGTTAGTATAATCAGCGATAGAAAATTAGTTTGTTCAACCGAAAGAGAGGGGTTTATTTCATCAAATAGATAACGGACGTTGGTTTGAAACCAAAGCACGGCGTCTAGACAATCGAATGGGGGAAGTGACTTTGAGGAAAATAGTGGGGTAACTATAACTAACGATAGAAACATAAGTTTGTTCAAAGAGCATGGTTTATTTAATCAAACAGGAGGACATAAGTTAGTTAAAACGCAAGAACGAGGTTAATTCAGTCAAACGAGAGAACATTTGTGACGACGGAAGAATGTTTATACACGTTTCGTCTCGACTGATAATGGATTGTTTTCGCATCATTCCTGTCCACCGACCGAACGCCCCCGACTCGGGCCAAAGAAAATTGTTCTCGCATGAGCGCGCATGAGCGTTAATGGCTCGACTGATAACGGCGAAACATTGTCGTGTAGCTTCTACACGATCCGACGATTTCTATTTGGATTGGGCCCACTGACCATGTTCTAATCCCATTGTTCTTCATCCCATTGTGTCCGACCCCTCCCGGAAACGTGTTTACGTGTTGGTTGGAGCGATACACTATTCCTCCAACCCGGACATGATTATAGGAATCGTGTAACCGTGTTCGTCAATCTTATGTGAATGCAACTGTACTGTACAGTGTACAAGCCTCGTGAGGATCGTTATAAAATGTCATAACAATATTAATACCGATGCATGTATGTAACGATATCTAACATTAGTAGGGCCCAGACTAGTAGTACATGTAGTAGCACATGAGACAGTGCTGACAGTAGGCGTACATGTACAAGGGAGTACTCAGTACATGTACTAACGTTTCGGAGCTACAAACAGAAACATCGGGCTTCACTTCCCTGTATATCAACCGCTGCATTACGGTGCGTGTGTTTTGTGTACACGTTTACTCGTTTGAACCTCCACTACGAATGCACCACTTCGTGCTGTATCGCCGCATTTACGGCGCGTGTGATTTGTATACACGTTTACTCGTTTACTGCCGCCACGGTACGGTACCCGCAGTTACGTGTGTGGTGGTGATTATCTAGATCTCCGCTCGCTCGCTCGCGCTTGAGTGACTTTGCACTACAAACATGCAAAAAAGAGATGTGAGTGCTCGTTCGACGCGCGCGTCGCACATTACGGCGCGTGTGATTTGTGTACACGTTTACACGTTTACACGCAGTAGTGCCGACAACTCCGCTTCCCTTCGGGGACACTCGAAACGTGTAAGAGGAAGAAAACGCGGTTCTCCTTGAGCGCACAGAGTCTGAGCGCCGGCTGAATAAGGGAACTGAGAGAATTACACGTTTCGCTCCGACCATTCAATGAAACAATGAAACAGGTAAACGTGTAAACACTCAGGGCCGAGCGGTACTGTATTGTAGCCTAGCCTTGTTTCAAGTCAGTTAAATATTTGTTTTTCATCTACACTGAATTCAAAATTACTACTGGCCACAGACTGGGTACTTCTACTGTACATGTGCACTCTCTCCAATGATTCCCACTCTTTAACAGAATGGGAAAGGGCTGGGGCGGGGATCAAATGTTTGTGTCTAGATTTTGTTGTGAGTTATGGTACTGGAGTACTGGAGAAGGAAAGTATCCCACGGCTTAGCATCTACTATAGGTTACATGTTATACATGAAAACATGTGAGAGAGCTTGCTAAGCTATCGTTGGGCAATGTTTGTTTCGCACTTCACTTGTGAACAATCAATGTACCGTAGTATGTTGAGTTACATTGAGAGGGGCTAGGGTATATTAAGTTCAATCAGTGTAAAATCAAAGAAAATCCACCATCCTTTGAAGACCTGCAATTAAAGACAATGTAGCCCTTTAAAAATACCTGAAAATGGAAGAAAATGCTGTTAAAACTTCCCTCACAATATTAGAACTGGAAGCTGACTTTGAGCAGAATTATATTGATTTTAAGATTTTGACTAGGTTTTGGACGGGTTGTCCAAAACCTCTGCGGTTCTTGTTGCCTAGAGATGGAGCCTGCAATTTGCACACATCACGTTTTTCTCTGTGTCCGTTATAATGCAAGCAGTACATTTATGTAGTGTGTGAGCTCCACGCCACTTGCTGCTGTAACAAGTGAATGTACATAAGCTAGTTTGAAACATAAGGATAGTTTTTCACTCTTTATGAAAATGTTTGTGAAGCTATGACTGAGATCTCATACATGTACACTACAGCTCAAAGGAATTGGCATTTTGTCCATTTCAGCATGAAACATGATGCTTTAGCCTAAAAAGCATCACGTTTCATGCTGAACTGGACAAAATATACAGCGGTTTAAAACTGCGGCTCCTTCCCTTTCTTCCCTGTCCCTTTCCCTATGCCAATTCCTGTGAGCTAGAGTGTACATATTATCATACGGGTATACTGCTGATGCATGCCGAGTTTCATGACATTTGGTAAAGGGATACCCTGTCTTTAATGTACGTATAATGTTATCTAAATCATAATGGGGAGCATCCTTCATACAGTGTATGTAGCCAGTCTGTGACTGGCTACAAAAAGCTGTTAATTGTGCTTTCTTCTCTGCCCTCTTCTTTGATTTTTCATTTGCTTATATTTCAAAGTGATCATTTCCTTTAGGACTTTATTGCATTCTAAAGATAGATTATTATTGTATTTGATACAATTAATAGACTAGACAAACATCTGTAAATGTTGCACAAGGCACTATTTGTCATTCAACCTGTACATGTAAACAATGTAGGCCCCTTGTACAAAATTAACAAAATTGTACAAAATGTCCATATCATTTATATTGATCATAAATTAATAAATTTATTATTTATCATTTATATTTATCATTCGTATCACTATAGTTCTTATTGATGAAAATAGATTGATACCCAAATGCAGAACTCAACGCACTAAAGAATACTAGTAATGACTTTTCATTTCTCATCAGACTGATATTGCGAGTGCATATTGTGTCCAGAGGATATTCAACAACATGGAGCTGACTGTGGACACTGTAGCTGTGATGTGTGACCATGCATACAAGCCACACACATTCTCGCATGATTGACATGAAGTAAATTACTATGATGGAGTGGGATACTACAGGCAGAAATTGAACCCTCCTGACAAGAATTTTCTGTTTGGTTAAAGATTAACTTTTTCTGTGACAGACAAAATCCTGCTTCATAGGGTTTGTGTACATTGTATGATTGGTACAAATCTGCACATTTGTAATTTTGAGCTACACTGTGAGATTAAATGCTGGGGCCACATCCATGAAAGATGTCTACATGCGGGTTTTGTTTTTTGAGATTTTTTTTTCAGGCTAGAAGCTGTGTTTCTAGCGTGTAAAATGATCTTATAAACACACCCTTAGTTACTTAAAATGCATGCAGCTGAATGCACTTAAGGAACCAACTAGTGCTTATTAAGGTTTCACGATATGGCCCCTGCTTTCTAGCATTTGTGTGTTTGTACATGTAGTTAGTGTAATACTGCATCAGTGGTACATTTAAAAAAGGAATAGTTCACCCTGAAGATTAGTTGGTTTCAATAAAAGCAGAAACATGAAAGAAATTAATTACTGAAGGTGTAACAAAAGTCCGTCAAAGGATAAGAAAGTTCCATTCTTTTCAAATTTCAATTCTGTGACATCACGTGCGAGGTGCATTCCCATAAGTTGTGTACAAAATAATTCCATAAATGGCCTTTTTTGTGTTTTTGACAACGGAATTATTTTTTTTTTTTCGTACAGGTATGTGTGTAAAAATGTATTTCTAATGATATATCCAGCTGATGCACAGGTAAAAGAAATATATCTTTCTTAGCACATTTTCAAAAAAAAATTGTACACAACATGAGCAGCATGAGAGAGCACCTCGTACGTGACGTCACAAACTCACAAATTTAAAAGGTCATAACTTTCTTATCCTTTCGCAGATTTTCATCAAACCTTCACTAGTATGTTTCTTACATGTGTCTCCTTTTATTGAAACCAATTTATTTTCAGGGTGAACTACATGTATCTCTTTAAGAGCCAAAGGGATCCTTTAGTAATTTAACACCAAACGCTGCTCTGCATTTTCAAGTGCTTCTATGGCTTTATTTACATTGTACATCTAGTGTGTATACTGTATGCGATTGTGTGCTGACAACATCTCACAGAGGTCATAATTAGATCCAGACAATTTGTTAATGGGTAGTTTTCAGTCTCTTTCATCAAACAGTCAGTGTCAGATTTATACAGAGAGATGGTGACATTGGATTCCCTGTAAAATTAATGCGATACAGTATAATTTCTCTCCTTCAGCACATGGTCAATGGTTGTACACTATGTACAATGTATTACACTGTCGTAGCAGAATTAATACTTGTCTTGCTTGAATATATAGTACATAGATACATGTACCAAGATCTGAAAACCTTAAGTGCTTTTTACTTTTCTGTGGTATAGTACTGTATGACCTTTTAACCTCTGCAGTCTGCAGGAAATGTGTAATTTTGTAAATCTGGTTCACACATTGTAAGTAGTGAGTCTACTGTGATATCCTGCAAAGAATGTTCCCTGGTCTGTTCTGATTAACTCTTTATGTGCCAACTTCGTTGTGGTATGTGCAAGGTCCAGTGATAGAATTCATTGTCAAGACTAGCAACAAAATTTCAACTAGATCAAGGACCCCAGAATGATTTATTCCCAAATGTTCTCTTTCTCAGAACTTGACTGATGGTTTGTCCTTAGCAGATGATAAAAAGAGATTAAAAGTGACTTCAGGTAATCATCTTCAGGAAGCATGTATACATTGGTGTTAAAAGTTGCTCTCAAAAGAAACCAAACAAGAAATGGAGAGGCATATCAACATTGGATTATTCACAGGGAAATCAATGATGTTTAAAATACAGACTTTCCTAAAAGTCATAGTTACAGTAAAATACAGTAGATTTGGTCATTGTACTAGTACAAGATAATGTACATGCTTTTAATCTTTTAGTAATGGCACATGTGTGCTGTGGGTTGTTGACCCCAAAGGTTAATCAGTGGGTGAAGTCCAAGGACTGTAGGTGCATGTATTAAGTTTTGTGACCTTCTGTTACATATGACTAATTAACAGTCAGACTGGTACATGTTCATTATGCACATGAATGTAGGTCTGGCACAAATTACTGTAGACATAGTGAGCAGATTTGTTCAATATTAAGGGTATACAGTACGCATGTACATTGTTTGATGCTGAAAGTGCTTTTTTTCAAGTCACATAATAATAGTAGAGTGAAATACATGCGGCTGAGTTTGAGGGGAAAAGCTTTCTTTATATTGTACATGTATGTGCATAGAGCACTGAAGAGGTGTCGTCATATAAGCGTGTTGTCAAGACAATTGGCTCTAAACAAACTCACTCCAGTGAGAGGTTTAGCGTTCAAATTGTCTTTCGGGCAAGTGTTGGGCATTCCCAATTACAGTATCCGTTCTGATCACCGCTGCTTGCTCTACTCACATTGTTTAGAGCAGGTTGTCTTGACAATAATGATCGAATGACTTCACACTTTTGTACTCTATTGCAATTTGCAATTAATTTTGGATCGACTGCACAAGGTCGTCTCTATTGTCTGTTTTTTTTAAAACATATTTGGGAGCAAAATGATTTAAAGCAGATTGTGCTCCAACTTTGATTTATCCTGCCTTAAACTTTAGAAGATATGAAGATTTCAGTTTGATTTTAGGTGAAACTATTTAGTAATAATCAATCAAAAGTGTGAAACATTTTTGTTAAACTCCTAGTGCAGTTTAGAACATACGTACATCTACTGTACTCGTACCAGCGATATGGAATATATCCCTGCTAGAACATTGGGACATGTAGGCTATAGACACATGTTGGCCAGTCATAATCCCCTGCTACTGCACATTTTATGAGTATACAGTCTGTCTCTAGCAGGAGTCACATTGCAACCTGGACCTGAGAATGTTTTGTATTTGTATTTGTATTTTATTGGTATTATTTACCCAGGGTAGCCCCTTCAGTAGTTGAACACTGTTCTACCAGGGGGCCCTGCAAAATACAAACGGTCTCTACTCTTTCGGCTGCAGGAACCACGGAGGTTTTTAATGACCCATCCAAACGTACTCAGAATGTAAACCGCAACTTTGCATGCAATTGAGCTACTTCACACATTATTAAAGACATGATAGCTTCTTTACAACAGTTTTGAAACTTGGCATAGATCAGCAGTATTCTAACAATAACATGTTTGAAATCTCACAGTCATACATATAGCTTTACAAACATTTTTAGGAAAAGTGAAAGCTATCCTTGTTAACGTTTAACGTTTAACGCCCTGTTTCATAGCGACCATAGACTACATGTACATTCATACAGTAGTCCAGCGGTACGGAGCTCACATTGTACACACTGGTGGCATTACCGCAGAAAGTTTGGAGTGGAGAACCAAGAAATGTGCTGTTTGCAGTCGCGGTCTCTTCACTTTTGGCTACAGGAATATATATTATATATAATATAATTCTGCTCAAAGTTAGTTTCCAGTTCTAATATGGTGAAGGAATTTCTTTTATTTTCTGTTATATTAACACATTTTACTTGTTAGCCTGCAAAAAGGCTACTCTGTCTTAAGTCTCACTTATCTATTATCCCATGTGGGAAATGAAGTCCACGGTAGGCTAGTACATGTACGTATGTGGTACATGGGACACCCTGATACATGTTATTCAAGTATGTCTGTCACTGTATGAAAGATCACATACACAGGAAGCTCCCAAGGGGTATGCCCATACCTATAGCTGAAAGATGGTACATGTATTAATACATGTAGCTCAGTGAAATGTTGAGCAGTGTTGGACTATGCCTGGCCATATGAAATTCAACCACTCCTTAAATTAGCAACACATGCATTGTGTCCTATGAATGTACATGTATGTATAAAATACCTCTAATCCCCACTAACTCAACCATACTTGAGTTTAAGAGTCACAAGTTCTGTCATAAATATGGTATCAAAATATGGTATCAAAATATTGGTATTTTCCTATTCGCAAAGAACAGTTTGAATGATTATGCTGGTTTAAAAAGCTATGAAAATGAATAGCTTTTTGCATTGCTCAACCAGAACATCACAGCCTCATTCCAGGGTTTCCAATTATAAATACATATTTTTTTATTGTTCTTGCTACAGTAGGTTCTACTAAAATTTGTGCCAATCTGGATCTCAAATTTGTCTACATTTATTGAAAATTTGTTGGTGTTTTTCTCATGAGCTACCCATTTAACTACGTCTATGATAGTATCAGACTAACTTTGTCTACAGTGAAAGATCAGCTCTGGGAAATGTACAGTGATGTATGTGTACATGTATCTGTTAACTGTCCCTGCCCCATAGGTTATAGACTATGCAGTCAATGACATGGGAGTATAATTAGTCCTGAGAGGGTTCAGAAAACGACAATAAATTGTCAGCTGGCATTTAATTTTTGTTCTCATAAAACTGATTGTCTGCTTTTTGTTCTACACTTACAGCAAGACATCTCGTTCCTGGAGACCAAGGTACGAGCACTAGAGGGAGACCTGACCAAGAACCACCAAGTGATTAGCCAGCTCCGTGATGCGGTGCGCTCCCTGGCCAAGGGCAAGGTGCCTGCCAACCTGGATGAGCTGGTACGCCCCCTTAACCCCCAGGCCCAGCTACCGCCGGGAGGGGTGGAGTGGATGGGGCAGAAGAACGCTGGACCAGGCCCCGGCCTCCCCATGGGGGGTGTGGGTGATGGTGACCCTCAGGGGAGGGGGCACCAGCTGGTGCTGACGGAGGGTGAGGCCCATGTGGAGAAAGCCGAGTGTGCCTTCGCTGACACACCCAGCGGGAATGCCTCTGATGTCCAGGTAAGCCTCACCAAATTTCTTTGCAAGCAACAAGATCTGTTAAAATTCAGTTCAGAAAATTCAGAAAACTGTATTAAAAACGTATTAAAGTTGCCTATAAATATTTATTGTCATTTCTGATACACATGTATACTTGGTACAAAAGTTGCATTTATCAACTAGTTAAAAGTCAACAAGTTAAAATCAGTGTTTCTAACTGAAGAAAATTCATAAATGCACCCCTAGACAGAGGGAGCCTTAATGAACTTTCTTGTTAAAATCAGCATTTCTAATCAGTTTGAAAATGCTGATTATAGGCTAGAAAAGAGTTGATCAATGCTCCCAAAGATGACATTGTTTACACCACAAAGCAACTTGTACCTTCATGAGTATTCATTGTTTAAGTCTTTACATACTAAGTTGCTGTGTTACATGTACTGAGGAATATGTATCTTTTATTTTCCAACAGATGATGGATGTCTATGAGAAGCTGCGCTTTGATAACCCTAATGGTGGAGTTTGGAAGCAGGGTTTTGACATCTCCTATGACCCAAATAAATGGAACAGTGACCCACTCAAGGTCATTGTAGTACCACACTCACACAATGACCCAGGTAGGTCATCATCATAGTACCACACACAATTAATAACTTAATATGCATGCACATGTTTATCTAGGTCAAAGGGTAAAGGTTGATGGACTACTTCTGAAGCTGGACTGGGAATGCATCAAAATCTGACTCATCCTAGTCAAAATCCCACATACTACAACAAATATCCAATACATTCAACTTAAATCTAGGACTGCTTTTTTTTCAGGAAATAACTTTCCTTTTGCAAGTAGATTTCATGAAAATTACTTAAAGGGTTACTAAATTAGAAAAATAAGTTCCCACTAATATATGTAAAATTATCGATTCAAAACTAATTTCATATTCGTTTGGCGCAATAAAGTCTCATTTTGACGAAAATTTGAAAAAAACGCACGCCTCCAGTGACGTCAGAGAAGTCAAAATGCCATGAATGCCAACGGCGTGAATGAAATATTTTATTCACGCCGTTCAAAAGATACGTTACCAATGGGAACCCCAAAGCTTGTCCGAGGTTTGTCGGAGTAGCAACAAGTAATGGATTCAAATTGCATTCCATCCATTGAATCTGAATGACAAAATACAGGTGAATGCAATAACGCATCACTACGCAATTAGGGGGAAGTTGTGATTACATTACGCAAATGGTCTACTGCTGACGTCACTGGAGGCATGCATTTTTTCAAATTTTCGTCGAAATGAGACTTTTTTGTGGCAAACAAATGTGAAATTCGTTTTTAGTGGATGATTTTACATAGATTTGGAACTTATTTTTCTAATTTAGTAGCCCTTTAAAGAAATTGCTCATGACAGCTAGGAAACTTGTTCAACTGTTGACCCGACCTGAGATCAGAGTACAGGAGCTCTATGAGACAAAAGAAAATAAGAAAATCTAAATGATCAAGTTCAGATGTAAATGAAGTTGCCCTTCCCGTAAGCTTGAAGCATAGAAGCAGCTTTAGAAGAAACATAATCTATTTCTCGTATTGAGGCTCTTAAATTCACTATAGGGATTACTCTGCCGGGAAGTGGTGCCAGAAATAATGATGCTTCAATGTTACCTTGGCATTATGTTCTGTCATTTCATGTTGTTTTCAAATCATGAAGAGAGCATAATTAATCTCTAGGGGATATTTAAGAGCAAATTCACACAAACAAAAGCACAACGGTGCTGAAGAAATGAAACATGCAGATGTACATTCAGAGGTATTTTTGAGTGGTGTTGTATAAGCTGTCTAATATACATGTGCATACAAATGTGCATAATGTATGGTTGTTGCTTTTTAAAAGGAATGTGGAACTTCTGTGACACATACATGTACATTATATGTCCAACTTCTGCAAATGTGCTGCTGTCTGATGTTTTTATAGCTCTGTGAAATAAATTAAAAGATGAGAGAAAGGGTTGTGCCTTTTGGCTGTCTGTTAAAATCTACATCAAAGTGCTAATCTTTGGAGGTGATATCTAGGTTGGATCAAGCTTAGTCAATATTTACATTTTTCACTCTGTATGAATACCGGTACAACTTCAATGAACAGTTGCCCATGAAACAGCCTGCATACCACATGTACATGTATGTATTTCAACTTGACAGTACCTGATATTTGTTGAAGAGAGCAAAGTGCATGTAATAAGTGGTTTAAAATGCCTTCCAATATTTAGTAGCTCATAAAAAGAGTGTACATGTACATGTACATCATGGAATATAGAATTACCGTAGAAAAAAGTTTCTAAAAGATAATACTTCCTTAACAATATCTTTGCTCGTCTATTTTATTTTCTTGCTCTCCTCTCTTTTCCTTTACTTTCCTTTCCTCTCTCCTCACCACGCCCCTCCCTACCCTCACCACTCTTCCACTTCCCATTTAACCCTCTCTGTCCCTTGCTTCCCTTTACCCTAACCCCCTTTCCCCACCACTCCCTCTACCCCATCTCTTCTTCCACTTTCCTTGGCCACTTCAACATGACCCTCTATCCCTCGCCCCATCTGCCCATTGTCACCCCCTCTCCCTGCCACTACACCACAACTCCCCCATCCTAAACACATCCCCCACCATCTCCACAACCCCACCCTCCCCACATCCCCCACTCTCCCCACAAACCCCACCCTCCCCACAACCCTCACCCTCCCTACAACTCCCACCGTCCCCACAACCCCCATCCTCCCCACAACCCCCACCATCCCCACAACCCCCACCCTCCCCACAACCCCTACCCTCCCCACAACCCTCACCCTCCCTACAACTCCCACCGTCCCCACAACCCCCATCCTCCCCACAACCCCTACCCTCCCCACAACCCCCACCCTCCCTTCAACTCCCACCCACCAGGCTGGATCAAGACCCTGACCAAGTACTTCACTGACCAGACGTCCAAGATCCTTGACACCATGGTGCGTAAGATGGAGGAGTATCCTCACATGACCTTCATCTGGGCTGAGATCTCCTACCTGTCCATGTGGTGGGAGCGAGCAGACTACAACCAGAAACAAACTGTCAAGAAGTAAGTCTAGCATCCTTCTCATTTGTGCCTCTAACTCTTTTCTCTACATCTATACCAACAAATTGATACAGGTTTTATGGTTATTGGCAATATCTAAACATTAAAGGTCCCCTGTCATCAAAATGTATGTTGACTTGTGTTGATGAAACGTAATATGTACAGAACAAAATCACTAACTGTTCATTGGAAATATGTGTCCTATATTTTAAAATATTTTTTCTGTTTTTTTTCTCAGCACTGATAAGCCCCGCCTCCAAAACATCCTCCAACTCAAGATTCCCCCTGTGACATCATCAAAGGTAGAAATTAGCAGGATAATAAGCAGAATTCATGCACAAATTAAACATTGCAATGACTACCTCCACCTGCCCACAAGAGCATCACATGTCTTCACACAATACCATCTAGCAACCTTTCATGTGGGATTCATTGTTTTCTAATGTCAGAAATGTGCTAGCTATGTGAAGCTATTATAAGCACTTGCAGGTAGTCATTACAATGTTTAGTTTGTGCGTAAATTATGTCTATTATCCTGCTAATTTCTACCTCTGATGATGTCACAGGGGGAATCTTGAGTTGGAGGATATTTTGAAGGCGGGGCTTATCAGTGCTGAGAAAAAATATAGAAAAATTATTTTAAAATAAAGGAAACATATTTCCATTGAACAGTTAGTGATTTTATTATATACATATTAAGTTGCATCAATAGAAGTCAACATACATTTTGATGACAGGGGCCCTTTAAATAAACAAACAAGGGGTATTCATGAAGAAATGAAAACTTTAACAAGCTTACACTTTACATCTAGCTGCCACCAAGATTAACAGTGCACAGTGAAATCCTTTTAACTGCCAGATATATACAATCCCCTCCACCTCTCACTCTCTTTCCCTCTCTCTCACCAATATGCGCAGTCATGTGCCTGTGCAGGCCAAGCAGAGAGCATCGATTCTGATTAGATTTAGCCATGGAGCAATTGGGTTATTACTTGATGTTGAAGCGCTGGGCGTCAAACTGTCCCTGACGTGTAAACAACCTGGTGGTAATCGCTGCACACTCTGCCCTCAGGGTTGTTGGTAGAGAGTGGGAGATACAGAGTGATGTTAAGGCAGACTATGGGTGAAGGGCCTTTGTGCTGAACAATGTAGAGCAGCTCTATGACCAAAGGCTGATGAAGTAGGGTAAAAACTTATTACTTACAAAAATGTAAGTTTGATTACATTTTGTAAAGTGATGTTTTTTTTTATTTAATCCATATGTTGAATAGTAAATCAATTAATCAATCAGCCCATAAATCAACAGATCACATGAATAAAAGAATTCATATAAATTGATTTCTTGTAACCCAGACTACATTCTTCTTTATGGGACTTGCATGTATTGCTCATGAAATAATGCACCAATTGTGTGTAGAGAGTTAATCAACCAAATAATCAATAAGTCAGTCACAAAAGCCATTGAATCAAAATCAGCAATTGATTATTTGTTGAATCAGATATCCTCTTGAGATAGTGACATGAGGCTGGGTTATAACAAATAATACCAAAGCAAATATTTACCAGCAATCAGCCAGTCACTTAGGAAGTTTATTAATTGATCAATTAATCAGTTAGTCAAGCAGTCATTTTAATCTATCCAATCATTTGTCCTTTCACTCCTAGGCTGATAGAGAGTGGTCGTTTGGAGATCGTGACTGGTGGCTGGGTCATGACGGATGAGGCCAATGGCAACTACTTTGCCATGGTGGACCAGCTCATAGAAGGTCACGAATGGCTGGACGCATTCTTACCAGGTCAGTGTGGTCATATACTTAAGAAAGACCCATCACAACTTTGACAAAGTTATTAAATAAAGTAATATTCAGTAAAGAACATAAACAACAACAAATGATTACCCAAGTGCTGTATTGTACAGTCCAAAAAGTTACCTCTGATGGTAATTTTCAACATTGTATAATGTTCTTATTGATGTATGCCAATTGGTCTTTCACTTTATATCATTTTGTAGATCTCCTCCATCTCCTATGCATGGTTTTATTGTAGCATTTAAATGCACCCTCTTTCTTACTTGAATATGCAGAGAGACTGTGTGATCGACCTCTTCGGAATGTCTCCCATTATGGTAGATGGGCTTTTATGCCATGATCATTCAGAGATTATATGGTTTTATTGTAGCATTTAAATGCTCACTTTTTCTCATTTTAATATGCAGATGAAAAGCTTAAGAAGAGTTGGGTGATCAGCCTGTTTGCGATGCCTTCCACCATGGTAGATGGGCTATTATGCCATGATCATTCATAGAGTGCATAGTTTTATTTCAGCATCTAAATGTTCACTCTTTCTCGCATTGATATCCAGGTGCAAAGCCCAAGAAGACTTGGGCGATCGACCCTTTTGGGACGTCTCCCACCCTGGTGAATGGGATTTGACACCATGATCCTCCAGAGAGTGCATGTTTTTAATTTAGAATCTAAATGCTCACTCCTTTTCACTTGAATATCCAGGTGTAAAGCCCAAGAGCGGTTGGGCAATTGACCCGTTCGGGATGTCACCCACCATGGCCTACCTACTGCAGCGGATGGGCTTTGACGCCATGGTCATCCAGAGGGTTCACTATGCTATCAAGAAGTACTTCGCTCAGGAGAAGACGCTTGAGTTCATGTGGAGGCAGAACTGGGGTGAGTGGCATGCAGAGCTCGCTGCAGCAGCTCATTTGATTAAGCTCCTATAAGCTAACAGGGCCCCGTCTCGGAAAGAGTTGCAATTGATGTTGATCAATTGAACGTCCAATCTCCCATCTTTAATGTGTAGAGTTACGATTGATATCAATCACAAATCAAGTTGTGATCCATCACATTGGTTGATAAGACAGGGCCCTCGTTAGCGAACGCTTACTAAAACAGGGAAATCTCCAAATTGTTTCAAAAGAACGTTTTATTAATCCTCTATGCCATCAACGATGCATACACCCCATTCTGCTTTAATTCATTGGCCAAAGAAAGAGGTCACATTCTCTTCTCAAACATGTCATTGGCATCAATGATGAATAGTCAACATAGAAATAGAATTTGCAATATCGTTTAAATGTAGAAACTTACTATGAAAAAGAAAAACATATACAATTAAAGTGAAAGTTTGAAAAGGTTAACAAATTGGAAGAGTGTTAACATTAAGGAAGAAAGGTACATTTAGATTGTGTGTCATTTGTCTGTGTGTATATGTGTGTGTGTGTGGGGGGGGGGGGGGCGCTTATTTGTTTAAAGGTAAGGTAAACGGATTATGTTCGTGCCCCATATACAATTTTATAGTCTGGTGGTCAATATGTGTTAGCCACACAGTTATATTTGTTCTTCCTTTTTTTTTTTTTTCTATTTTATTCTTATTCTCATCTTTTGTCTTGTACAAAGATGAGTACTGAGTTGTGTTGTGCTTAACAGTTCCCACAAAGGCTCATTTATTACAGCATGAGTGGGGTCTCAATTGAAAGCTCCAACCCACAGTCAGTAACACCTGCTACTTTTCACCTACTTATGGGAGGAACAAATATAGTTGTTTTACAAAGAAATTTTAGGCATACACCCAGTAGTAAGGATAGCGTGCTCCATCCTGTAATTGAACGAAAAACAAGTCAGACAAAAATCTTGGAACCAGACGGGATTTGAACCTGCAGTCTACTGCTTACCGGGCAGCGACTTAACCACGCAAGCTATTTCTAGTTCACGGGTCAAGACACGACAACATGGAAACAAATACCCGAAAGAGTCTCATTTCATTAGACTCATTAATATTCATGAGTAGTCCGCCGCAGGGACAATTTTAGTGAAAAGGTTTTCTGGGGTAATTTCAATTTACAAAGAAATTTTAGGCATACACCCAGTAGTAAGGATAGCGTGCTCCATCCTGTAATTAATCCTGTAATCCTGTAATCCTAAAATTTCTTTGTGAATTGAAATTACCCCAGAAAACCTTTTCACTAAAATATAGTTGTGTTTAGATGAATCAATTATGATTGATTTGTCATTTTATCTGCCATGCAACAGAACTAGCTTGACATAAATTTTACACATGTTAGCTGATCTGGCCAACACACTTAATGATATTGACATACAATGTATGCAGTGTAGATTGAATATCTCTATCTGCCGATTATGTCTAGACTTGTCTATCAGTCAACAATTTGCTAGGTTTCTTCTGCCTCAGTTTTTGAGGGATTTCCATCTGTTTCTCTGAAATGGTACAACATCCTTGTGTGCATACTTAAACACACAATACTGTAATTGTGTGTGCATGATCTGTTAGCATGTTAGCATTTCATGCACAATTGTTTGTTTCATTGTTGAAAGGGTTGGGCAGGTATTTATGTTTGCTCTTTTTGATAATGTGATATGCAACTCCATGCAAATGAGGCATAATTTAACCGTGTAAAATCCAGAAGCTGGATGCAGATGTATACTTTCTTACTGATGTGTTGCATTTTCATTGTCACTTCCAGCCACTCCACATGATTTCTTTTATTATTGTATGCCACTGCCTTTCTGTAGATCATGGATCGAGCACAGACATGTTCTGTCACATGATGCCGTTCTACAGCTACGACGTTCCTCATTCCTGTGGGCCAGATCCCAAGATCTGCTGTCAGTACGACTTCAAGCGACTGCCTGGTCAGAGGGTTAACTGTCCCTGGAAGATCGCTCCCGTTCCCATTACAGACATGAACGTGGCTAGCAAGTGAGTCTTGTGGATTATGGTTAATTGATGAACACTGCAAACGAAGTATATTTTGCACAGTGATATTTTCATGTATTTACGACGACACCGACCATTTTTTGCGAGCACTTAATTTCGTGGGCCCATATCCCAGGACCCAAAACAATGGCCTACAAAATAATACAAAATAATACAAAATAAGTCAGAAAAGTCATAACGCATGGTACGAGTACACTGACAAGACGCACTGCACCTATTTAGCTAGCAATCGTGATGAGAGAAGAATAGGGGAGGAAGGGGAAAAGGAGGAGGCACAATGAGGGAAGAGGGAAAGTAAGAAGGGGTAGGAGAGCAGAAGAAAGGTACGAAACTATGAGAAAGAGAAGTAAGAATAACAAAATATGCAGAAAAGAAGGCAGAAGGATGATTTTCCCAATGGAAATGGAGGTGAAGAAGAATAAGAAAAAAGCATGGAGGAGGGGGAGGAAGAAGAGGAGGAGGAGGAGGTACAAGGATGGATGAGATAATTTAAGAAAAGAGAGCAGAAGAAAATAAAGAAGGGAACAAAACCAGGAAAAAGAAGAAAGAGCACTAAGAACAACCAAAAAAAAAAAAAGAGCTGAAGAAAAAGCAGTAGAAGAATATGAATCCTTTGTGCATATGAATCACTCATGACACTCTTGTCAATCACTCTAGGGCCGAGGTGCTACTGGACCAGTACAGGAAGAAGTCCAGCCTGTACAAGAGCAACGTTGTCCTGGTGCAGCTAGGGGATGACTTCAGGTACGATAAGCCAGAGGAGTGGGACCACCAGTACAAGAACTACATGAAGCTCTTTGACTACATGAACAGCAGGAAGGACTGGCATGTAGAGGTAAGGAACGGGGCGGGAGTTAAAGGTAAGGGGTAGGAGAGGTGATGATTATGGGCTGTAATCATGCTACAAGTGTGCTACAAGGGTGAGAATAATGGACTGGTACGTACAAGTAAAGAACCGGGTGGGATTGAGGTTAAAGGTCAAGTACTAAAAATTGTACATGCCTTCCTTTTCCTCAGACAAAGTGATGTTGCATGCTTTTGATCATTGGAGAGATCAGGTAATTATGAAGTTGTACTTATCGTTCCCCCCCCCCCAAAAAAAAAAACCCTCCTTCCCCCAGGCAAAGTTTGGCACCCTGAGCTCCTACTTCAACACCCTGTGGCAGGAGACCAAGACTAAGGTGGGGCAGCAGCCAGCGGGCTTCCCTTCTCTCAGTGGAGACTTCTTCACCTACACTGACCGGGATGACCACTACTGGAGCGGCTACTTCACCTCCAGGCCCTTCTACAAGAACATGGACCGTGTGCTCGAGGGCCATCTCAGGTCAGTCGCTGACCTAACCCCCTTCTGGAGGGCAAGACAAAACGGCACAAAGTCATCAAGAAGTTAAAATGTAGACCACGGTTTATGCAGATTTCACGGCATAGAAGTGCATAAGTGTGCTTGATTCAGCATGTACACTTAAAAAAAGTTTAAATGATGAATGAGCACGTTTGGCATAGGGTGCTGAACTCACATGTATTGCTATGGTTGGTTTAGACCATGGTTAATTTGAATTCATGTACATATGGGCCAAAAGGTCTCCATTAGGTTTGTGTGCGCTTACAAAACTGGTGCTAATATGGAACGGTGACAGAGGTAACTACTTCACTGCGAGACAAAATATTATGAATAGTTGAATCACATGAAGCCATCCATTCCCATAGATTTGACAGCTAAAAATACATTGGCTTGAATAGCAAGTGACACCCCAAAGAAGGATTTCATTGTGATTGGTATGAATGACAGGGAAAGGGGGATGGGACAAAATTGAAAAGAGCCCCATTGAATACAAGGAAAATTTGAAGCTGAGGTCAGTTAGTCCAATCATGTGGAACTACTTTGTTCCTATAGACTTCCACAGACTGGAGGAAATTGTGACTTCATAATATATAATCACTGTTTTTGTAACCATCAAAGTTAAAGTATAAATCTTATCTTGCAGGGGTGCTGAAATCCTGTACACATACACCAACGTGGCGGCCAAGCAGCGTGGCCTCACCAGCTTCCCTGCCGAGAGCCTGGTGGGCATGCTGACCAACGCACGCCGCCAGCTGGGCCTGTTCCAGCACCACGACGGCATCACTGGCACCGCCAAGGACCATGTGGTGGTTGACTACGGCAACAGGTCAGACGTCAACTTCAGTCATGTGGGTCCTCAGTGTAGAAAACATGCGGTGCAAACACCATGTGTTGGGTTTCATGAGCTGCGTGTTAATTGACTGCTCCACCTGTTATTATTCTCATTGTTGATCTTTCTTCGAGCCATGCATTTCCAAGTTGTGCACCACGCCTCCAGTGCAGATAAACAAGAAAATGTAACATTCTTACCCACACATTAAAAGATTTTCTGGAGACCACGCTTACTTACATCAGTATGAGCAGAATTATTTGTGGTTATGAAACACGTCCACGTAAGGTTTATTGAGATTCTCTGTGGGAGTCATGCTGTTATGAAACCCTAGGGCTGTAAAGAACAAGAATTTGTGATAAAAAGCAGGTCAGATGCAGATGCCAAGATAATGATGAAACTTAGATTAGATAGATTAAGAGTGCATTTCACCCTTTGAAACTTGGTACATGCGACATCACTTGGTACATGCGACTGCATAACTATGCAGCTATGGGGAAAGTTGTGAATACATTCACCTTTAACGCTCAACACATAGATTATTTTACCATCAATGCACATAAATCCCATAGAGCAGCATTTTATCTGTCACAAAATGTTTTAAAAAAGTGGATTATTGTCACCACACCTGTGTTGTTGTGTTGTGCAGGATGCTGACGGCTATTAATGAGATGCGTAAGGTGATGATGGCTTCTATCCACTACCTGCTCACACCAGACAAGAACAACTACCAGCCTCAGGCTTCTTACTTTGATGTGGTGAGCAGGTTTCTAGAACATTCTCTGTCTGATCTTATGCCTTAACCCTTCCATTACCATACCTTGGAAATCACATTAGCTTACTCTAGATAATCATTCCAATTATTTGAAGAGAGTTAATGAAAATTCATGAAATGATGTTAAACACCTTACATATTTTTTTTATCAAATGCATATTTATATTTATAGATTAAAGAAATGTAAGGTAATTTCTATTGCATTTGTTACACTAATGTATTTCTCACAGGAGAGCTAAATTTGTAGATGTTAGTACCATCCTTTCACAATGTATGTGAAATGAATTTGTGTGTGTGCTTAATTATTTATCAAAGCATAATTATTTATATTTGATTCATTTCTTCATGTATTTATACTTCTTATTTCAAATAAACATGCATCTACCAAATGATAGTAACACACTATCACTTATTTTTTTTTCTTTATACTAGGAATTATTTTTCCAGGGCTCTTTTCCTAATTCTTTCCTGTTTTTTTTTTTTGGAGCTTCCAGCTTTGCATACTGTTAAATAGCAGGCCTGATATTTATTTAGTAAATTCTACCTAGATTCTACCAAGTAGTACTCGCCTATCTCACCCAGACACACAATCCCAATATGTCTTGTATTACTGGCTCAAATAACAAGAACAATCCATGTGGTTGTAAAAAAAAAAAAAATCCCAAATCCCAAATCCCACCACGTTCCGAGAATGAAGAAACAATAAAAACAGACAGCTGCTCCTATGTATTTTTTAGCTGCTTTCTACCTGAATGGAGCAACTGGTTCTGCTGTGAGTTTGGATAAATTTGGATAAAGACACATTCCATTTTTCTATTGCATATATATGAACACTTGTAAAACTTTCAATGGAATTTTGCAGTGTTGTTGTATGTTTTTTTGATGTGTTAAAGTAACCATGAACATGTTAGTTTACTAGAGGTTTGGATTTATATTGGTTATGATACAGTGTCACAGTTTAGAATGAACTCAAGTAAAGAGCCCTAGAAAGAGGTTTTTAATCTGGCTGTTGCACTCCCTATGGAATAAATGTGCTGTCCATATTGACCTTTTATGTGCTAGTATACAAATGATGCACAGGTTTGAGTGGGTCAGTATACAAATGATGCACAGGTTTGAGTGGGTCGGTAGGAATTGTGTACACAAGTTACCTCTGAATTGCCTGAACCCACGAGGCGAAGCCGAGTGGGTTTCGGGCAAAATTCAGAGGTAACGAGTGTACACAATCCTACTGACCCACGAAATAAACCTGTGCATCATCTGTTTTATAGAATGGGCCCCAAAATCTGATAAAAAAGGGTAAAATCTCCATTAACATAATTTACCGGATGCATGGCTAGCCATGCGTCAGTATTTACCGGATGCATGGCTAGCCATGCGTCGGTAATTACCGATGCATGGCCAGAATTACCGACGCATGGCTGTGATTGACCAATCAGATTGCAGAGATCCATCTTCATCATCAATCATCATCAATGATTGGAAAATCTGTCAAGACTAAAATTGTTGTCTTCTTTCATGTTGACAAGTGTCCAAATAACACAGCTAAAAATATGACATGATTTTCTCCATACACCATGTCAAGTGGACAAATAGAGTCTTTATGTTTAGAACTACCAAGTTCATCAAGCTTTGATTTGATAACAACCACTTCATATCAGGAAAGACAGATTAACTGCAATTTACTGCGATTGTCCAGAGTGGCGTCGAGTGCCCAAACGAACGTATTCGTAATGTACAGTGTACAATGCTCTAGTAGGCAACTCACCGCAGCACACACTCTTACAGTGCTGCGACAACGTAGAATTCAGACCCGAGTTTGTCCACTTCTCCGTTAGATATTACTTCCAAATTTACGTGTTTCACTCCTGCAGAGCGTTTGAATATAGAAAATGAGTGTTCGATGCTGTGGGATAAATTTATACTTACTGGCAACGTCTGAATCGTCCAAAATCTGTTTCACTTCTTCACCTAACTTTACCGAAGCTTCTCGAGTTTCGTGGGTGCCGCCATTTACGGTAAACAATATCGGTATCGATCATACTAAATCTCGATATCGATCATATTAATTCTCGGTATCGCGATATCGTCTTGATATCGCGTGCTGCCAGTAAAAAACAATGCATGGTAAATTACGGGTAATTAACCAATCAGATTGCAGAGATTCTGACACCCATTCTATAATAGGAATTGTGTACACATGGTAGCTCTGAATTGCCTGAACCCACGAGGCGAAGCCGAGTGGGTTTCGGGCAAAATTCAGAGCTACCGCGTGTACACAATCCTACTGACCCACGAAATAAACCTGTGCATCATCTGTTTTATAGAATGGGCGCCAAAATCTAATAAAAAAGGGTAAAATCTCTGTCAACCTCATTTACCGGATGCATGGAAAAATCATGCATCCGGTAATTACCGGATGCATGGTTATTGACCAATCAGATTGCAGAGATCCATCTTCATCATCAATGATCATCAATGATTGGAATCATCAAAATCTGCCAAGACTAAAAATTATTGACTTTTCACACAGAGAAGTGTCCAAATAACACAGCTAAAATATGAGATGATTTTCTCCATAGACCATGTCAGGTGGAGAAATAGAGTCTGCATGTATAGAACTACCAAGTTCATCACGCTTTTATTTGATAACAATCATTTAAACGACGTAGTCATATCAGAAAAGACAGATTTACTGCGAATGTCCAGGGTGGCATTGAGTGCCCAAAATGAACGTATTCGCAATGCACGTTAGTGGGCAAATCACCGCAGCAACGTCTCACAGTGCTGCGACAGCGTAGAATTCAGTCATGAGTTTGTCCATTTCTCCGTTCGAAATATTTTCTAAATGTCCGTGTTTCACCTCTGAAAAGCGTTTAAATGTACTTACTGAACTTACTGTACTTACTGAAAATTTGTACTTACTGAAAGCGTCTGAATCGTCCAAAATTTGTTTCAATTCTTCATCTCACTTTATCGGAGTTTCTCGTGATTCGTGGGTGCCGCCATTAGCGTAAGCAACGTTGGTATCGATCATATTAATTCTCGGTATCGCGATATCGTGTTGATATCGTGTTGATATTGCGTGCTGCCAGTAAAAAAAAATTACTCGGCAATTACGGGTAATTAACCAATCAGATTGCAGAGATTCTGACACCCATTCTATAATACAGACAAACTACTGCTGGACTAATATGTGTTATGCATATTCCTGGTACCAGAAGACATTAAATGGCATGCCTTTGAGACTTACATGAAGTGAGGGCTATAAGGTGGTTTAAACTATGCAATATGAACAGCTGGATTGTTGTTAACTCTACTCCTTGATTGTTTATTTTCCACAGGATGAAGAGAGGGCCACCCATGACGCCATGCCAGCCAAGAAAGTCATTAAGCTCTCCAGTGAAGCATTCAGGTATGAAGCTCAGCATTCAATTGTGGCAGTAGTATACCATTTATTGGTACTATTATGTTCTACAAGCCAACCCCAAACCAAATATAGTGGTATTGTTTTGATGAATGATTGGCATGGATTAATGAAGTTAAGAGAGAGGCAGAGACACTGAGAGACAGTGTGAGAGACATTGAGTGGCAGATACATAGAGAGAGAGAGAGAGAGAGAGAGAGAGAGAGAGAGAGAGAGAGAGAGAGAGAGAGAGAGAGAGAAAGAAAGGTAAAGATAGACAGAGAGAGACCAATAGAGAGTGAGGGACAGGTATATAGAGAGACAGACAGACAGACAGAGTGAAAACAAAGACAGACATAGATGAAGAGGGTATAGGGGAGTGGTAGGAAGGAGAAAAAAATGAGGGAAAACAAGAGTGGTATCTGAAATACCTCTAGCTGTGAGCGATATGTGATAACTCGGTCATGCCCAACTTGTTCTCTCTTGCAGTGTTGTAGTCTTCTACAACTCACTTGCCCAGCACAGGAAGGAGCTGGTCAGACTGCATGTCTCCTCCCCCAACCTTGAAGTGACCGACTCTGACGGCAACCCCATCGAGAGCCAAGCAAGCCTCTTATGGGAAACTCACGAGCAAAGTGTGGAGGGAATCTATGAGGTATGAAGAAATTGTGAAATCTTATTCTATGAAATTATGTCAACACTTTTCATTGATATATGAATGTAGACTATGGTCCCTACTAAACATGGTGTATCAAATGTAAACCAGGATAGTTATGCACTTTTCCTTAAAAGAGTTTGTGAAGCTATAACTGTGAGATTTCATACATGTCATCTTTAGAGTAGAGTGCTGATCCATGTCAGGTTTCATGACTTCTGCTAAAGGGCTACACTTCCTTTCATTGGAACTTAGTTAATGATATCTTAATATTACTCTACATTCAAACCACAGCTATTAAATATTACCCATATAAAGTGAGCAGCCATACTTCCAAATATAAAATACCACATATGACATCTTTGATATGTTGTTATTTCTCGCCTCTGCAGCTGATTTTTGTAGTGGAGATTAACCCACTGACCATCAGCAAGTACCTGATCAGAGAGATGGGTTCTAGCTACTCCACCCACCACCACCTGTCTACAGTAGAGCTTTACCATGGGAGCAAGGAGGAGGATGGCACTATGTGAGCTCACAAGTCTTTTCTGTTTTCCCTCTAAAGGGCTTGTATTGCTCAATGTTAAAATGTGCAATCATTGTAAACATCCACACATTGGTACATTAAATGTTTTCTAGAACCAGAGAGTAGATTACTCTTTCTCTAATTTCTTGTTGTTGGGTGTTTTGTTGTTGTTGTTTTTTTGGGGTGAATTGTGATATTTATTTTTCTTGTTTATGATAATTGACTATGGAAGATTTCCACTTCACGAATAGGGGTGAAATGTTGCTTTGTCTTTTCATGTATAATACTTATTTTTCTTAAAGCATAATACAATTCAAAGCATTGTAATGTGATTCACTGAAACTAAATTATATATTTTCATACAAATTATGTTGTCATTATTTTTTAATTGTAATCATCAAAAACTAAATAAAAATAGTGTAAACAAAGAGAATATTTCCAGCAGCCCAAAGTTAAATTCATATTTTCATACATGTTTTGATAAAACTTGTGGAATCAACTAATGAGAACATGTTATTATGATCAACTCAGATGTGTGTACATTAAACTTTGTTGTGTGTGATATTGATTTACATTTATATTACTACATACATACATTTGGTGATTTAGCTGTGTAGATGTAGCCTTGTTAAATATAGGATGTACAAACAATAATATTTTAGGCACTGATTTGTGGTTCTTTATGCCTGATTATCCTCAAGAGATTCTATTTACCTATACAACCTCCAACTACAACTGCTTTATATCAATGTTTTTTAAAGAGAGAATGTTTAGTCTTCACAATTACAGTACAGTCTGTCTTCATGCTCTTTTTTGTATCACTTTATTTCTTTACATGTTTTCTTTCTCTCTGTCTTACGTTGTTTTTCTTCCTGTTTGTTTGTAGTGGGCCGTTCAAAGTGCGCACCACATCAGATAACCTTGAAGAAGTCAAGCTAGAGAACGCTGCCATGGATGCCATATTCAGTGGAGAATCAGGGATGTTAAAGGTAAGAATTCTCTGCAAGTATTCAATTCAATTCAATTCACTTCTGTATTTATTGATAAAAACAAAACTAACACTTATACATACATCAATTAAAACATCCAGATACTTATAGATATTGATTTACAATAATAATGAAAATATTAAAAAATGCATCACCTTAAAATGAGGCATATTAATGTCCAATGATTGTTGGTAGAAATAACATTAATACAATATTGCAGCAAATGGTGGTATAAACCATATTTTTATCACTGTCGACATTTCCTAAATCTCCTTTGCCAATAATAGATTTTCATAGCAAGTTTCAACCAGCATATCCTCATGCCGCACAATGCTGAAAACCAATTTAAAGAAAGATCACTCACACTCTAGTTTTTCTCATATAGTAATTGATGCCATGATATAAGGATGAGCACTTTGAGTACAAAAAGGCAACACTCATAATTGTAAGTTATTTGTGTAAGCTTTCATTTAAACATTATCCCCAGTATCAAATATTTTTCGGCAGCCATTTCAAAAGTGTATAGCTTTTTTTTTAGACACATGGCATGTTCATTAAAAACTTATTCATTATCTTATCTGTTGCTTGCAGTCGGTCATAACAAAGGCGGACAACCACAAGGTCAAGACAGACATTGAGATTCAGTTCATGATGTATGGCACAAGCAGGGACAAGACAAAGAGTGGAGCATACCTCTTCCTGCCTGACGGGGAGGCACAGGTATGTGATCAGGCACTTATGTGTGTGAGAGAGAGAAAGAGAAAGAGAGGGAGAGTGATAGAGAGTGAGAGAGAGAGAGAGAGAGAGAGAGAGAGAGAGAGAGAGAGAGAGAGAAAAAGAGAAAGAGAGAGAGAGAGAGAGAGAGAGAGTGTGTGTGTGTGTGTGTTTAAGTGTATATATATGTGTGTGTCTGTCTTTCTGTTAGTGCATGTGAACCAAGAGCTCCATTTTTTTTTAGCAAAACAACTCAATGACAGCCTTTATCTTATCAATGTTATGGGAGAAATTAAACCATAGGAAGAACAGTAGGCTGTCGCCACGATATAAGTGTGTACGTATATCTGTATGTCTGCGTAAGACATATGTGTGTAACAAAAAATGTGGATTAAGAGAGAAAGAGGACGTGAGCTGATGTAGGAGTGCTTGTTTTGGGTTTCTGTCTGGATATCTGCATATGTATATGTGTGTTTACACTCTAATGTATATTTACGCATACGAACAAGGAACAAATCAATGCATGCCAAGCAACAACTTTTCCTCAAGAGGTGCAGATGATTATTAAATCATAAAGAGCAAGTCTGCAATGAAAGTTGAATTTTGTTTTTGCTTGTCCCTCCTCAGCCTCTGGACCCTGCGCCTCACATAACCTATCGAGTGACCCGTGGTCCCCTCCTCTCCCAGGTGGAGGTCATGCATTTCTGCGTCACTCACACTGTCTCCCTCACCAACACACCAGGTAAGAACAGTCCACGCTCAAACCAGGATCATTCCTTTGGCAAACATTCAGTTCTGAGTGAATCATATTGCAGAGCTGCTAACTTGTAAGAATTTCTGAGTATATTGAAATAAAGATTTACCTGAATACTGAAGGTTTTAATAACCTTTGTTCATAAGTCAAATTTATGTATAGTGTTGTTTCAATCAGTGGGGGAAATAATGCTTTTTTTCTCATCAGAATACTGATTTTTAGGCAGCAAAATATAGAAATCAAGGCTAGGAATTAAGCAGCTGTGTTAAAGGGGTTGTGCTGTAGTTTAACTCTTGCCGTTCTACTGTTGGCATCTTTTTAAGCATTCAAAAACATTGTCCTAAAAGTATTTCTATTTAAGATTAGGGTTAGCTCCATCTCTCTATTTTTCACCAGAGGACCCAGTGATGTCCCCCATATACACTGGCATGGTGTCACTGTTACTTTGTCTCTTTCTCTATAAAGTGCATAGAGATTTGTGTTCTGTGCTGTACAAATTCTGACTTTTGTGCAAGAAGGGGGAAAGGGGTCCGTTTTGACGGATTTTTTGTGATCAATATTTAGGAATATATTATTACCACTCCTAGAGCTTGCATGACATCAAGTTTCAGTTCTTGGGCATCATTTGATATCAAACTAATAAAATATGACTGAGTACTTCCAACTTGTATGATACACTAATACTAGCAAGTCTTTGTCCTTTCTTCGTTGATATGCTGTGCAGGTATCGATGGGACTGTGCTCGCAATAAAGAACCTTTTGGACATTAGGAACTTCCAAAATAAAGAACTTGTGATGAGAATTAAATCAGGTGTTAGAAACACAGACAGAGTATTCTACACAGATCTGAACGGTTTCCAAGTAAGTCTGCCATTTGATGTTGGTTTGGTGCTGGTGCTGATTTTGGTTCTGGTGTTAGTGTTAATGTTGGTGTTAATGTTGGTGCTCGTGTTGGTATTGGTGTTTATGATGGTGTTGATGTTAATGTTCATATTGATGTTGGTATTAATGTGTCTACATGTATTGATTTATGTCCATGTGTATATGCAAAATATGTTGTAAATAATCTTGACAAAGATGAAGAACATGGCGAATATGTGGTAAAGGGGCATCTTGAAATTATATATATCATTGTTCCTACTGCTAGATAGCCATTTAAGGTCACTCTCTTAATATAAAGGTTATACAGCGGAGTTGGGGAGTGGAGTGCAGTGGAGTTCAACTGACTGCAATCATTGAAATCCGTTAGCAGGCAACTCCACGCATTTTTAGACATTTAATTACTTTTGATTCAAGTCGGCTATGTATTTGATCTTGAGCTCCAAATGTTGGTTTAAGACCAGGGTTAAAAGCATACTGAAGAATCAACTGCATGTAACTATGCATGGCAGAGTCATGTAATATCTTTTTGTTTACTTTCCTTTGCAACAGATACAGAAAAGAAAGATTTTTGACAAGCTACCTCTCCAAGCCCACTTTTACCCCATGCCGGCCATGGCCTATATAGAAGACAGCAGTACAAGATTAACCTTGCATTCCGCACAGCCCCTGGGAGTCAGTGGTCTCAATGAAGGTAAGGTGCAATTCATTTTTTTTTTACTGGACCTGTTTTTCCAACAAAAAATAGTGTTTCCACCCCAGACATAATCTTTGTTTGTGTATCCATGTGTTCATACATTTTTGTTTTCTGTCTGAAAGCGTTTCTGTACAATATTGAAAAGAAACAAGATATAAGAGAAATGCTTGAAACCAGTGAACTGTAGCCATATTCTCAAGTTTATTTCATTGAGGTAAAAAACATCAAAAATATAAAATGTACATATTGAAATAAAATCACAAGATGAGAGTTTCCTCCAATTAAAAGCACAATACTTGAGAGAAGTTAGGAGGCACCTTTTCAGAGTGAAAATATCCAAAATATTGATAATACAGTATATTAAAAAAAAGTGTAATCATGATGGGTCATTAAGGAACAAAAACAAAACAACCAAAATATAACTCAATATCACACTTCTACAAGGAAGTGAGTGTTCTGTCATCTATATATGAAGATGTAAGAAGGCAAGATATGATGTCCACTCGTACATCCTCGTCCTGGGCTGATAAGTATTAGATAAGAGACCTGGAATCCCTTTGCTGTGGAATGATCATCTGAGACATGAGTTGGTCATATTGGGAATGGTTTGTGTAGGGCTGCCAGTTGCATCACAGCAAGATGCTCTTGGAACAACTTGTTGGGGAAGTGGAAGCTAGACATCACAGGAGAAGAGGTGTTGAATGTTTCTCTCCTTTGAGAAAAACACTCTTCTCGAGACAGGACACCTATCCTACAGCCAGCCTCCATAGTCTCTGGACATGATTTCAAATCGCTCTCTGACAAGTCAAGGAATTTTTTGAAAAGCCCATAGAGCACCATCTCTCCAATCTTCTTCAGAATGCCATAAGCATTATACGACAAAGGCCTACATCTGATGCATCTTTATGTGACTGGTAACTCTTTGAAATGAAATGATCAATGAGAAAGTAGATTATTTCTTGGTAAAGCTGTAAAATTGTCACTTCTCCCAAAATTGAGGAAAATGAGAGTGACTGCGCAGTTAATAGTTCATGGCAATTTTGACAGATTTAAGCTACATGAAAAGAATGAAGAGCCATTAATTGGAAGCCCACAATGTTTGAAATTACCACATTATAGCATACAGGTGTATTGCGATCTAGCATCACCTGTTAATAGATTTTAAGATATTAAGGCTCTGGCTTCTGTAATTAGGGGCCGAAAGTATTCTTTTGGATTGTGATTTTACTGGGGTTTTATCATTTTGAGGTGATTTCGATTGGAGGTAGAATGGAGAAAAAAACACCTTATCTTGGGCTTTGCAGCCTTACCCCTTATTTTAATGATTTGACTTCTTGACCATGCTCCCTCCCATAGGCTGGCTGGAGGTGGTGCTTGACCGTCGTCTGATGCAGGACGACTCCCGCGGCCTCCAACAGGGAGTCACTGACAACAAGGTCACCCCAGACTACTTCCTCCTGCAGGTCGAGAGAAGGCATTCTGGGAATGCTCAGGTTAGGAACGTTCCATTCTCCTTGTGGGGATTGCTAGGGAGAGGCCAGGTGAGGGGTGTTCTGACTTTCTGCTTCTTCTTCTTCTCGTTGAAGCATCTTGGATTGCATCTTGGCCAATGCTATGTCTTATCAGCACTAGCTACCTTCCTCATCATTCCTAACACTTGTAAACTCCTCACCAAGAATATTCTTTGCTGTGTAGACTTTTTTCGTTTTGTTTATGATGTATCTTTGTTGTTTTCCATGTCTGAGTTCATTGTCTGTTTATAGTTTAGTGTTTGTGTACTGCTCTTGATAAAATATGTTGGACCTCATATTGTACTGTGCTTGACATCTTCCAATATTTCCAGAGCTGTACATATTTCTGTGCATATTTGTTTTGGTCCATTTCTGTGTGAGAATCAGGATCATGAGCAATCAACCATGATTTGGATTGCTCAATTCCACTCTTGTAAATCTGGGATACAAACCCTTTAAGAGATATTCCACCATTGCAACACAAAGATAATAGTCTGCATCAAAGTCACTTGTAGCTTTGAATAATCATTGATATACCATCCACAATATACAAATAAAGTTGATATGATATAATGTAGCTACAACTATTTGGAGAAAGATAGCCAGCCAACAAAGATATAACTTTAGTGTATTTGTTTGCATTTCCATGTTTGTGGTACATATCCAGTTTTTGTAGAACGTCATATGTATGTGTACTAAATCATTGATACATGTTTATATCATTCTTCAATTATTTCTTTATTGGACGTGTAAGGTATACATTGTGTGCATTATTTAAAATGAATATATGAGCATGACCCATGCATAATGTCTCCTTGTTCATGTTATTGATAGTCCCAATACTGTTCTCTCACAATCATTTTCATGTTGCAAATGGCACATTTATGTTGTGATGTCCGAGACATGGCTTGTGGTACTTTCATGTTTCTTTGTTATTTGCATGGAAATGTTCAGCTCACAAGACACTGGAACTTGCCTTTACAAATACAAAGTTGTGATTGGTCCACAGCTCATTAAGTCATAATGATTGCAATAAAAGCTTGTAATACACATATTTTCCCACATGTCAAATGAATATATTTCCCCTGCAAACTTTCCTTTTCATTGCATGATTTAAAGCGGGAAATAAGCGCTGCCAATGCAAAAGCGCAATGTGCAAACGCAGCGACATGATAATAAAGATGATGGAATGGTGTCATACTATCAAACAAGTAGAAGCAAAGCCTACAAGATGTATAATTGAGAATTAGTATCTGATCCTTTTTGTAAACATATCGTGTGTGTAAAGCTTCATGTAATTAAGTTCGATCAAGGCTATCAAATATAACAGATATTAAATGGTAGGGGTGTCATATCACATTCTTTGGACATTGTGATCATACTTGTGATCATACTTTCCTTCAGCGTTGGATTCTTCTAGAAAATGTACCCCATCTGGAAAATATCCGGAATGTGATATTATGCCTTCTACTAGACAGTTTCTGTGTACTAGTTTTTCTAGTTCAAAGCATTGTCTTGTTCTTAAATATGATTATTATATTAGAAATGATACATTTATAATGGAGTATTTGATTTTGTGATGATCATTGACATCCATACAAATTTATCTCATTGAATGTGTGCTTATTTTTGTGTCTTGAATGTAAATGTGTGGACTTTGATCAGAACAAAAAGTAAACCATGAATATTGCCATACTTTCAATTTACTTACAGCAATACCAGACAATTAAAGAACAAAATAAATAGCAGTCAATTTAATTTATCTACCTGGTTGTGATTTACAGGTAGAATGTTTAAAACATCACACAATGCATATGGAGAACTATGTATAATATAACATGTACCAGTTAACACTATTTGATGTGCAATTATACATTTTGCCTTTCACAATTTGATTGAATGTGAGCTTAAAATGGCCCATTTACTGTGAGTAAAGTGTAATGGAAAATTTGTACATCATTATTGATTCTGTGGGTGCCATTCTCAATAACAAATACCTATAGAAACTGGTGTCATATTGTTATATACCGGTACAATGTAGCCCAAGTTCAACTTCCTAAGTGACTACCCTTTATTGCAGTGGATCACTGTACAAACACATCAAGCTGATGCCAACTGATTGCTGTCACAATGGGAACTTGATCACCAGCTCCATTGTATGATTGTAAAGTTAATGTAAGCAATGGGGCACCCTCATTTGACACATATTAACAGAGAAAGCATGTGTGGGGCTATGAATCAATTGCATCTGTTAATTATTGTATAAATGCAAAGTACTTGATAAGTGCCATAGTATATGAGAAAGTGACAATCGTTATTAATCATTGTAACTACAGTGTGGAATTGTCATGTATCCAGTACCTTTGGAAATAACTTCACAGCAGTACATTTATGAGCTAGGGATTTATTTTTTACTATACGCTGTCTCAATTATGCACCAGTATTACACAGTCCTCTTATGGCGCTGAAAGGATTAATTCCAATTTCCTGCATTATTCCTCTTGTGTCCTTGCAGTCATCGAGCAAGGTGCCCATCAGCTACCCCTCCCTGCAGAGCCACCACCTAGCAGCGAGCCTTAACAACCCCCTCTACATCCACCAGGGAACAGTCCCTGAGGTGGGCCCGAACTCCCAGGACAAACTGCTACCTCAGCACAGCCTGGTAGATACAACGCTTCCCTGCGATGTGCATTTATTAAACTTTAGGTAAGAAACCGATTCGGATAGGGATGTGTTAATGAGATGTAGCTTCGGTGTTATTGATGGTGGTAGTGATGATGGTTGGCATGGTGATGGTAATGCTGATGATGAGAATTCACAGGATTAACTGCTACCTCAGCACAGCTTTGTCGATACAACGCTTCCTTGTGATGTGCATTTTGAGAAATGCAAAGGAATAGGGGTGTGGGAGTGTTAGGGGGAGTTCGTGGCTGTGGTGGTGAAGGTTGGCAATGGTGATAGTGATCATGAGAATTCCCAGGATTAACTCCTGCCCCAGCAAACCCTGGATGATATGATGGTATATGTGATGGTGATGGTGGTTGAGATAGTGGTGAGGTTTTTTGTCTCGCCCACCGGAGGTGAAGGCGAGACTAAGGGATCCAAATGGCGTCCGTCCGTCCGTCGTCCGTCACAAATGTTAAAGTTTACCTGCAAGACTCTCTTATGATCCATAACTTCACATGGGTTGCTTGGATTACAACCTAACTTGGGTCATAGATGCACTGGGGGTACCTTCATGTTATGGTGGCGTTGGAGGTCACAGGATAAGGTCAAAGGTCATTTGAGGTCATACGTTAAAGTTTACCTGCAAGACTCTCTTTTGACAAATAACTTCACATAGGTTGCTTGGATTACAACCTAACTTGGGTCATAGATGCACTGGGGGTACCTTCATGTTATGGTGCTGTTGAAGGTCACAGGATAAGGTCAAAGGTCATTTGAGGTCATACGTTAAAGTTTACCTGCAAGACTCTCTTTTGACAAATAACTTCACATAGGTTGCTTGGATTACAACCTAACTTGGGTCAAAGATGCACTGGGGGTACCTTCATGTTATGGTGCTGTTGGAGGTCACAGGATAAGGTCAAAGGTCATTTGATGTCATACGTTAAAGTTTACCTGCAAGACTCTCTTTTGACAAATAACTTCACATGGGTTGCTTGGATTACAACCTAACTTGGGTCATAGATGCACTGGGGGTACCTTCATGTTATGGTACCGTTGGAGGTCACAGGATAAGGTCAAAGGTCATTTGAGGTCATACGTTAAAGTTTACCTGCAAGACTCTTTTTTGACAAATAACTTCACATGGGTTGCTTGGATTACAACCTAACTTGGGTCATAGATGCACTGGAGGTACCTCAAAGGTCATTTGAGGTCATACGTTAAAGTTTACTTGCAAGACTCTCTTATCACACATAACTCATCACATGTTGCTACAATGGCAATCAAACTTGGATGATGGATGCACTGGGGGCACCTGCATGTTATTGTGCTGTAAGAGGTCACATGATAAGGTCAAAGGTCATTTGAGGTCATACATTAAAGTTTACTTGCAAGACTCTTGGTGAAGGCTTCCTAACTTGTGCACAGAATTGTGTGAGCATGTGTGAGCATTACTGATGTAGATTTAGGCAAACATTACTCATGCACATTTATGCAAATTTATTCAAAGTCACTATTTTGCACCTGATTTTGATGTTGTCTGTTTAAAGTTGCTTATTTGTTTGTTTCAGTTTTCTTTTGCTTAGCAACGGAGATCGCGATATTTCTGGTTATTTTCGCAAGTGGGCGAGACACAATATTGCTAATGCCTTGTTTAGAGGAGATATATCTTCAATATGAGAATGAGTACCGTGGTGACTATCATATATTTTTCCCCTAGACTTGACAATAGTTACAATTTATGTGGATTCCTTACACAGCAGAATGATTCTACATCATCTACCAATTGATGTCATTGTGATCAATCAATTCTAATAGATATGAAGATGGTGTGTTCATAATTTAGATGTAACAAAACATTCTGCCATAACGAGCAAGTAGTAATGATGTGCAAAATAAAAAGGTAATTAAAAATTGACATTAAAGGGAAGGAAAATTATGATGAATGGGAATGTTAATTGATTTGTATAAATGTGGATGTCATTTGGAAGACTAGTAAGGGACAATGAGCATGTTGTTGCGCTTATTAATGAAACGCTGTATTTCTTTCTCCTGCTTCTTCTTCCTTTTCATTTCAGAACAAGAGTTTCTCAGGATTCCAATCCCATGAAGCCAAAGAGGGAAGCCTTATTGATATTACATAGAAAAGGCTTTGACTGTGGCTTCCCCACAGCAGGCATTCAGTGCTCAACAAACGAGGGACGGGTGAGTGATTCACAAATCAGGGCCCTGTTGCATAAAACTTTCTGTTAATGGTAACTGTCATCAATGGTAACTACTATGGAAACATTGCTTGACATCAAATCAGATTCAAGGTTTAAATAGAAGTTGCCATTGGAAGCCAAAATACCATCAATGGTAAGTTTTATGCAACAGGGCCCAGATCAGCTTAGAGTGCTTCTCCTCTCTACCAGATTTTGGCATGCTGGATGTGTAAATGATAATAATCTGGGCTGTCAAGATCATTAGGGTAACCAGTTCTGTGGGAGAAATAGGAAATCTGACAGAAAATGCTGCCACATAATTGTTTGTGTGTTGGATTTGTAAATAAAAACAATCATGAGATAGAGGGATTTTCAGTTCCAAAACAAAATTGGAAAAATAATTTTATGCAAATAAAAAGTGGTGATCATCAGGATGAATTGTGATTCATTGCTTCATTGGGGTATTTCAGCAAGTTAAAAAACTTCTTTTCATCCTCTGATGAGCCGAGGGATTGAAAAGAGCAAAACTGAAAATGAGCAAAATCAGATACTGCGTATTAAAGAAAAAAAGTTGTGCAGATTTTTGTTCATGCATTCAATTATATGAGCTGAAATTGTCTTGAAATGAGTTTTGGAATACCAAACTGAACCTATCAGGAGCATATTATTTCTAGTGGACTTTCAGAATACAGTACTACCCTATTTATTGATGAAATGATCACATACCCACAAAATAATTGTGATCTCGTCTTTATGCTGCCGGCATCTAAAAAGAAACACACAATATTGTTGAATGAGATATAATGAGACATTTGTCACATCAAAATGTTTTCTGTTTTGCTCTCTCCACCAGGTCGATCCATCATCTTTATTAAATTCGGTCAGCACCCGCGGCATTGTGGCCACCTCGCTGTCCGCAATGCATGACGGCCAAGAAGTGAGCCCGACTGGTCAACTAGAGCTGGCGCCTATGGAGCTTAAAACATATAAGGTCCAATTCCAATAACCAAAGATGTCGTCCCTTGTTGTTGTTTCTTATCTTTGGTCTCTGAAAATAGGGCACTGTGGTAATGTGGGGATTGCACTCTTCTTAATTACTTGTTTTATAATCCCAAATTATATTTTACACTAATAGATACTAGAGATAATATATGATGTACCATGAAATTAGTGGCAAGCTTGAACATATGATTTGAGAAAAGAGCATTTAAGAATATGATATTACCGGTAACTCTTTTCAAAGGTAGCATCCTGTATGAACAGAGGTGCTATGAACTTTGACACACCAATCAGTAAATGATACTTCTTTGCTGATTATTATGAAAAATGTGTCTAAATTAATATGAGCTATTGATTTCAAATGTTGATGTATGCTTGTTAAAGGGAGACAGTTTGACTTTGGGTATTGGATGATACTTGAAGCCTATATTAGTTTGTTGTGCAACAGCGATATGGAGTAAAAAGAAGTTTAGAAACGTACAACATTAGAAATCTATACAAGAGGTACACCCTGAAATTTCCTGTGTTTATTTCGAGATGTAAGGGAATTCTGATAATAACTTCTGAAACTTATACATGTAGTTGGCAGTAACTGGTTTTGCTGCACTCTTGCATGTATGCACAGTCCAGTAATACCCACGAATGCAATAGCGGAGCATGTTGTCCAGAATAGCAATGATTAAGTAGGAGCTGTTATGGGTCCAGAACTGGATGAGACGCTCATAACTGATAAGCTGTATTTTCAAAGACAAAAGGAGAAAGAACAGATGTGATATTACTCAAACTTTGATACATTTTTATAATATTTCAAATATAAGAATGCACAGTCCGCCCATCTTTTATAATACCATCACTTGACAACAGTAAGAGGAACATGTAACAGTAATGTATGCTCAGTCTAACTAGATATCAAATCATTCAAGTACCACCCAAGAATGTAATTAACCAACCCAAACTGAATGATATTGTTGCCAGGAGTTGGACAATCATGTTTGTTTACATGGGTGTGTTGTTGGTCGTCCTGTAGAGCATGTAATGCTCACTCTATACTGTGGCAGGCTGTAGGGTAATCACAGTTTGGGCTGAGGTTGTGTATCATAAGGAACCAACACTGAGTCATTCTGTTTTGATGTTTTGATAGTGCGTCTGAAATCATTGGAATGTATATCGGGTAGACCTTCAACATAAGATAAAAGAATCAATGCAAAAGCTTGGACATGAAGTAAATGAGAGAATGTTTGTTTCTCAGGTTATATTACCTTAACTCCATCCATGGAATTGCCCTGTGGGAAAATGTAACTACTGCCTACTCGCAACTTTGTAAGAGGATATTAAGAGGACATTGTAGTGTTTGCCATGTATCCAGTATTTGAGGCGAGATATATTAAACTTTTATGAAGCTTGCAATGTGTTTTTTTTTTCTCATAACCATTTATCTCTCCTTTTTTATTTTGAGAATTATGTGTCATGCAATATTACAGCATGAATTATAATGGTTTATTATGCAAAAGGTAATTATATTTCTGATAGACAATGATTCTATAGTTTTAAAAATAGTTCTAGTGGTGGATATTAGTGAATATTAGATTACAGAAAGGTTTTATACTTGGGTTCCTTGCATGCCTTCCTTCTTTTTCACATGTCTTTGTTTCTAGTGTATACTAGTGCCATGTGCCTTAATCCTGATCTTTTTATCGGCTGAATGGACATAATCATGTGATTCTGATTCCACTTCGTCAAAACATTGATTCTTCTAATATATTTATGTTGTTGTTATGCTAACATAATTTCACTCATATACTTCCTAAGTTTATGTATGGGTGTTCATCAGAGTTGACATTTCCTATTGAAGATTTTATCTAATTGAGTTGATTTTGTTGACAACTATGTGCATGGAATGCTGATTATGTGTGATTTCTGTACTCTGATGAATATGAGTTTAATCTGGACATACACAGTAGTTACTTGTAGTGCTTGGATATATGTTTCATTTTTAATCAAAGAGTTCAACATATGAAGTTTGTATATTTTGTTGACAATTAGTATGTTTGAGTGAAATGATATACTGTGCATGCTTTTTCTGTATTGTGAACTTGATAGAGAGCTAGACTGAAATGAGTATTAGTGTACATTCACAGTAAAGCAGCGCTGATACTCTTTGGCACCTGTTTTTTGGTGTGCGCTGACAAGACGTCTATCCTACAATTTGATGAACAGCCGTTGCATTTACAAATTGCCAAATATGTAGCAATCAACTCGCTTTGCCTCTCCTGACAAAGTAAAAGATATAAGCAGCAACCTGCCATGAGAACTTTGACCATGTTTATTGAATTGCCAGGCATGAACTCTTTGTTGAATGCTGCTTCCTGTTTTCTTCATTCTTCACTTTCAACATCAGATCTGAAGATGTCATTTTCTTGCAAGAAAGGGTCCAATGTGTGGAAAGCCAGGAGCCAGTGGCGAGTGATTTCCCCATTAGGCCTCTTTTTTCTGCACTTCTATTACCCCCTTGATACAGATTTTGTGGAAATAGTCACAAACTATCTCCAGTGGTGTTGTGGAACCTTCTATACCCTTCCCCAAATGTGCAATAATAAGGGATGTATAATGTAGAGACTGCCACTCTTTTGAAGAATGCTCACATCTATGTTTACATGTTATGTGCATGATCAATGTATATTGAATTTGCTAGATAGTCTGAGCTGCTATAGTCTCAATAACCAAGGAGAATATGTACCAGTAGTTTGAAATAACACTGATTTTATAGTTTAATAGTTCATTGTTTTGTTAACAAAATAACACATAAAGATCAGATGCTGAAATCCATTGAAACTTAAATTTTGTTGTCAGTTTCTAAACACTATTACAGCATATATGTCATTAAAAGAATTGTCATATTTCCCATAACCATTTGCTAACATTTTCTCCTCTTTCTTGGCTTTATTTGATAACAATTCGCCCTTTGTTTGATATCTAGGCCTGTTTCAGGTGGAAATTTGAGTAAACTGGCTCGCAACAACCCCAAGCTCAAACTTTCTTTCACATCGTCCTTGTTTGGCATGCAGATGCCTAAACCACAATGGACCTAAACAAGTTTTAGCCCTTACAATGTAAGAAATTACATATTGCACAGCTACCAGAGTATCATTATGATCACTGTCATTGAAATGTGTACCCTCGTAATACTTTTTCAGTGCCTTTTTAATTGAGAAATAAATCATTATTAAATTATTCACCCCATTTTTTGCCTAGAACATGAATGTGTTAGGAAGGGAGGGTGTTACCTCATGAAGCACATGTAAGTTTCACTTTTATCGGGTTGAAAGTCAGTTATAGTTATGTGTCTGTAATGCCAAGTTGTGTCAATAGTTTTCATATAGAAATCATCATTGTGGTTCTTTATTTATCATAAATTTCTTCCTGCCGAGAAATATTTGCACCACATATTCTACAGTAGGCAGCTCATTTTTTTCTTGTGTGTATAACACCTTGGTTGATTGAACAAATCATGATATATGTGTAAATGCTCGTGAATATTCTATGATCCTGATCTAATCAACTTTGCAATTTACTGGAAAATGTGATATGTTTTGTAAATAGTTAAATAAATTCAAATGTTTTAATCTTTAAATTTGTGAAGAACTTTGTTATCCGTGTGCCTGTTTTGACTTGTTTTGATATGAATGAATGTATATGATAGTGGTTATGCTATATGTAGATAATTTAGCAATCTAACTTGTTTTCTTGAGATTCAAATTTCAATGCACGATTGATTAATGTGTTTGTAGTATGTGCGCGCGCGTGTGCATTTGTGTGTGTGTGTGTATGTGTGTGTGCGTTTGTGTGTGAAAGAGAGAAAGACAAACATATGTTAAGAGATAGACACACGGATACATATGTGGAGGAAGGTGCGAGGAAGAGAGCCCGACGGATAAGACCGGATAATATAACCCTAAAGGAGAATTTACCCCCTACAATGAGTTCGCTTGAATAAAAGTTGAACATCCTGAAAACTAGATTGGTAAAAGTTTGAGAAAATTGTCCAAAATCTTCTTTCGGTTCTTCTTTTCTGTTTTACAATAACCTCCTTTGGGTCCTAATACCCAAGTCACACTAGAGACGGAATAAGCCGGAATGCCGTCGGAATGAAAATTCTTGGCACATTCCTGGATATTCGAAGTGCATTCTGACTGCATTCCGAATATTCGGGTCCATTCTTGTGTCCGGCCCGAATGTTTTGCTCATGCTCAAAACTTTTGAGGTGCATTCGAACTGGAAAAATGTCGAACGGCATTCAAAGTGCAGTCAAATGTTCAGCACTCTGACTGCATTTCAAATATTCTGACTGCATTCTAAACTGCATTCTAAATATTCCTACTGTGTTCCAACAACAATCGATCTGCATTCGAGAGCCAATAAACCCGGAATGTGCAAGAATCTTTCGAGAAGGGTTCGAAGGACATTCTAAGTATTCGAACGGCATATTTACATGTTTAGCTCAATTAGAAATTCCCTCCCGAATGTGTCTCGAATTTTGAAATATTTTCATTCCGGCTGGTTCTGCTTGATTCTGAATAAGTGTGACGGGGGCTTAAATGACGTACTTCTATAATTGAATCGTCATTCGTCTTGTGTACCATACAAGAGAATGACCAGAGCATCACTTGCCTATCTTCCATTTAGAGAGCAAATTTACAGGGCTAGTATTTCAGATTTTAAAACACAAATAAGTGATTTTTCTCTAACTTTGGCGAACCCTGATCCTTTATTTGTTCTACTTCTAATTAAGTCACCACATTACGGGGTTTAATTCTCAAAACATACCCGTTTTCACTCACAAGTGACCTTCTGAAAATGTGTCATGAGGAACGAACTTGAATGGCCCTTGTCAGACGATAGACGGCGAGGCGGATATATCTATTTTTTGGGAGAAAATAAAAATAAATGCTGGAACGGCTGGGATTGCACTACTTTTGCATATATCCTTCGGTACACATGTTTTTTTTTTTGTGTGTGTGGGGAGTGTATTTGCGTGTGTGTGTGTGTGTGTGTGTGTGTGTGTGTGTGTGTGTGTGTGTGTGTGTGTGTGTGTGTGTGTAGGTGCATGTTTGTGTGCTGCGTGTATGTGTAAGAGTGCGTATGTGTGTGTGAGAATAAATAGTCAAAACTTTTCTCTCAAGATTCTTGATTGTACAACAATGTTATGTAAACAATATATGAAAATTTACTTGTTCCTATATTTGTATAACTACAGCAATTTATGCTGAAGTCAAAATATCAATGCACAATGTATCAAGTTCATGTAAGAATGATAAGTTCAATTGATTTAAGAGAGATTAATAAAAAAATATATCTTTAAAAAATTTGTTTTTTTGGTTTTTTTCGAATGTACATGCTAGGCCTACATGTTTAAAGAACATGCACTTAATAATTTCCACCATGTGATACAAGAAGACATTATTTATTATTATTCATTATAGGTGTTACTATTTTCTAAAAAAAAAAAAAAAAAGTACACTCTCACTGTGGAAATCTTGAAAGAACATTTAAAAACATTATTTTCTCAAAGATTATAAGCAAACACTTATTTCAATTTAATGTGGAAAACGTATGGGGAGATGCTCGAAAATCATACCCCCTGATTTAATTGCATTCGACATCATCATAAAATTATAGAGACAAACAAAATTAAACAGTGTTAATTAAATGTGCAGTGGAATATATTATGTGCCATAATAAATACAGGTTCGAATAGATTTGCCTTTCAAACACTGAACCTAAAATCCATAATCATAACCAAAATCATAATCAAAATAAGTTGATCTTCCTTCGTGCGCCTTTTCCCTTCACCATGCTCAAGACATTCAAGACCTTGATAGTGACGTATCTTTCACATCCTACGTCATAATGCATAGCGCGTTTTATCGCGCATGTGCTAACGGGGTAACCACACCAATGGTATGTTGACAGTTTCACTTCTGCAGAAGCCAACACTTAATCACTCGTGATTTGGTGAATTCTTTGCGAAATTTCGATAATTCGTTATCAAATTCCGATCGAAGATGGGTTGTTTTTACTCGAAAATATCTCGCGATAGCGACGACCACTACGAGAAGATAACCAATGATGACATCGACTCGGCGACGGCGGCTGACGTCGAGTCAGATGACGATGTTGTTTGTAGTCCGAGAGGGAAATCGGACATCTTGGACCTCGCATCTTCAAAAGGTAGGATACAGTGCGCATATTTATATACATCTATTTTATATCAATAATGACACAGTTTCAAAGAACAATCTTAAGTGTTAGACTACTATACTCCTTACTTCTTATGATTAAATCTCGACAATATTGAATTTAAATGAACTATAAAACCATAATGCTCTTAGCCTTATTTCATTGGAGAAACATCGAATGAATACGCATGAATCTCACAGATTAACTCTTCATTTATTCACGCATGTTATTATAACCTCTTTAAAGAGCGTTTATTTTGATGATGATAAATATACTTATATGTGTATTTTTTATAACGAAGTGAAAGATTGACAGGCGTTTTACCTATCTTTTTAAGGCGGTGGTGGCGTTGGTAGAAAACGTAGGCCTACAGACGGAATATTTTCCCATAAACGTTAAATGCTTACCGGTTGAATTCATAATCATGATTTGCTAACGAGATTATATACTAATGCGAAATATAAAACGTTTTAAATTACACATGTATCTAAAATCAGCATTGCCGGTTTGAACGTAATTTCCGGGAATTGCGGATATGACAGATGATGTGAATAGTTGTGTTATTAACCAACATTTTGGTATAATTGTATTAAATTTGAAGAGACAGTGAAAAATAGAGAGAGAGAGAGAGAGAGAGAGAGAGAGAGAGAGAGAGAGAAAGAGAGAGAGAGAGAGAGAGAGAGAGAGAGAGAGAGAAAGAGAGAGAGAGAGAGAGAGAGAGAGAGAGAGAGAGAGACGGAGTTGGACTAGAAGAAGAGGGGGGTGTTTAAGAAGAGAAAAGAAGGAACCAGTGACATGAGCCATATAAAGAAGACTTGTGAAATAGCATGAGGGGGAAAATAAGCTTTTTACGTCTTGTCGTGATATAGATATATTATAGAAATGGGTATTTGGCATTTGTATTGAAACTATAGATCAAGAAGGTGGGGAGCATCCAACCCTTGATCAGGAGAGCGAAGATGAAGCAGCTCAAAGGATGAAGGTCATCAGCGTAAGTATGGTTTGTCTTATTATGTCAGCAATTAGAAACATACATTCATTTTTTATTCTTGTGGTGTTGTCGTACAATGATTGTTTAATGTAATTCTTCATTATTCAATGTGATGGTTTTTTGTGTTGGTGTTTTGTTAGTGTAACGGTTCTGTCGGCGCTACCCCTTCCCCAATACGTACCATACGCCACCCGCACCCCCCCCCCCCTTTCCCACCCCCTTCTGTATGTCTGTCTCTCTCCTTCTTCTTCTTCTGTCTTTGTCTGGCTATCTGTCTGTCTGTCTGTCTGTCTGTCTGTCTGTCTGTCTCTCTCTCTCTCTCTCTCTCTGGGAATATTCGCCCCGTGTCTATCTTTATTTCTGTATAATGTTTTTTTCTTCTCGTTCTTGATCATATTTCTTAACATTTCCATTGCTTCATATTGCTCGTGTATATTCTAAGTTCATAAACCAAACACATACGACAACATGATAGCTGTAGAATAAACGGATATTATTTTTCTCTCAAGCAATGTGTCTTCTGACATCTTTGTTCGAAATTCGAACTTTCAGGACGTAACTAATGCCCAGCTAGAAGAGCTCAGGCGGGTTAGGGATCGTGTCTTCAAGGCATTCGTCTGCCAAGAGGCTCGACAGCTGGCCAGAGTGTTCCGTGAGGCAGCTTCTGCTGATGTTCCCCAGTCACCATGGTTACTGCCCGATGACGCCACATGGCTGACTGGAGGGGAGGAGTGGAAGAAGGAGATGACATCCTTCATGGCAATGGAAGAGAAGATGCTCGTGAGCGATGGCGAAGAGGTGGAGGAGAAAGAGGTAGAGGTGGAGGAAGAGGAAGAGATGGGAGGTGGTGAAGGAGTACCGGCATCTTTTCTGCAAGAGGCTTTACGCGTCGCTCATATGATTCGCCAGAGTCCCACCATTCACCTTAACCAATATGAAGAGGACATTGATGATAATGCATCCAATCTTGGTTGCTATGGTGATGAAAAGACATCATCATCATGCCAAGATGAGGAAGACGGTGCCAGGATCTTTCTCGACCAAATGATAGAGGACGTCGGAATCATGGTCCAGCATAGCGCTTTATTGAATGAGCGGGCTTTCCTTATAAGGGTATGTTATTATTCCTATTAATTTTAAGATGGAATGAGGGAGCAGTGCGATGTCCTCTTTTTAACATTTCAAGTTCACGTTCATTTATTTGCACTCATTCAAAACACGCGATGTATGATAAAATCATGCAAGCTGATAACAAACAAAAAGAACAAATATACCAAAGGACAAATACTCTGAAATATAAATGAAATGTAAAAGGGGGCAGACCTTGCATGAAGCTTATGTCTCTCATTCATCATAATCATAATGGTCTTGAAAAAAGAACCTCGTCCTTTGTTGAACACTCTTCCGTGGTCTATGTAGGCCACTCCCCAAAAATGTCAGATTTTACCATTTTGTATCGAAGATCTGCATTGTAGATGACACAATTAGGCCAGTACATCCACATCTAGTCCTTCACAACCTTTTTCTTTCTTCCTTTTGGCAGAAAATTGCCCGCATTCAAATGGTTATATTGAGGCGGGCGGGAGACACTTTCTTTAAGGCCCATGCCCAATCAGCAGTAGCTGAACAAATTCGAACACAACCGACACCTCTGGATGACTTTCCATGCCAACACTCAGAGTTTACAACAAGTGACGAAGAGAAGTCGCCCCGTAACCATGGTGATTCAGGCAGTGCTGCGGAGGTGGAGGAATCTTTCGTGATGACGACATCCACAGAGGATTGTGGTGACGTTCTTTTGGATAAGAACGAAGAGCTGCAAGAGGACATCAATGATGATGGGGACCGTTCTAGCGCCAGGGTCTTTCTGAACTGGCTGATGGATGAGGTTGAAGCGCGAGTCGAGCTGGACTTTAGACTCATCGCCCTCGCTGGTCGAGTTCCGCACCAGTCGCACGGCGGCATCCCCGCGTTCCCTGGGACATCGGGGATGACTTGGGACGAGGCGCTGAGGCACATCCACCGAGAGGATACCCGGAGGGGGAGGGAGGAGGAGAAGAGGGACAGTGAGGGGGAGCAAGTGCCGGGGATGAGGAGACGGGCCATCAGGAATTCTTGGCTCTTCAGGCTCATTCTCCAGCTGGATGCCGAGGACAAGGAGAGAGAACAGGTACAAACAACTGAACAGGTCTCTAAATTTAGCCAGATAATGGATCATAATCACATAAAAGTCACCTGGTGTTCACCATCAATACATAATCTTATCTCAACACGGTGAAGTGGACAGCTCCTAATTAGCATGTTTATTGCTTGTCCTCGGTCAGTTCTAAAATATTCTTGTTTTTTCTCTTGTCAGCTCATGCAGGCTCGGTGATTCTCGCTTTGCAAGCAGCAACTCGGGCGACGGGATACCATATCTATAAGGTGAGCCAGTACTGACCTTTGCTTTGGGGCGATAGGCCACACACTTCCCCCCTTTCCTCCCTCTCCCGTCCGCTTCTTGACATCCGTTCTCTTCTCTCATTACTTTCTCTCCCTCCCCTTCCATCATCGATCCTTATATGATTAACCGCTGAACATTTAAAGAGCTGCTTCCTTTTTAAATACACCGCGCCTGTAGAAGAATTCTATGAATGTTGTCATAAGAGAATCGGTTGATTCTGAATTAAAATGCGAATTGTCCCATAACATTTATCATAAGGCACATTATAGTGCACAGTAGCCTACAAGGGATTCCTTAAAAACACAACAAAAAAAGTAAGCCCCCCCCCCCCCTAAGCAAAATAGCATAACTTTTGATCGCAAAGGTTTTGAGCAAAATAGTATGGCAGGATTGTTTCTTAACTTATTGACGACCTTCCATGTGAAAATCACATTAATCCAATCAGTCATGCTTGAGTGAGCACACATTAAAGGCAGCATATTATTTTTTTGTAAAAATCACAAGGGTGATTGTTTATGCCGTTTTAACAGTACATTTTGGCATCTCTTGTGCAATTTTTAAAGTGTATTCACTCAACTATGACACGAAAATAACTTCCTTATGTTCAAATAATAGGTCATGCTACATCTTTGTCAAAATACCTAGAACTTCATTTTTTTCACAAAAAAAAAGGTTCTTAAAAGTTTCAAACTCAAGAGGGATGGGTATTTTTTTTAACGGTGTTCACTCAACCAGATCAATGGATTAAGTGTCGGGATAGGTGTTAGTGCATCCAGAGATGGATGATAAACAATGAAAGGACATATATTATGCACCAGAAATGGAATTAATTAAAATTTATATGACAGAATCTCAAAATTACCGTTGTGACTTTTGAAAAGTGACAATTTTGCCTTTACGTGTGCTCACTCATATTACGTGACCAAGTGGATTAAAGCGATTTTCACACGGAAGTTAGTCAATAAGTTAACAAACATTCCTGCCAAATTATATTGCTCAAAACCTTTTTGATCAAAAGTTATACTATTTTGCTTAGGGGGGAATTACTTTTTTGTTGTTGTGTGTAGTATGTCTGGTGTTTTTGACTAGAAGTCGGCAATTTTTTTTTAATTTGCCTAGATTTTTAAATCATTCAAGCGCTCATGCAACGCGTACAGAGTAATCCTTTAACACTTTATTTACTGGATATAATACCACTCTGTCTTTCTCTCTTCTACTCTCTGTTCCTCGTCCTTTTCCTTTCTCTCTTTCAATTGTTTGTCATACATATTTTGTTGTGCCAGTAAAATCAGAATAATATTTACATATGAAACAACGAAATAAAAGTAATCTGGATAATTGATTGATCTATAGAAGGTACTGACGCAAATTCGAAACATAACAGTTATGTTCTCTTGTTATTTGTCATTCAGTGCCTGTGAGGAAGAGGGGGTGACTTTAACCATATGTTGAAGGAGCTGATCACAATGTGCAGGAGAAGGAAAATGTCGTCTTATCAACCCATTTCATCTCCAATACGAAAGAACGAGACTCACATGTTATGAGAAGTTGAGACTAGTACATGTACATTTTTTTATATCATTATCGTCACAATTTATTGATTTATCGATGCTGTTGGCACAATATTTGGGGACATTTTCATTATAATCAGTATTTGTTCGTAATTGGTATTGATACCTTCATATTCAAGATCAGATCATATTGAGATCAGTAGTCTCAAGTTATTGAAATAATTTGAAACAAAGTACCTCATTCTAAATATCTTGACTGTAAAATCAAAGATAACTATGGCGTATTCAAATGCAGAGACGATCAAAAACTCGTCAGATTTTTGTTTTAAAGATATTTTCTATTTTCTCTTCGTATATAAACTTGATACATTATACATTGATACTTTGAATTAAACATAAATTGCAATAGTTACACAAACAAAGACAAAAAGTACCTTTTCATATATTGTTTACAAAACATTGTTGTACAATCAAGAAAAGTTTTGTCTATTTAATCTCCCCCACACATACGCACCCATACACATACACACGCGCATCACACAAACATACACACACACATACAGAAAACACACACACACACACACATACACACACACACACACACACGAAACTAAACATGTGCACCGAAGGCTACATGCAAAAGTAGTGCAATTACAGCTGTTCCAGCATTTTTTTTTCTAACCAAAAGAAAATAGATGTATTCGCCTCGCCGTTCTAATGTATGAAAGTTTTCCCACTTCCTAAGGTGGTATGTTAATGTGCCTCACTCTTCAGCTAATTTTCTTTCCTCTCGTTCACCTTCCCTCATTCTTTGTTTAATTTCTTGAGGAGTTGGGGTTTATTTTTGGATCTGCTATAAATAAAAATCATATATTTGATTAAAAATATGTGATTGATTAATTGCCCCTTCCCTACGTCTAAAGAATATTACAAATATTTTGTATGGGCGTGATGGAATATCAATCTGCATCTATTATGTGCATGATCTGAAAGAATCAATGTTAAAGGTCACAGCAAACTGAAATGCATCCTCTCACTTGTGTTATAGTAATTTTATTTCTGCAAGGTCTTTTTTCCATGGAAATGTGACGTTTGTATGACTGAAATAAACAAACAAAAAAAGAATCAATATTAAAGGTCACAACAAACTGAAATGCATCCTCTCACTTGTGTTATAGTAATTTGATTTCTGCAGGGTCTTTTTTTCCATGGAAATGTTGTTTGTATGACTGAAATAAACAAACAAACAAAAAAAAGCTCTGAAGTTGTTCTTTTTATATTTTGACTTGAGCTTTAATAATTATGCTCAATCCACTATCATTGTGCCCAATAACAAAACTAGCTGTTTAAACATGTAATACAGTAAGCATGAATAAATGAGCTTGAACTAGCACATAAAATCTCTTCAAAGATGTGCATGCTTTATAACTCTGAAAAACACGTATTTTGTAGGGGCTTTTGATTATCATATGTTGGTTTACCAAGTTGATTTGAATATTAACAGAATAAAATAGAGAATTGGATGGAAGCTTGATGACAATCTGTTAACATGAGAATTTGGCAATGCGCAATTTAGGAACTGATCTGATGGGGAGTTTTTTTTAATTCTGTACTCTGCTCTCTTAATTTGTCTGCTTTTACTTAAAGGGGCATATACTGTACTGGGAAGGCAAAAAGTCTTCAAAAGGTAATTGTTAACAATCTTCTTAAATTCATGTATTGACCATTTTAGAAGCTTGCTGAAAGTTATTTGCCCTCAAATGATCCACATTATGGAGTACTTAATTATTAATTATTAAATCTTCAAAATGTTCCGCCCGAACATTTTGAGGATTTGTCATTTAATCACTCATTACTCCAAATGTAGATCATTTGAGGGCAAATAACTTTCAGCAAGCTTCTAAAATAGACAATACATGAATTTAAGACCATTGGCAAGAAGATTGCTAACAATAACATTTTGAAGGCTTTTTTGCCTTCCCAGTACAGTAGATGCCCTTTAAATCTCCATCAATGTTTTAACTTGGGTTATATTCAAATCCAATTTCAAAGGGTTGTTCACTCAGAATAATTCCTTTTGTTTCAATAGACACAGCAAATCAAAGGAGCAGATAGGTGAAAGTTTTGGCAACAAATGTGCAGGTAATGGAGGTTGTGGTCAGGGACCTTTCCTGTAATTAACTGTGCATGTGTGACAGCATATGCAAGCTCAGCATATGCATCCTGTCGGCATCATAGACTACTCCAATTGCTACTCCCCATCCCCATTCTAAACATACATGTATGATATACATGATTCTAGACACCACTCTTAGAGAAAGAAGCAAGACTTAAACTGTTTGAATATATTTTTTACTTTTAATTGCAATGCTACACAGCTGGGTGTGCTTTTTTCAAAAGTTGATATTTTGTCTTCAAAGGGTTGTGAAAAGTGCACTGAAATACAATGTTTTCCACATGACAAAACAGGGTAACGATTATTGCAACTGCAAACAAGAATACAAATATCAACTACACTGATGCCTATGACAATCACCAAATGTTCAAGTACATATGTAAAAGAACTTAAAGTATAATCGTAACAAATTCAAAAGGATGCTTACTTTGAGTTTCATTTCATGATACTACTTGGCAAGGAGCAAGAATTTGTTCATATGCTTAATATGTAACATCATACATAAATACAATTAATTTCTATATTGCAAAGCACTAATATTTGGCAGATTACTTGGCTATAATTACAGCATATTTCAGTGTACAATAAAGCGTTAATTTCAGGTGCAATCAGTGTAAAACATGTACAAAGAGTTGCATTAAACAATAGCATGAATACTAGTCATCATTCTAGATTAACATCAGCTAGACATTACATGAAGATAGTTGCACAGTAGTGGGGTCTAGATCACTAACATTCTCATGGTAGCAAAAGAAGGTCAAAATCATGGATTCTATCACAATGACACTAATGAAAACATCAACATTGTGTACTGTAAACATATACAGACTAATGAATTAAAAAACATTGAAGTTGTGATATTAACTTCAAAATTACAGTGCATCACTAGGACACATTAATTGACCTGTTACACATATATGGTGGATAAAATTCTACTTCAGAGACATCATACAAGATAATTTCACTAAAATTCAGTTACAAATATCTTTTCCTCATTCACTACTAAGATTATGTCTATTTTAAACATGTAAATATCTACAAGAACCCAAGGAAACGAGTCGTTTTAAAAAGCTGATGAACTCTTGAAACAAACTGACTTTTCAGTCAATCTCACTTTTTAAAATCTGATGTAGTCATGCATCAGTGTACATGTATTTTAGAGTTAAAATGTACTTCAACTTTGTAGGATACACAAAAGGAAATCCCTACTTATTTTCTCCTTTCATAAACAGTAATTGCTATGCATTCTATTTCAGTTTTAATGGCATTAACTTCCAAAAACATGTTTGGCACTTATACTTATCGACATTGGAATATTGGAGTATAATCTTCATTCACACATTACTTCTTCACTTTCATTGTAATACTACAATGTACTTCAATTTAAGAAGACATTGAAGCAATTCCACTTTGTGGCAGAGGCATAAACAAATTTAAATATACTAATGAGCTGTCTTCAGGAAAACACATTATTAGATTGGCACATAGATCAGCATGTATTTCAGTTTTCTAATCATCCTATGGGTATAGAGAGTCACTAATTATACAGCAAAACTGTGACTGCATGGTACTACTATGGCACAAATATTGAGATTATGTGTTGTCTGAATATTTATTTGTGTGGTCTCAATGAGATGTTGTGGAGTTTCTGTGTAGCATTGCATGTACACGGGCACCTGGCCACGGGTCGTTTAGTCCACCTCCTCGATTGTTGGGCCACCGCCGGATCCGCCGTCCCCATCGCTGGCGGCCCCAGGGGCACCAGGGAAGCCCTCAGGCACACCTCCAGGGGCACCCCCAGCGGCCTGGTACAGCTTGGTGATGATGGGGGTGCAGACGCTCTCCAGCTCCTTCTGGCGGTGCTCATACTCCTCCTTCTCAGCCGTCTGTTGATAGGGGAGATCAATAGGAAGGGAGGAGAGTATGAAACAGCAGAAACATGGCTAGGGAAAATTACACCAGGGTTCAGGGCAAATAAGCCCCAACATGCAAAGAAGAGCCCCTATCACAGCTACCAACATTGAAATTCAACAATCAGGAAGATTTGGGGAAATTTCATCAGAAATCAGGGAGATGTCTATAAAATGCATACAACCTAATGACAATAATCTTCTGATAATCAGGGAGAATAGGTAATGTGATGAAATCAAATGCAGTAATATTGGTCTATTTCAGGGAGTCTCCTGCGAAATCAGGGAGACTTGGAAGCTCTGCCCTGTGGATAATTGATTATCATCAGTAGGCCTGAATCCAACCTACCTGGTTGTTTGGATTGAAACTAAAGCAATTCAACTGCCACGGAGTCGGTAAATATTAAGCCTGAGTCATATCGATTTTTTCAGAAACCGGTGTTCGATGGCTTTGCGCCGATCGAACATCGATGCATCGATACATGACGTCACCCAGCCACTGCCAAGAGCCAATTTATGAATGAAAATATAGTAAGCATACGCAGTGCAATCCTTCCATTTCCCCACATAGTATTCCACCAAAACAAGCGTGCAATTCTCTATCACCTCGTACCAAAATCGACCTAGAATTTCACTTTCCTTTATTTTATATGAATTATGAAAGGTATTCTCGGAGAATCTATTTTCTCACCAATACTGCACATGTAAGCGAATTTCGATTACTTCTTGTTTTTCCGTCAAAATCTTACAAATTAGCGTCAATATGGCATCGTATACATGTATGTAGGTTGGAATCTGCAGAGTCTATTGCAACGGGCAGAAAGTCAATCAGCTTCCGGGTTGCGATTTTTTTTTTCCGTAACCCTAATGCGTCGAAAAATCGCTTCCGGGTTTCGGACAACGTGACCGGATATCGTTATCACTATTTTGGCGACCACGTGGTTATGACGTGATCTACGCGATGCACCAATCAGTGGTCTCCGAATCGCTGTACGGAGACGCTCTATTAGTCTGTACGTCGGCAGCGTGTATGCAAATGAGCCTTACGCACGATTGCCACTGTATTTCCGGGTTTTCACAACACACGATGCTATCCGTTGTACAAAGTCTATGGACTGTTGTGGCGCGCGTTGCGCTGTATATAATAGTGAACGAATCAAATCCAAGTATGTAGTAGCTGCTTGATCATCAAGCGACCTGTTCATTCTCTTGATGCGTTACCTGCAAAACTCACAAAAGAGAGTAGGAACCAAGTAAGCAAATTAAGATTGTGAAAATATGAAGATAAATTGTGTATAACAGGACTATCAAACAAAAGATTTTGTGTTTTCTAGTCAATTTGGTAATTTCATCGATGCATCGAATTCATCAAAACGAAATCGGAGTTCGACTTCTTCGATCGAACACCGGCTTAATAATCGATTCGACTCAGGCCTAGTAAATATGCCTCCGCCTCTTCGCTAGCTCTACTTAGATTTATTCTCAGAAAATCTGTGTGTTTGATGGGCAATGCACCATTGAATTCCTATGTGAAATTAAAAAATCATATTCTGTTTTTCAATATTAAGCCAAGTTTGGCAATGTTCATTAAGCTTTGACCTCGTATTTCTTTGACTTCCAATCTAACCAGTCTGTCTAAATCCATCCTTGCATCAAGTTTAAAATAAGCAAATTTTGGTGAAGTTCATTGACCTTTGAGCTCTGACCTTTCAGGAATTTTCCCCAAACTTTCACCAGTCTACATCCATGAAGTGATACATTGCTGTTCCATGTTTGGTTTGAACTGAATCATTAGATTTTGATTCAATGTGAAAAATAGCAAATTTTGGCAAAGTTTTTTGACCCCTGACCTCTGACCTTTGAGAAATTTCACCAAAAATGTCATCAGTCTACCCCCAATTTGTGATCCATCTTTGCACCATGTTTGGTTGGTATTGCACCATTGGAATTTGATTTATTTTGAAAAATATCACTTTGGGGGCAATTTTTAGCTAATTCTTGCTAAAGTTCATTGACCTTTGACCTCTGACCTTCCAGCAATTTCACCGAAAATGTCACCAGTCTACCCCCAAGTAGTGATCCATCTTCTCACTATGTTTGGTTGGAAATGCGCCATTGGATTTGGATTTATTATGAACTAGAGCAATTCGACTGCCACGCAGTCGATGAATATGCCTCCGCCTCTTTGCTATTCTCAGAAAATGTGTATGTTTGGTGGGCAATGTACCATTGCTTCTATGTGAAATGAAAGTATCACATTTTCTTTTTTCAAGTTTAGCTAAGTTTGGCAATGTTCATTGACTTCCAATCTAGCCAGTCTGTCTAAATCCATCCTTGCATCAAGTTTGTTTAAAATTAGCCAATTTTGGGTGAAGTTTATTGACCTTTGACCTTTCAGGAATTTTACCCAAACTTCACAAGTCTACCTCCATGAAGTGATACATCTCTATACTATGTTTGGTTTGAATTGAATCATTAGTATTGGATTTAATGTGAAAAATATCTATTTGGGGGCAATTTTTAGCCAATTTTGGCAAAGTTCATTGACCTTTGATCCCTGACCTTTAAGAAATTTCACCAAAAATGTCATCAGTCTAGTGATCCATCTTTGCACCATGTTAGGTTGGTATTGGTCCATTGGATTTGGATATATTTTGGAAATTATCACTTTGGGGGCAATTTTTAGCTAATTTTTGGCAGAGTTCATTGACCTTTGACCTTTGAACTCTCAGGAGTTTTACCTAAACTTTCACCAGTCTACCTCCATGAAGTGATACATCTCTGTACCATGTTTAGTTAGAATTGTGACATTGGATTTGGATTTTGGTTTATTGTGAAAAATATCAATTTTTGCAAAGTTCATTGACCTTTGACCTCTGACCTTCCAGGAATTTCACCAACAATGTCACCAGTCTACCCCCAAGTAATGATCCATCGTTTCACTATGTTTGGTTGGAATTGCACCATTGGATTTGGATTTATTGTGAAAAATTTAAAGTTTGGGGCAATTTCTAGCCAATTTTGGCAAAGTTCATTAACCTTTGACCTCTGAACTTTTAGGAATTTTACCAAAAATGTCACCAGTCTACCCCCAAGTAATGATCCATCGTTTCACTATGTTTGGTTGGAATTGCACCATTGGATTTGGATTTATTGTGAAAAATTTAAAGTTAGGGGCAATTTCTAGCCAATTTTGGCAAAGTTCATTAACCTTTGACCTCTGAACTTTCAGGAATTTTACCAAAAATGTCACCAGTCTATCCCCAAGTAGTGATCTATCATTGTACGATGTTTAATGAGAATTGCATCCTTGGATTTGAATTTACTGTGAAAAAGGTCAATTTTTGACAATTTTTCACAAATTTCATTGACCTTTGACCTCTGACCTTTCAGGAATTTTACCAAAAATATCACCAGTCTATCCTCAAGTAGTGATCCATATTTGTACAATGTTTAATGAGAATTGCATCCTTGGATTTGGATTTATTGTGGAAAAGGTCATTTTTGGGCAATTTTTACAAAGTTCATTGACCTTTGACCTCAATCAGATTTGACCCCAATTTTACACACTTCATTAGTTTTATCCAATACATACATGTACCAAGTTTGAAGCAAATCTGCTTGACGGTTCTCAAGATATTGCCTAAACGGATTCGGGACGGACGGACGGACGTACAGACGGACGGACGTACGGACGGACGGGCGGACGGACGACCCGAAAACATAATGCCTCCGGCCACTTCGTGGCGGAGGCATAAAAAATGTAAAGCTTGGGGTGTTTTTTTGCCAATTTTGGCAATATTCATTGACCTCTGACCTCTGACCTTTCAGAAATTTTACCAAAAATGTTACCAGTCTACCCCCAAATAGTGATCCATCTGTGTACCATGTTTAATGAGCATTGCATCCTTGGATTTGGATTTATTGTGAAAATGTAATGAAAATGCAATACACACATATACCAAGTTTGAAGCAAATCTGGTTAACGGTTTTGCCTAAACGGATTCGGGACGGACGGACAACCCGAAAACATAAAAGGCATAAAAATTACTTTGTTATAACAAGAGTTAATTTTTATTTCTTCTTTATAACAAGCGTTCACTATCTAAGGGAAACTTGGGTATTGACCGCAAGGGGTATTTGACTGCTGACACCAAGTTATTGTCATAACAAAGAGTTTATCTTTGTTTCTTTACATGGCAAGAGTCAATCATAAATGGGAGACTTGGATATGACTGCAAGGTGTATTGACTCCAGACACGCAGGTGCAAACCCCACCTACCTGGTTGTTAGGATTTAAAACATTGCTTTGTTGTCAGAAGATATTCTTTTTGTTTGTTCTACATAACAAGAGTCCACAATGAATGGGAAGCTTGGGTATTGACTGCAGATAACCCAGTTCATACTACCTACCTGGTTGCCGTCCAGCCAGTCCACGGTCTCCTTGCACTTGTCTACAATCTTGGCCTTGTCCTCCTCAGACACCTTGTCCTTGATCTTATCATCCTCCATGGTGCTCTTCATGTTGTAGGCATAGCTCTCCAGCGCGTTTTTGGCAGCGATGCGGTCCCGCTCCTTCTCGTCTTCCTCCTTGTACTTCTCAGCATCAGCCACCATCTTCTCAATCTCCTCCTTAGAGAGGCGGCCTGGACAGGATCACAAGACACAAGAATCGTGATTAACTATTTGAGTGCCAGACAAACTGCTTCTCTATGGGATTTGTGTGTATCAATGGTGAAACAAGAGTTTAAGAAGAGCACATTCCTTTATATGCCATGATTAATTTAAGGAGTAAAGCAGAAAATATGAGAGATATCATTGAAGAGCTTGAAAGGATGACAAATAATAAGGAAGTTACTGTCAGAGCTTACAAATATTGATCACTGATACTGAAATCTTGCATTGCCAAATTGAAGTGACAATAGCAAGTCCAGACACAGGAAACTCAGGAAGTTTGCATCATGTGACTATTTCCACATATGCACATATTGAATTACCAGTAAAGACTTACAGAGCTTGTGATTTATCATGTTTAAAGAATGTAACTCTATTACAAATGATCAGTTCTTGGTCAAACTGTTACCCATTTGCTGCATAGCATAACTAATTTGTTTGGTTGGTGGGCTCTCTCACGATTGATCCTCAAGTACCTTTGTCGTTGGTGATGGTGATCTTGTTCTCCTTGCCAGTGCTCTTATCCACAGCAGACACATTGAGGATACCGTTGGCATCGATGTCGAAGGACACATCGATCTGGGGAACTCCCCTGGGTGCAGGAGGGATGCCAGACAGCTCGAACTTCCCAAGAAGGTTCTATGAAATCAAGGAACAAAATATTTGATCATTACATCCATATTAATGTACATTCACTGTGTCTGGCCACTTAATGCCCTGGACCTTGTTGAATATTGCTTTCTATGAAAATCTGATTGAGTGGTAAGTTCTATGATAATAGCTGCAATGCTGATAGTTCGTTGCCTGTTTCCTAGATGAATATAATTGTTACAATTGTACAACTGGTGACTTGACAAATCTGAAAACCACCATGCTTAGAAGTGGTGCTATTGGGGAACTCACCTGCACTCAAAATATGACAGCTAATGAAAACCAAGTTTTGAAAGGTTTTGAATTTTTTGTAGGGGACACAACTTCAAAGAGCCCAAAGAACAAAAAGGCCAACAACTCGTATCATGAGTTAGTTTGTTTTTCTTTTTAATCTGTGTGCAAAGATAAGGATGGGGGAGGGATGTGAGAGGGTTACTCACATTGTTCTTGGTCATGGTACGCTCTCCCTCATACACCTGGATGAGCACACCAGGCTGGTTGTCAGCGTAGGTGGTGAAGGTTTGGGTCTGCTTGGTTGGGATGGTAGTGTTCCTCTTGATGAGGGGCGTCATCACCCCTCCAGCCGTCTCGATTCCCATGGACAGGGGGGCCACGTCCAGCAGCAGGAGGTCCTGCACCTCGCTGGACTTGTCTCCAGACAAGATGGCTGCTTGGACAGCTGGAGTGGGACAGAGAGAAACAGTTTTGTAGATATCAACTATTCAAATAGAGTGAAACCTGCATATAAAGACCACTCAAGGGAGGCAAGAAAATGTGGTCTTTAAGAGCAGATGGTCTGTATGTAATTACAGATAATGTAAAGACAGGATTAAAAGAGAACCATTTGATCTTTATTCAAATAGGTCTTTCTATACAGTTTTTGTTTTTGTTTAGAATGGTCTAGACCTAATCTTAATTATGAGGTTTCTTCAAAAACAATTTAAGACACCAAACTTAAAGCAATGCTCGATAATTAAGTACCTTAAATACAAATTATGAATTTATGACATCACACATAATCTAGTTGAAATATTTGAAGAACATTTTCAATGACCTGAGAGACTGTGGAGTCTAAAGGCAAAAGGAAAAGAAATTCACACAGGACTTAGTGCATAAAAGAGAGCACATGATTGTGGAGACTGGACAAAAAGAAGTGTAACAACCTGATTGGCCTCATAACAAACAATCTGCAAGAAAAGCCAGTGTGACCTGTAAAAGCAGTAAGACTACAGCAAGTTTGTCAACAAGATATACCCTGTCTTACGTAATTTACATTGGTTACCAGTCCAGTCTCGCATTCAAGATATTGTTGTTAGCTTATGAATGTTTTCATGGATTAGCTCCTGCTTATCTAAATGACTTACTCTATACAAGCCAACATGAAATCTTTGATCATGTAAAAAGAATTTTATTGTTCCTCCTATACTTACCCGGACATATGGTGAACGTTCATGGAATAGCCTCCCTGACACTCTTAGAAATATCAACACCATAGGTAAGTTTAAGTCTGCCCTTAAAACACACTTATTCCAAATGTCAAAATGATTTAAGGAACTCAGTATCCTAATTTCTGTTTCTTTCTCCTTAAAGTGCATAGAAACTTCCTTATGTATATGTGTTATGCGCTATATAAAAATGGTTTATTATTATTATTATTATTATTATTAAGATTGCAGAACAAACACAATAACTGCCAGATATTTTTGTCATAACCTGCCCCACATGCAAATGACTGTTTGACCTATACGGAGGACAAGTATATAAAAGCAGCTACACATGTTTGTCCATAAAGCTGTAGGACAAGCACAGTGATTTGCTACTGCATGTTTTCAGCCTTACCTGCCCCATAGGCCACTGCCTCATCAGGGTTGATGCTCTTGTTGAGCTCCTTCCCGTTGAAGAAGTCTTGCAGGAGCTTCTGGATCTTGGGGATCCTGGTGGAGCCACCCACCAGCACCAGGTCGTGAATCTTGTCCTTGTCCATCTTGGCGTCACGGAGAGCATTCTCCACGGGCTCCAGGGTTCCACGGAAAAGGTCAGCATTGAGTTCTTCAAAGCGGGCACGGGTGATGGAGGTGTAGTAGTCAATGCCCTCAAACAGAGAGTCGATCTCAATGCTGTATGTTAAAAGGGGTATAAGAATACACTAATTTCACATTTATTGAAGCAAGCGTCTGCAGGTACTTGACTCTATTTCTAGGTCACCAGACAAAACCTTCAGATAAAATGTAAATATAAATTAACCTTGAGTTCAAACATTCCCGGTACTGTGGTACTAACAAAAGTTGATATTTTAGGCATGCAAAAGGGATGCACCACATATATTACACACAAAACATTCCCACTTTGCCACCCATTACCAATGAAAAAGACTCACATTTTCACATGATAGCAAAATGCTTGAGAGCATGGTCACGCAACCACGGTCTCCAACTTAAAGGTAATGAAGTAGGTCTACGTACTTTGCCTGGGTGCTTGAAGACAGAGTTCTCTTGGCCCTCTCGCAGGCCGTCCGCAGTCTTCTCACAGCCCTCTTGTTGGGGGTGATGTCCTTCTTGTGCTTCCTCTTGAACTCGTTGATGAAGTGGTTAACCATGCGGCTGTCAAAGTCCTCTCCTCCCAAGTGAGTGTCCCCTGAGGTGGACTTGACCTCAAAGATGCCCTCCTCAATGGTCAGCACCGACACATCAAAGGTACCCCCTCCCAAGTCAAAGATCAACACATTGCGTTCAGCTCCAACCTGTTAACATGTTTAAACATTTTATTGTAAACTTTGATATAAGGATTGATTTCATTTCATTTCTGTGCTACAACATGACAAAATGAATTTTATATAGATTTTAGTGAAAGGGCTTTCTGGGGTAATTTCAATTTAAAAAGAAATTTTAGGCATACACCCAGTAGAAAGGATAGCTTGCTCCATCCTGTAAATGAACAAAAAACAGCTTGGGTACAACAATGGAAAGCTGTAATTATTGTAAACACGTATAAACTACCAGTACATAAAAAGAAGGCTTGCAAAATGCATTGCAAACACATGTTATTCCTCCTCCCCCACCTCCACCCAATTCATTTAGAAAAGCAAACAAGGGGGGGGGGGGGGGGGCACAAATCAAGTGCCCATTTTAACATGGCCTCAAATATACTAAAGACAGACATTTTGATTGATCAGATTTTGCAATGTTACAATTCTCTTGCTTTTCCAGTGATACACTTTGCATACCTTTTTGTCCAGACCATACGCGATAGCAGCAGCAGTAGGTTCATTGATGATACGGAGGACGTTCATGCCCGAGATCACTCCAGCATCCTTCGTGGCTTGTCTCTGAGAGTCGTTGAAGTAGGCTGGGACAGTGACCACAGCATCAGTTACTTTCTGCAAGTCAACATTACAAAAACAGAGGGAATGGGGATAAGCGGTAACACATCTAGCACAAGATGTTATATCAAGTAGGATTTTACAATCCATTTCCTTCTTCACCTTTTTCATTCTCATTCGCATCTTCTTCCTCCCTATCTAACTTTTATGTGTCTAACTCGATCTTTACCCTCTTCAGCTTCTTACTGTTCCTCTTCTAATACTTCATTATCAACTCCTCCACTGTGTAATCATTTTACATTTAATTCTTCTCCTTCCATTAAGTATGAAAAGCACCAATTGCAAGCATAACAGATTTGCATGGTGTATTCCACACAAACAGGCTTTTACACATTTCAAAGTATCTGTACCTTTCCAAGATATGCTTCAGCTGTGTCCTTCATCTTGAGCAGAACCATAGAACTGATCTCCTCTGCATAGAAGGTCTTGGTTTCTGCCTTGAATTCCACTTTGATCTTGGGCCTGCCACCCTCCTCGACCACAGCAAACGGCCAGTGCTTCATGTCAGACTTCACGCAAGGGTCGCTGTAGTTACGACCAATCAGTCGCTTGGCATCTGTACGGGAATTGTCACCAAAATACAATACACTTTAAGAGCACTCCACACACAAAGGAAATGGCTTATTAGTAAAAGGGCAATAAGTTAGAGTAAGTTAATATTTTTCTTAATTTTCTGTTGGGACGATTCTTCAAGCCTTATCATAAAATGATACATCTTTTTGACTAGAGACATGTGAGCAGCGCTTTTTACTATTGAGAAATAATTTTCAAAACAGGATATATGACCAATAAAGGCATACTTCTCATCCTCAAACAGACCTGCAACTCAGAAAATAATTAGACCCCCCCCCAAAAAAAAAAATAAATTGATTATATAGTCAGTGGTCCACAAACCAGCCCCTACCCTTGAAACCAGCCCCCGCGTATTTCTGCTTTTTGCGCGTTATTGAAGGTTGGATGCGCGATTTGATATGTATTTACGGATTAGTCACCAAAATGCAAGATTTTCAGAGGAAAAATTAGTCGATGTGTGTACATATTTGAAAATTGCACATTTTCACTCAAGATATCTGTTTTTGTAAGTCATATTTGTACTTCCGTGATTTTGCTCTCAATAACAGGAAGTTTCCCATCATTTTTTCATTACACTCAAAAGAATATGATTGAGACCCAATACTGGTGAAATGTCGACACTGTACTTGTCGGATTGACAAAGATATCGCACATAATCGGGAGTGGCCGGTTTCAAGGTTCAGCAATGTCAATGGGCGATGTTTTACAAAGAGATACGTAAAGCCTAATTTCTCTAAAAGTTTCTTCCTAATCTTCAATCCAAACATACTTCTTTGAAAAGCATAATTTTGTTGATCTGTGGGTAAAATTTCAGTATTTTGCATGTTCATCTTGATACGAATATGTTCAAAAGAAAACAAGGGGGCCGGTTTGAGGCTATTCCTCTCTCAGTTTCTCTCATGAGCTTACCAAAGACTGTGTTGTTGGGATTCATGGCCGTTTGGTTCTTGGCAGCATCACCAATGAGACGTTCCGTATCTGTGAAGGCGACATAGCTGGGAGTTGTTCTGTTTCCTTGGTCGTTGGCAATGATTTCCACCTTCCCGTGCTGGAAGACTCCTACACAGGAGTATGTTGTTCCAAGATCGATCCCTACTGCTGGTCCTTTTGACATGTTGCTGTAAAATTTAGTTTTAAAGGGATTTAATCAGTATGTGCTTGAGGGGAAAGGGATGAGGGGGGGGGGGGGGGGAGGGGGGAGGAAGGTAGAAAGAAGAGAGGAAGAGGAGAAAAAAAGGAAGAAGGAATATAAGAGGAACAGGAGGAAGAGAATTAATGAGGGAAAAGAGAAATAGGAGAAGGGAAAACAAGGCATTAGCAATATTGTGTCTCGCCCACTTGCGAAAATAACCAGAAATATTGCGATCTCCGTTGCTACGCAAAAGAAAACTGAAACAAACAAATAAGCAACTTTAAACAGACAACATCAAAATCAGGTGCAAAATAGTGACTTTGAATAAATTTGCATAAATGTGCATGAGTAATGTTTGCCTAAATCTACATCAGTAATGCTCACACATGCTCACACAAGTCTGTGCACAAGTTAGGAAGCCTTCACCAAGAGTCTTGCAAGTAAACTTTAATGTATGACCTCAAATGACCTTTGACCTTATCATGTGACCTCTTACAGCACAATAACATGCAGGTGCCCCCAGTGCAGCCATCATCCAAGTTGGATTGCCATTGTAGCAACATGTGATGAGCTATGTGTGATAAGAGAGTCTTGCAAGTAAACTTTAACGTATGACCTCAAATGACCTTTGACCTTATCCTGTGACCTCCAACGGTACCATAACATGGAGGTACCCCCAGTGCATCTATGACCCAAGTCAGGTTGTAATCCAAGCAACCTATGTGAAGTTATTTGTCAAAAGAGAGTCTTGCAGGTAAACTTTAACGGATGACCTCAAATGACCTTTGACCTTATCCTGTGACCTCCAACAGCACCATAACATGTAGGTACCCCCAGTGCATCTATGACCCAAGTTAGGTTGTAATCCAAGCAACCCATGTGAAGTTATTTGTCAAAAGAGAGTCTTGCAGGTAAACTTTAACGTATGACCTCAAATGACCTTTGACCTTATCCTGTGACCTCCAACGCCACCATAACATGAAGGTACCCGCAGTGCATCTATGATCCATGTTAGGTTGTAATCCGAGCAACCCATGTGAAGTTATTTGTCAAAAGAGAGTCTTGCAGGTAAACTTTAACGTATGACCTCAAATGACCTTTGACCTTATCCTGTGACCTCCAACAGCACCATAACATGAAGGCACCCCCAGTGCATCTATGACCCAAGTTAGGTTGTAATCCAAGCAACCTATGTGAAGTTATTTGTCAAAAGAGAGTCTTGCAGGTAAACTTTAACGTATGACCTCAAATGACCTTTGACCTTATCCTGTGACCTCCAACGCCACCATAACATGAAGGTACCCCCAGTGCATCTATGACCCAAGTTAGGTTGTAATCCAAGCAACCCATGTGAAGTTATGGATCATAAGAGAGTCTTGCAGGTAAACTTTAACATTTGTGACGGACGACGGACGGACGACGGACGGACGACGGACGGACGACGGACGGACGGACGACGGACGGACGCCATTTGGATCCCTTAGTCTCGCCTTCACCTCCGGTGGGCGAGACAACAAAAGCAGGAAAAGAGGAGATGAAAAAAGTGGAGAGGGAGGACGGGTAGAGGGCAGAGTGAGAAAGAGAAGAGGTAAAGAGTAAGAAGTAAAAAGGAAGAGAAGGAAGACAAAGAGAAAGGAGAGAAGGAAGTGGAGGAGAGGGAGAAGAAAGGGAAGAGAATCGAGGGAAAAGTTATAGAGGGAGAATAAGAGGAAGAGGAAAAGGAAAAGGAAACGGAAAAGCTGGGCACGTTTTTCATGTTAATTGTCTGAAAGGAAAATATCTGAAAGTAACGTTTTATGCCATTTTTTAGTAGAATATCATGCAGAACATTGTGAAATTGACTTATGTACTGCAACTTTATATCATGTTTAGAGCCTTTTTGCCGTATTGTAACAATATTCCTTGATTGAATCTTTATAGATGCATTGTAGGTATTACATGTCACAACTGTGCAAGCAAGCATGGGGTGAGGATGTTTCCTCACATTCTTCCGCCCATCCAATTTTGTTTAAATGTCAAATCCAGGCAAAAATCATCCAAAGAAGCTGCGGCACTGAACATATAGATCAAAGAGAAAATCTTTGTAAAGCATTCTTTTGTGACTAGAAGGAGAGTCAGAGTACAATAAATCTGCATTCATCAACTGGCTGCTGCCACTCCATGTGCTTAAACATCCTTTAGACTAGGGTCGCATTCATGTGACCACCGCCAGAATCATGATTTGAATCATGATTCTAATTATGACTCAAAACGCAAATATGAATCATGTTAACGACAAAATCAGCATTCAGACCTTCTCTCCAATCACGTTTTTAATTGGATTCGGGCCGATCCAGTGCGCATCGCAGAGTGCAGTTTGACCCAGAAGTATAGGTCAGCTTTTGCGCATGCATTTTCTGACATCTACGTGGCTGCTTGACTACCACCAGAAATAGGCCAACACAATGACGTCATAGAATCAGATTCAAAACACGGTTGAGTTTAAGTGACCTTTTTCTGTGTTTCATGTTTGCGTTTTCAATCACATTTCTATTAAATTTCGTCTGAACGCAATCGTGATTCTGCAGAAACGTGTTTTGAATCATGAAAAGTGTGGCATGAACGCAACCTACACTGCAGCTCAAAGGAATTGGCATAGGGAAAGGGAAGAAAAGGAAGGAGCCTCAGTTTTAAAGGTAGCCGTCATCAAAATGTATGTCGACTTATGTTGATGCAACATAATATGTACATAACAAAATCACTAACTGTTCAATGAAAATGTGTCCTACATTTTAAAATAATTTTTCTTTCTTTTTTCTCAGCACTGATAAGCCCCGCCTCCAAATTAAATACCCTCCAACTCAAGATTCCCGTGACATCATCAAAGGCAGAAATTAGCAGGATAATAAGCACAATTTATGCACAAATTAAACATTGCAATCGACTTCCTCCACCTGCCCACAAGAGCATCATATACCATCTAACAACCTTTCATGTGGGAATAATTGTTTCCTTATGTCAGAAATGTGCTAGCTATGTGATGCTATTCAAGCAGGTAGTCATTGGAATGTTCAGTTTGTGCATAAATTATGTCTGTTATCCTGCTAATTTCTACCTTTGATGATGTCACAGGGGGAATCTTGAGTTGGAGGATATTTTGGAGGCGGGGCTTATCCGTGCTGAGAAAAAATACAGAAAAAATTATTTTAAAATATAGAACACATATTTCCATTGAACAGTTAGTGATTTTGTTATATACGTATTACGTTGCATCAACAGAAGTCAACATATATTTTGATGACAAGGGCCCTTTAATTCTCCCTATCGCATATAGCTCTCAGAATCTGAACGTGTGTGGCGCTCTAATTTTTTTACCTTTAATTCTTGGGATATGAACTTCCGGTCCACGAACATTCGGCAACCCCGTAGAATAGGGGACCATCAGGGTATCCAACTAATTTTTTTATTAATTTTAACCCTAAACCTATACCCCTGACCCTAACACTAACCCTGAACCTATAATTCTTAACCTAACCCTGAACCTAACCATAACCCTAGACAATTTTTTCACTGCTTAATTCATAAAAAAAGGTGATTTCTAGGTCACTTTCTGCCGACGACAAACTCTTACAGGAAGTATACGTCCCAAGAGCAATCGATCAGATATCGGTATCACCAGGTGATATCGCTTGATAGCGCGGCTATATGCGATAGGGAGAATTAAACCACAGTAGGCCTGTCTATACAATTTTGTCCAGTTCAGCATGAAACATGATGCATTAGCCTAAAAATCATGGTTCATGCTGAACTGGACAAAATTTACTGCAATTTAAAACTGAGGCCCATTCCCTTTCCCTATGCCATCCTTTGAGCTGTAGTGTAGATCTACTGTAGATCTGCACACTGGCTCTACATTACAAGCTAGACCAGTCAGTTCAGCTCGCCAAGAAGTATCTTTCTGCATAAAATGGTCAATTTACTCTTCCAAAGACTAAAGAGTGGTCCGATTCAAGCATTGCACATGTCACAGATAGTGCCAAGTTGGTGGACCTGATCAAATTTTTGTCAATATCAATAATTATGAGATTTGATTTCGAATATATATATGGGCATCGATTTTCACAAAATTTCAGCTGGAAGAAACGGCAGTGCACTGGCTGTCTGACTGTGCAGACAATGGCATGCCAGAGCCACACAACTGACGTAGAATGTACGGCCAGCCAAATACAGTCAGTACACAATAAACACGCTCTGCATGCACGGCACGAGCTAGCCAAGTTCACGGTCGACTAAGCATCGTGCACGAGCAACTCGGATCAAATAAAATACTTGATTTAAGAACGTCCGAAACAGAAGCTAACTCATTGAAATAAAGCCGTAAAATGTATTGTCCTTTACCTGGAGTTTTATTGATTGT